>JAQPZY010000719.1:27500-363097 GCA_029931535.1 Margaritifera margaritifera
TAGAGAATTATACATAGAAGTAAATTAATGAGCTGTCAAATGTAGCAAATTATACATAGAAGTAAATTAATGAGATACCAAATGTAGAGAATTGTACTTAAAATAAATGAATGAGCAACCAAATGAGGAGAATTTTACATAGAAGTAAATTAATGAGCTGTCAAATGTAGAGAATTATACTTAGAAGTAAATAGCACAATGAGCTACCAAATGTAGAGACTTTTACATAGAAGTAAATTAATGAGCTAACAAATGTAGAGAATTATGCTTGGAAGGAAATTAATGAGCTACCAAATGTAGAT
This sequence comes from Margaritifera margaritifera, assembly GCA_029931535.1. Taxonomy (NCBI): domain Eukaryota; kingdom Metazoa; phylum Mollusca; class Bivalvia; order Unionida; family Margaritiferidae; genus Margaritifera; species Margaritifera margaritifera. The sequence goes on from JAQPZY010000719.1 coordinate 27,803, forward strand.
AATAGTACTTAAAATAAATTAATAAGCTACCAAATGTAGAGAATTATACATAGAAGTAAATTAATGAGCTATCAAATGTAGAGAATTATGCATAGAAGTAAATGAATGAGCTACCAAATGTAGAGAATTATACGTAGAAGGAAATTAATGAGCTGTCAAATGTAGAGAATTGTACATAAAAGTTAATTAATGAGCTACCAAATGTAGAGAATTATACATAGAAGTAAATTAATGAGCTATCAAATGTAGAGAATTATACATAAAAGTAAATTAATGAGCTCCCAAATGTAGAGAATTTTCCATAGAAGTAAATTAATGAGCTACCAAATGTAGAGAATTTTCCATAGAAGTAAATTAATGAGCTACCAAATGTAGAGACTTTTACATAGAAGTAAATTAATGAGCTGTCAAATGTAGAGAATTATACATAGAAGTAAATTAATGAACTGTCAAATGTAGATAATTATACTTAGAAGTAAATTAATGAGCTGTCAAATGTAGAACATTATACTTAGAAGTAAATAGTACAATGAGCTGCCAAATGTAGAGAATTTTACATAGAAGGAAATGAATGAGCTACCAAATGTAGAGAATTGTTCATAAAAGTAAATTAATGAGCTACCAAATGTAGAGAATTTTATATAGAAGCAAACTGTACAAAAGTTGAATCTGTTAAATGTACCAAACTTTTTGACATCCTTATGAATAACACTTTTTCCTGATCCAACCACTTTGAAACACTTTGTGTAAAAGTATCTAAGAAAATGGGAATTTTAAAAGAGTTGGATGTTGTATGGCTGATCAGTTGATCCGAAACATGTACAATATAGTTGTTTTTCCACATTTTATCTACTGCTGTACTGTGTGGGAAGAACCCTATAATTCATTTAACATGCAAAGACTATACAGCTTACAGAAAAGAGCAGCCAGGGTGTTTTTAAGTGTAAAAGATATTTTAGCATCTACATCATCTCTTTTCAACACTTTCAGATAGATGCCAATCAAGGATTATATTATTTGTAGAAAAACCGTTCTTACTTTCAAGGTCTAAATAATTTAGCACCAGAGTATCTATGTGGGTTTTTTTATATATGTTTTTGGGAACATTAGTGCAAAGAGTACACGGTCGAATGCAAACAATAATATATATATATATATATATATATATATATATATATATATATATATATATATATATATATATATATATATATATATATATATATAAAGTTCGGACAGAGTATTGTAAGAAATATTTTACTTATGCTGTTACAATTTCAATTTTATGGAACAGTTTGTTGCATGATATTAACAAGCACTTAATGCTCCAGCTTTCAGGAAATTATACCTCTACAAATATTTTCATGATCAATCCTGATTTTATGATTTCATAACATTTGCACGTGGTGGCTGTGGTATATCTATGTGATAACAGTATGTTAACCTTTTATAATCTGCATTAACTTCTGATATATTTGTAATCTTGTATACAGTAGACGTTAGCCTTGTAAATCTGTTATATTTGTAATCTTTTATACAGTAGATGTTAGGCTTATAAATTTGTTTTCAATAACGTATATGCATATTTGTTTTAATTGCATGGCCATAATGTAAACTTGCTGTTAGCTAATTATATCACTCTGGATTTATAAAGGATATTTTATTATTATTATTATTATTATTATTATTATTATTATGGAGCATTATTTCGGTGAAAAAGAAAACCAATTGGACATTAAACTATCATTTACCTTAATGGAAATATTAAACCCACAAGATGCTTCCATTAGTTGTAAATATCAAGCCGAGAGAAATTGTTTCTTAAATCCCACGCGTCATTACTAATGTGTATTTACTTCTGAGTCCGTGTAGATCGAATTACTTGTAATTATATAGCACATTCTTCTTGCGAATAGCACGCATGTAAGTGTGATCAATGTACATTCATACCTTCCTTCGCACATTGCTTTGGAATTTATTTAAAGGTGCTACGCGATCCGTTCTACCTAAAATTTCTAGAAAACAATATTGAACTGATCAACTGGCACATCATGCGTCGGTGGATATGGGTCCATACTTTCGCATTTTTGGTGAGAATTATAGACGGATACAAACGGTTCATGGACCTTCACAAAAAAGCTTATGTTCAATTCAGCCTTTCGTATCTATCTTTTCTTCTGTTCATAACGCATGATGGAATAGGCAGTGGCTTTTGCCATTTTTGTATTTGATATAGAGGTGAACAATGTCTACAATGGTTTAATTTTATTCAACATTTTACACAACATGATTCCCTCTGTCTTTTTAATACAATATAGATTGTTGAATATGTTACCAATACTGAAAAATTTGACTATATATCCCCCTGCGTGCTGAGGGATGTAAAATAGACCCATAGACCCAATGCAGCCTCGTGCATGTCGTTAGAGATGACCAATGGTAGCAGCTTGACTGGATGCCAGTCCCTTCGACTTCTTAACTCTCTTACCTGCTCATAGCAGGCAAGTACCTGTTCATGCCAGGTAAGTTGTGGGGAAGTGAGTCGCGGCTGGGCATGTACAGAATTCCGAGAAAAAAAAATGGATGTAAGGGAAAGTTTGATCAGGAAAAACAAAGCAATTTATTTTATTAGATATATTGCCGTAAGGACGTCAGTACGTCTAGGAGGCAACCTGTTTATCGTGGGATGATCTTCCAAATGAAAATTATAACTTTGTATTTTAAAGATTTTATCTTTCTTTGCCTTTATATTTGTTCTGTATGCCTTTATATTTGTTCTGTATGCCTTTTTAGGAGTTTTTGCAACATTATTAATTTAATCTTTTGTCTCTTTATGAATATTCACTTTTAGCTGGAGAGGTTTTTCTTCCTGGATATTTTAGCAAGCTGTTTGCAACCTAGCGTTTGCCCGGCACTATATAGCAATGACAATACTGATGGGATGTTCCACAGCACACATAGATACATACTGTGTAATAGATGATTTGTTGTAATAGTCGCAGAGGCAGATAATGAAACTTTTAGTAACATAGTAAAGCAGTAAATGCTAGCGATACATTTCTAGGAATTATGACTTCAGTTCGAATACTTGTAATTAATTAATAACCAGTAATTAGTAGATATGATTAAAGAGGCAAGTCTTATTACCTTGTATAAAGTTTCTGCATCTTTACAAACATTTAAATTCTTGTTATACTTGCGTGAATAGATATATTGATGCGACTGAATCTATCTCAATGGCCCAGTACAACGTTTAGAACAAACCCAACGAAAAGGTTTGAAGAGAAAAAAAAGCATAAAACTTCACAGGACTACGGTCGAGGTTACTCCATCGGCGGAATTTCAAAATTAGTACATTTATTTAGGTTTCAGCTACATACTGCTTTTTACAGTTCAAACAATACACCACATATATTATATTTTGCGTATCACATGAAATATGTTGTTTAATTTTAAAACTGTCTACCTGTTTTTAAGATTATTACATGGTCTGAATAAATTTGAAAATCACAAAGTTTACAACCATTAGGATCACACTTAAAACAACCTGATAGATAGATGCGACTGAACCTATATATTTCATTGATCACGCACAATTTTTAGTTTTAAAAATTCCGTTTTTAACAAAAATGTAAAACCACAAGACTATGATCGAAGTTACGGCGTCGGTGGAATTTTAAAATTAATTTCAGCTCCTAAACGATTAATCCAGAATTTTTCTCTTTTCCTTCCATCCGCTTTAGATCAGCAGATGTTCTGCTCAATGCCAATCACTCTCAAATAATCCTTACTACAGTTTGTGCTAAAATGTTAGAACTATCTTTTAATTGTCTTTTCAGTCGTATGTCCGAAATAACTTTCCATCCTAACGCGTAATTTTTTTTCGGTTTACACTACATATTGCTTGTTACAGTTTAAACAATACATCACATATATTATATTTTCAGATTTCATTTTCCTAAGCTCCCTGATTTGGTAACCACTTTCTCGTAGTCATGTGAAAAGCAAACAACAAGCGTCATGAAAGTCTTATTCACTGTTGCAATAGATGCATTGATGACAGATAGATAGATTGATAGCTAGATACACATCAAAAAAAGAAATAAAGGCAGAAAAAGAAAGAAAATGTGGATCAACAGGGATCCAAATAAATATGTATTTTAGTTACATTATTGATCTCGTGTCATTCTTTGATCCTAGAAGGACCGCAGGGTTATAATATTTAAAGAATGAAACCCTGACCCCAAGATATTCTGAAAATGTTCTCACAAAAAACTCAGACCTATCTTAAACACGAATGGCCAATGTAGAAATCACAGAACAATCAGATGGTATAATTTTGAGTTGAGTTCAAGTAGGATGGGAGAATGTTTTCTTATTTTTTATTTGTTATAATCTTTAGTCTAGGCCTGGAGATTATCAAACTTTGAGCTTGACTTTGAAATTTCTACTATCTGTCAATCAGAAACGACCTTTCTAAAGTAATGACATTTGTGACTTGTCGAAACAAAATCTCAAGTTCAGACTAAAGAAAAGCGTGATCATTTCCAAGTTTTACTAATGGTTGCGGTTGGGGGCCATAATGCCCTTATGATGAAATCACGTATCATTTTAATAAAGCACAATATATGCTTATCGTCCAATTTTATCGAATTTATTTCGCTTGAGATATTGATGTAATAATAATTTGGGCCGATATCACATATTGAAACTGGAAGCCATAATGTCCAACGAGTGGGTTCTCGTGCACCTCCAGTCCTTGCGTTCGACCATGTTGCATCCTTTCTTTTGTGTGTGTGGGGGGGGGGGGGCGTGAGGACGCTGGTGCATGAGAGCTAGGCGTTAGTTGTCGTCACTGGCGGCATGTGTTTGCCTTATAAAATATATAATAAAAAGAAAATCTACGTTTTTTTATTAGATATAAGAAAATATTTCACTCGTGAAGTGGAAACATTTTGCATTGTCACTCGTGGCTTCACTTTTCGTTTCGGTTGAGCTTGCAAATGATAAATAAACATAGATATTAAGAATGTATGTCAAAGCAACTTTTACCCAATATCATTTGTAATATCAACAAAGGACTAGGTTCGCTTTATCCTGATAACGGCCCTAAAATCTGGTTTAAAAAAAACATTTTCATGGATAGAATTGTCTCTATCATAAAATATTACAATATTAATAAGAGTTCAAATGGGTACCTCAATAACGTTATATGCACGTGCCAGCGTCATAACATCAGGTGACGAGATGGTAGTGGAACACTGATAAACGCAATTTTAGCCAGAAATATACCCGTTTGGACGATATTTAACATAGAGTGCATGCATCGCCCACCGCGATATTACGTCAAGTGGTAGTAAAGGATAATCATGACATAATTTGAAAGAAACTAAGCTGAGCCGTAAATGCGCTCGGTATTAAAAATAAAGATATTTCTTCTACATTGCTGTTCGTAAGATCATCCAAGGATCACAAAAACAACAGAAAGTTTTACATTTCTAAAGCCAACCTGGAAAAAAAATATCAGTATTTAATCATAATTAGGTTAAGAAATATTAATAAATTAGGTCTACGTGTTTACACTATGTCAGCAGAGATTTATGAAGTTTAAATGAAACTATATGTAACTTTAATTAATTTATGTGAAAAGATTGATTCTTTTAAGCAAATAAATAAATATTCGGATTTAAGTATTTCCGTTCCATTCTGGAAACGCTGATTTTACCACAGAAGTAGATCGGATAAGTTTTGTCTTCAGCTCCTGTAGTCATATTATACTTAATACCTATCTGCTTGTGTGAAGATGTGAGATATACATGTAAGTATTCTTTGTAAACTATTTTTAAAAAAAATAAAATGATGTGAATTTGTTGAGTTGTCAACTTGTTGGAAATAAATTGCAAAGTACCTGTGGAGAATTTAAAGACAGTGAAATAGCAATTTATTTCTACTAAGTAGACCTACAGTAGACTGCAATCTATCGAGAGAGATGAATGGTATATATTTGACTGAAGCGCACTGAATACATGACTATTGGATACAGTGGTGTAAAAATTGTATCCAACGATTCAAACTGACTATGATCTGAGTTGAACTTATTATTCTAGAAAGATTTCTTTTGGAAAAAAAACAAAAAAAAAACAAACTTGACTTTTTCTTTTTAGATCTCAATTCAACAAATATATAGTCCGTATTTGTGCCGGATGTGTAAAGGTTACAATTAGATTTTTTCATGCTTGGGTGCCGGGTTCCAAACGCCAATCAACAGCTTTTTTGTGAAGAAAAAATTCTAAATATACTTACACATGTATAATTATATCCATAGAGAGTGTGGTGAAAGTAATATGTATAAAATACAAACAGGTAATACTCCATATCCAACTAAAATATATCTTCCTTATCCCCCCCCCTCCCCCTCTAATCCAATGTTAACGCGAGATGATGGGGGTGGGGGTGGCATTCAAATGAAAGAGGCGACTAAAAGTTGGAATATTATATCAATATAACCTTGGTACTGTGTTTCTGATATAATGTGTCATTCAAGGGACTTTTTACAAATTAATTTGTTGGGCATCATCAGGTTTGCTTTATTCCGCAACGAACGAATGGGCTCAGAATTAGTCACACCCTCTTTCATCCAATTCGAGTGTTTGTTTTCTGATAGACGCTTTAATCAGTCTCTTACTTGTTTGAACGAATACTACAGAATTATTGGAAAGTGCACCAGTGCTTCCGTTCAAATATTCATTGAAAAACTTTACTATTTGTCCAAAACTCCGTTCACTCGTCTGTGCTTTTTTTCTGTCCGTTTACCCTCTCAATCCGACCGTCTGTTTGTCTGTGTATGGACCCGTCATTAATCGGTACGTCCTTCCATACTTTATTAAGTTTTTCTGTCCATCAGCTCCTTCATCCGTCCGTTCGCTCATTGCCGATTCGTCACTTTGTGTTCATCTATTCGTCTGTCCGTCCGTTTGCTTTCCCTTCCTGTCGATCCATTTTTCTGTCCGTCTCTCCGTTCGTCCGATTTTTAACATTCTGTTGAAGTGTCCGTCTGCCAGTCTAAACAACTGTGTGTTTGTCTCGTCAAAAGTTTACTGTTTATGTCGTGTTCAAATATTTTTTGTTGCAACAGAAGATCTATTCAACATGTAATGGACCACGAATGTTTGTTTTCTTTTCATATTTGCACCTCTCCCCACTCCCCGTTTTCGCACTTTAAAGGAGGATTGTTAAACTTTCATTCAGACGAAGGAAATTAAAAGAGGAAGCTATAGATTTGAAAAGGAGATTTGTTATTTTTCAATATGTACAAGCTATAGATTTGAAAAGGAAAGTTGTTCTTTGTCACCATGTACATATCTGCTTACCTACATAACTACATACATTCATACCCTGTACATATATACAGAAATTGCACATTTTGTTAATAGCTATATATGCTGGTCGAACACATACCATTCGAAACATAAAACCTCAAACACATTTTCTTAATAATGTATTGATTGCTTTCCATCTGGTCGAACATTCAAGCTTAGCACAAATAGGAAATAGTAGCAAGCAAATACCTGATTTAAGAAATACAGCGCAGGTGAGAAGACGCAAAAATTTTTTTGGTGCATTAAACATTAAAATTATCTTCATGAAACAGCAAATGTGTGTGTGCGTGTGTGTCTGTGTGTGTATGTGTGCGCTCGCGCATGTGTAGGTGCTTCGCATTGTGTGTGTGTGTGTTAAGGATAATGTTGTATTGCTCCGACGGAAACGAATGTCATTGCATTGACGTGTAACACGATCAAGTTTCCTTCGTATAATTGTCTTTCATAAAATATATACGCATTCTCATCACCCTGCCCTACCCTTAGGGCCGCAACAAGGGGCAGGAACTCCCAAAGCGACAAGGGAATTAATTTAAAACAAATTGTACTAAAGAAACTTTCTAACCTTACCGTCCCATCCACACACACACACACACACACATACACACACACACACACCTATGTAATTCTAGATACATATTAGTATTCACCCATATCTTCCAGTAATACAGACATTTAACAAAAAGAGTAATAATGAAGATGAATTAGGGTATTTGACGTGGCCAGATCTGATTTGAAGGTGAAGAAACATTACTGTTATTTTTCAGCAACTTCGATATATTTAACTAATCTACAAAGAGCAAAACTAACTACATTACATAACTAAAATAAATCTTTGGTAAAAATTTTATAATTTTACCAAGAAGACAATTCCCAATGATAAAAACGAGAACCATCGGCGCCTGATGCAACAAGCCTTATCATGAATGAGAAAATGTTCAACATAGTGAATAAACGTTTAAAATAATGCACCTAATAAGAAACATATCAGTTTGGGTAAATATAAACGGAAAAGAGAATATGAACTTCTTCCTCTTGCACGTCTATGTATACACTGTAGTACACAAACAGAACACGTCGCTCATGCACGTCATTTGATGTTTTCTGTATATGATGTCATGATCATTTTGCATTAAAAACGCAGTAAAGACTAACAGCCATGTAAAAAAGCAAAACTGTTCTATGAAGTACTCATATAGTAGATATATTAGGAATAATATCAATAAAATATGACGTAGGTCCGATTTTAGTCACAAGTGAACGTAGTACCTTGTACTCGTTCAGAAAACGATGAGCCTCTTATTGTTTTAAGACAGTAAGACCCACCCCATCACTATATTTATTTTAAGACAGTGAAACCCACCCCATCACTATCTTTATTTTAAGACAGTAAGACCCACCTCATCACTATCTTTATTTTAAGACAGTAAGACCCACCCCATCACTATCTTTGCTTTAAGACAGAAAGACCCATCCTATCACTATCTTTATTTTAAGACAGTAAGACCCACCCAATCACTATCTTTGTTTTAAGACAGTAATACCCACCCCATCACTATATTTATTTTAAGACAGTAAAACCCACCCCATCACTATCTTTGTTTTTAGACAGTAATACTCACCCATCACTATCTTTATTTTAAGACAGGAAGACCCACCCCATCACTATCTTTGTTTTAAGACAGTAAGACCCACCCCATCACCATCTTTGTTTTAAGACAGAAAGACCCACCCCATCACTATCTTTGTTTTAAGACAGAAAGACCCACTCCATCACTATCTTTGCGCTCAGCTGGAAGCGATACTACCTGGGTACTTCAGTTATGTATTAACATTTCATGTGCATTTTTATCTGTTTTTTTAATCTTAAGAGGCTATTAGTAACCATTGGATACTAATTTATTTTTAGGAATAGTTCTTTTCTAATGTTAACTCCAGGTGTGGGAGGCATACATCAAACAAAATTCTCCTCACCATAAGTAAAGAAGGCCTGAAATAATCAATAGACATGTGGAAATGTGCATTAGAGCGAGACGACGTCTGTTTCGATAATATGTCTGTTCTACGACATATAATCGCACGATTCTGTACAATCCCAGTTTCTTAACATAATATTGATTTCCATGCAAATCGGGAATGCCCAATCCTAAAAGAGCACAGCCTGCAATGTATTAAGAAAAACAAATTAGCTGTTTTAGATCGTGACTAGCTTTGCACAGAACGTGGTCACGAGTTACCAGATATTATCAACAGCAATGTTTATATGCGTAGATAATTAATTAACTATTTTTCTGTCTTTTTTATGTCTGTCAGTCCTTCTTTATCGTATGTTTGCTTCCTCATCGAATCTGCGGAAAGCTACATGGACTAACAAACTGATGTTGTTTGGTGTTTAACTTTACATTTAAAACTTCATCTTTCACCATTTCTTACAAGAGGCTATTTGTGCCAAATTATAGATAAATGTATTGGAAAAACATAAATTAATCATATAAATTTCTAAACCTCAACACATTGATCTTAAGGCTAGAAATAAACAACATAAACAGCTAATATCATAAGTGGATTGTTTTGGTAGTAACACATTAAACATAAACATTTTATGTTGTTTCAATCATAATACACAAACAAAAAGAGAACTGTAAGTACAAAAGAAGTTAATTCACCAAAGTAAATTTCTCAATAGCAAAACCTGAACTCTTGTTTTCTACTTTGTCTTTACTGGTATAAAAAGAATCTTTATTTCTAATAAATTTTATAATGCATGTGCTGTTAACATACAATTATCAAACTCGATTTAAAACTTGTCTAACACATTTTTGTATAGATTTTAAGTCGTAATGTACAGTCTACATTTTTTTAAAATTGTCGCACATCAGAAAGAAGACTTATTTTTTAACTTTTTCATAAACGTTCATTGAATCATATTAAGAACATACCCTACATTTCACGAGCTCTACCATTTCACGTTTATCTTTAAAATTCTTTGTTCACGTAGTGTCTCAAGAACTTCTCGCGATATCAAATTTGCGTGCTCTTTGTCTCACTATGGAAAAATGCCTTACACATGTTCGCTTTTGTCATTGACGTCACACGAGCTACAACAAGAACAAATACAATAATTTACCATTTTTTGTTCTAATAGTCCTTCTTTATTCCCAGGAGCATGAGTCAAAGCTCTCGACAACTGTAAAAGATGTCCTGCATTATTCAAAAGGGGCATACAATACCTTTTCATTTCTGTCACAAATGTTCTTCGTCGTCCAACATGAATATTTCAATGTTTCTACATCACATACACTCTTCTTCGTCTAGTAGTAACACAAACAATTGGTTTTCACTATTGTCATAAACTTTCCTCTTTATCCAAAGAGAACATATGCAGATCTTCTGTTACAGACGATATTCGTCATCCAAGAGGAACATAAGAAATTACTTTTCACTTCTGTGACAGACGTTTTTCATCACCTTACACTAATTAATGTAATTCCTTCCCAAATTGTACCATACACAGTCTTCTAATAGGAGCTCATACACCTGCCTTCTATTTTTGGCCCAGATTTTCCTTTTCGTCAATCAGAAACGAAAGCATTTTTTCATTTTTTTTATCAAATATCTCGTCCTTCGACAGGAACACGTGCAATCTCTTTTTACATCCGTCAGTGAGGTCTTTTGCCATCTTCCAAGAAATAGTGTTGCTTTTTATATGTCATACATGTTTATTCTCGTTCTACATGAGCAAAGCAAAGATTTTCCTTTACTGTCAACGACGTTTATTTTCTCATTATGCGATGAGCCTGCGTCCGTCGTCTGGCGTCCCTCTAGCGTCCATCTATTGTCCGTTAGGAATTGTTTGTTCTCATTAAAACTCCTAAACTATTTGAAGAAAACTTATGAAACTTAGCGTCTAGTTTCATCCTGAGTTCTAATTGGTCTTAAATTACAATGGTGCCCCTGAAAGATCCAATATTGCCACCATGGCAGTCATCTTGAAACTATTGTTATCGCTGCTCGTCCTAAATGGATGGCCATCTTGAAATTGGATTTTCACTCAAAGACTTCCCACGATGCTTAGATGCTAGTAAATGAAAAAGCTGCACATCTGATATGTATGGCGGTTATATTAAAAATCTAGCTATCGCTATTTCTCCGAAACCGATGATAAAATCAACATGGGGTTTTACTAACAGACTTCTTTTTAGTTGTAGATGGTCCTAGATGAAAGTGGTTCGGATTCGACTCATCAGCAAAATCTTGTTTTCGCTACTTCTTGAACGATTTGTCATATAGACGTGGGGTTTTCACAAAAAGACTTTGTATGTCTTGTAGATGGCTTTAAATGAAAATCGTATCTATTTGGTACCCAACATGGACGCTGTGTTGGCCATCTTAAAAATATTATTATCGCAACTCCTCCTGAGCCCATGGTTGTACAGACATGGAGTTTTTAGATAAAGACTTCTTATAACATGTAATTGGTCTGAAATAAACGTGGCTATCTTGGAGGCCATCTTTACAGTCTTGTTACTGCTACTTTTCCAGAACAGGTGGTCATATTAATATAGGGTTTCACTGAAGACTTTCTATAGTATGTAGCTGGTTATGACTTAAAATGGTGCAGATATGACAGTTCAATATGGCCGCCACAGCGTTTTCCATGGAAATCTTGTTACTCCTACTCCTGATGAACCGATGGTCGTATCAACACGAGGTTTGCACTACAAATGCTGTGTCGTATGTAAATAGGCCTATCTTTGCTGTGTCGTATGTAAATAGGCCTATATTTGCTGTGTCATATGTAAATAGGCCTATATTTGCTGTGTCGTATGTAAATAGGCCTATATTTGCTGTGTCGTATGTAAATAGGCCTATATTTGCTGTGTCATATGTAAATAGGCCTATATTTGCTGTGTCGTATGTAAATAGGCCTATATTTGCTGATCTCTCTTCCAAAAATTTTGCCTTGACTGTAATCGTAAAAATCTTCTTATGACTGAATCTCCTGAATGGTTTTATCGACATAACAGTATGTAGCAGATCCTAAATGAAAATGGTGATGATATGACCATCAAGATGGCAAACAGTGGAAATCTTAAAAATCGTGTTATCAATACTCCTTACGAAAGAATTGTGGCATTAACATGGAGTTTTTGCATAACAACTCTTGCAATATGTAAGCGGTCCTGCCTTAAAAGGGTACGGGTCTAACAACCAACATGTTCGCGCTGTTGTGAACAAATCTGAAATCCAAACTTACTTTCACTTTGGAGTCATGTCAAAGGTCACTGCTTGTATTTTGTACATTAGTGATCTTATAAACATAGTTACTTGTGTACTTGTGTGTGTGTATGTGTGTGTGTGTGTACACACACACACACACACACATATCTATATATATATATATATATATATATATATATATATATATATATATATATATAATCTGACTTTGTGTTTTTCGTGGTATTTCAATAAATAAGTTGATTGTCGGCACCTTTACGTTGAGTTCAAGGTCATAGGTCTTGGCTCGGCATTTATTTGTGATGGCTTATGCTCATGATAACATAAACAATTATGAATGCATTTGTATCGAATCCAATTATAGATATATTTGAATGATGCCAATTGAATAATTTGTTTTTCTTTTTTGTTAAATATTAATTGTAGATTAAACCAAACGTTGCGTGTGAGTATTTTGTGATATCATCTGAGACAAGTTTAATAATACAGGTTCAAGGTCAATGGCCAAGGACAAAAAGGTTTGAACTCCACTTATCTTGTGAACATGTTAACTCAAGCATTTAGGAATTTTTTTTTTTATACCAAATTTGGTATGTCTGAATTTCTCAGGAATAAGTAACTAACTAAAATGATTTCATTAATCGGCAATTATAAAAGAAGGGTAGAGATGGCAAACTCCTCGTGAAATACTACAAATTATTTTCGGCCAGTAGCACAGTGTCGGAACCTGTGCGCCTAGATTCGGTACGACTTTTTTACGGTATTAATTATAACCTGTAGTAAACGAAAGGACAAAATGTTGCACAAATAAGACAAAAAAGGCGTACAGTTTAGCGATAGGAGCAAAGATTACTGGACAATAATTACACAGTCGCACAGGTTTGGATACTGTGAATAGGATCTGTCCTTCGAGGGGCTCTTTTACTGTCCTTACGACAACACATTTAATTGATTTAAACTTCTGTCAACGAAGATTCTTTATCAGCTAGCATGAACACAATCAATTGATGTTTACGATGGTCATAAACGTTCTTGGTTGTAGAACTGGAATACATGCAATGGATTTTCACAATGGTCATAAATATTCTTGGTTGTCCCACTGGAACACATGCAATGGTTTTTCAGTGTTAACGTCCTACGTATATCATTTATTTCCACTTGTAAAACACACGTTCTTTTTCCTCTTACGTAAAAATACGACAGTGGTTTTCACTTGTGTACCACAAACATTTTTCATCGTCTCTTCGTCCGATGAAAACGTAACAAATGTATCTACCGTCATCATCCAGTAATACCGTATCATCCAGTAATACCGTGATTTAATTGCTTTCCTTTTTTGTCATAAACGTTCCTCGTTGTCTTACCTTTACACATGCAATGATTGTTTTACTGCGTTCAAACTCTTTTCTTACGTCGTCGAACAGGAACACATGCCATGATATTTGACTTCTGTCAAGGACATTATTCTTAGTTCAATTGAAACACGAACAATAACTATTCACTTCAGAAAATGACAATTATACTCAGCAAATAGAACGCAAGTGATATGTTTTTTTTATTTTGTATTTAACACCTCTTGTCATACCACTTTCAAAAGTTATTTCATGACTTGTCTCTATTTTTATGCACTCTATTTTTCATACAACCCGAATGCATGCAAGAACTTGTAACTCGTATGAGAAAGACTACAGGAATATAACTCAGGATGATATACAACAGAAATATAAAAACCTGTTTGGAGGGTTGATATGCACTATAGTTCCCTCGTTGTGGACTTTGAACTTGAAGCCGGCGGCAAACTATAAAAATGGATGCATTCCATTTAACAAAAGTTCTAATGAAAAGATTAGACTTTGCATGTGTTCTCTTCTAGCCAATAAGATTACTAACCCTTAGTAAATCCATACGAAATCTACATTGAAAATAGTCTCTCCTCCCTCTCTCTCTCTCCCCCTCCCTCCCTCCTCTCTCTCGCTCTCTCTCTCTCTCTCTCTCTCTCTCTCTCTCTCTCTATATATATATATATATATATATATATATATATATATATATAATATAATATAATATAATATAATATAATATAATATAATTTAATATAATATAATATAATATAATATAATATAATATTTTAATCTAAACATTGTACAGTAACATCTATATGTCGAGAGGACACTAGGTTATGTTCTAATTCAATATTTATTGACATTACAACACCTTTTTTAAGTCAAAAAAGTTGCGGAACCCATATATTATGAATAGTTTAAACCATGGTGTCGTCCATACGAAAGTATTGTAGAAAATGGGCTTTAAGTCATAGAACAAGAATTCATATAATTAAGATATAAAATTACCTATTGAGGTGGGAACATGTAATTTGTATTTGTGAGTTCAGATATCAATAACCATATCTCGAACTTTGTTCTTGACAAAGTACCTAAAGAAATATTCTACATGCACGTCATGTTGAGTAAAAGCATGTATATTTAATTCTTGGGAAGCCCAAATTTAGGTTGCAGCGAAGGACAAAACAATCTTTTACGTACGTCAGACCGTAATTATATAATCTGCAATACTTTTCCAACAGAAACCCTCAAAATACACATTTTATGCATTATATATATAATCACATCATTTTTTGATGATGTGTGCATGGTCGGGATGATATAGGGGTTGGTGCTTACAGGCAAGGCGAAGAGTGCCGTAACCCGCGGATCCGGGTTTGAATCTCCGTAGAGTACGAATGAAATATTCTCTAACCTGTATAACAATATTAGATATATATATATATATATATATATATATATATATATATATATATATATATATATATATATATATATATATATATATATATATATATATATATATCAGAATTAAAAAATTCTCTAACCTGGACGATAATATTATTTATTCGTATTTAAAAATTCTGCTAATGTTATCAAGCATTCTCCTGTATGATCCAGGGATAGCACTTTCCACTCTGTTTGGTGTATATTTGTAATTTTCTCTCTCTCTCTTTCTCTCTCTCTCTCTCTCTCTCTCTCTCTCTCTCTCTCTCTCTCTCGATGATTCATTTGTTCTTTAGTTTCAAAGGAATATGAGCAATTATTTCTTTATCAAGCAGTATTAAAAAATTTTGGGCCCACCAGTTATACGTCAAAACTGTCATGTGATCATGTAACGTTTTTCCGGTCGAAAATTATGCTGTTATTTCAATAGCCTTTCACAAGTACATGGTTTGATCAAGAACCCACTGAAATATTCATCGCTCTGAGAACTTCGACTCATATTGAACTCGGTATAAAATGGTTGAAATACAAAGGTCGCATAGTACGATTGATTTGTTCTGAGCATTATTGACATGATAAAGCCACGAAGGGTGGGATTAATGGCACGTTACATCCTTAATTATTGTGATCCACAACCCAAACATCTAGTTATAGATAATTTAGGTCGATCATGCAATTAATGAATTCGAATTTTCAAACCATTTTAGAACTTCTATCTGTCCCAAAATATCGTTTTATCATAATGGTCATAAAATCACGTTCATTGCCATGCTATTTCTAACTCAAAAGGGGCAGAGGGAATTAAAAATAGTAGGCTGTGGTAATGGAAGCTGTTCTCTTTGTGTAGTAGCTGGGACTAACATACTCTATTTAGGTTTGATCCAGGTTTAGATCTAGTGCTTTTCGTATCTATCGAGAAACACAAAAATTTAATTTTCATTTGTCAAAGATCAATATTTTAAAATATGAGTTGTGCATACATGTTCTGTGTACTAATAATTCTTACTCTTGTTTAAGAAAGTGTTGGTATTTTAATTAATGTTTTTAATCTCTCGGCTTAATGCTGAATCTCCGTGACTTTCCATCCCATTTTCGGTGGGAGAACCCTAACCTCTAACAGCTCATATTACGACTAGCTGTTAGATGATTGGCCAAAGCCAGGACATCTGATACTAAATATGGAAAAGGAAATCCTGATATATGTCCTGCATGTTGACCTGGGGTTCATTTTGGCGGTCGAACCAAACAAGCCTGCTCTGGCCGAATTTTCATGACCCAAAATATGTTCCTGTTTACGTGCGAGAACAGCTTTGCCGGAACCAGACTTAAGAAAATGTTCACAAATTTGTTTCTATTTGAAACTATTAACGTTTAACTTGTTAGAAGAAAGGAATATATCTTAATAACAATATTTATTTATTTTAAGAGTTAAATTTATCTTCGGGGACAGGCACTATGCTTGTGTCTTTGGACGCTCAAATATCCACCATCTTACAACGTTTGTATCTCAAATATCCACTATCTTACCACGTTTGCATATCAAATATCCACTATCTTACCACGTTTGCATATCAAATATCCACTATCTTACCACGTTTGCATATTAAAATAATCCACCATCTTACCACGTTTGCATATCAAATATCCACTATCTTACCACGTTTGCACATCAAATATCCACTATCTTACCACGTTTGCATCTCAAATATCCACTATCTTACCACGTTTGCATATCAAATATCCACCATCTTACCACGTTTGCATATCAAATATCCGCTATCTTACCACGTTTGCATATCAAATATCCACTAACTTACCACGTTTGCATATCAAATATCCACTATCTTACCACGTTTGCATATCAAATATCCACTATCTTACCACGTTTGCATATCAAATATCCACTATCTTACCACGTTTGCATATCAAATATCCACTATCTTACCACGTTTGCATATCAAATATCCACTATCTTACCACGTTTGCATATCAAATATCCACTATCTTACCACGTTTGCATATCAAATATCCACCATCTTACAACGTTTGCATAACAAATATCCACCATCTTACCATGTTTGCATCTCAAATATCCACCATCTTACCACGTTTGCATCTCAAATATCCACCATCTTACCACGTTTGCATATAAAATATCCACTATATTACCACGTTTGCATAACACAGGGTAAGGTTTGGTTATTTTTTCGTCAATTCAGCGACGTCACATGACAATAACCAAGTCGCCAAAGAGCAAACCGATGATCAAATTGAAACATATTCATGGCCAAAGCAGCGCCAAAATACAGCGCTGTACATGAACATGTTTCACTTTGATCATTATTAATCGTTTTTGCGACTTGTTTGTGGTCATGTGACGTCGCTATTTCGACCAAAGTGTAACCGGGCTCTACCTGTAGTTAAGGAAACGTGGTAAGTTGGTGGATAAGTGAGCGTCCTTTGACACAAGCACATTACATGTCGCCAAAGAGAAATTTAACCATTAAATAAATGAATAAAGTTAATAAAACATTTTTCTTCTTACAAGTGAAACATAAAGTTTCAAAATATAAATAAATGTGTGAACATTTTCTTCCTTTCTGGTTTGATCAGCGCGTAAACAGGAACATATTTTGGATCATTAAATCTCCATCATAACAGGTTCGTATTGTAAGACCGATGAAACGAACCCCTGGCTGCACTCGGAGTACCTTTGGTAGCTTATGGTACCCATAGATTGCCATTAGTTACCTGTGAATAATATTTGGTCGGCAGTTTGGGTAGCATTTCCCACTCACACTCGTGTGTGTCTGTTGCATTTGTAAAAATGCAATTCAAAATGGCGATTTGCTGAGTTAAAATTTGGGTAATGGGAAGATTATTGCATTAAAAATGTTTGATGAAGTCAGTTCGGCTATCTATGGGATATGCATTGGAAACTATATTGATTCTCTTGATTTTACGCAGGACAAGGAATATTTATAACTTTATTTGCGTGTTAGATTCTGAACGGTAATAGTTTAGCTGGGAGTATTTTGTTCCTTTTGAAAACTGTCTTTTTGTTTTATAAAATTAATAATATTGACTTTTTATAGTGCCTTGGATTGAAAGAGGAAATGGAGAAATATTTACTGACTAAATATGGTCAAAGTACATGCAATTACCAATCCTGCGTGTAAATACAAAATGTTCAATAAATTCTCCACCCCATCAATAGGTTATTCTACCACCAGCAGTTTTACTGCTCTGATCAAGGAAACGCTTTTATACTTGACGCTTAAATTCTAATTATAATTAAAACAATCTGAAAGTGAAACGAGTAAAACTTGTGTGTTTCATCAGTATACTACAAGAATATCCAAATATTTATTTATAGTTTTAAATTTGGAATATGACGTGCTAGAACGGAACGCACCTTCTGCTTCTTCGGCTTATTTTTTGTTACTCCCCACGATTACATATCATTACGAATGGGAGACGCAGTTTGTAGACAATAACAGTCCAACCCTGATAATGCGAAATTTTGGGACCGCAAACAATTATTTCGCATCGACCGGTTTTCGTGATTAAAGGGTTTTGTTATTTTGGTGTAATATTAGTCATATAATGATACAACCCAACAATGTCTCTTTAGAAAGTAAAGCTATAATGAAATTTAATTGGCATCAGTGAGCTTAAGCAATACTATTACTGTTTAATATCAAAAGTGTCATTAAAATGTCGGGTTTGATTTAACACTTTAAGACTTTTAACTAAATAGAATAGTGCAAAACTTTAACTTGTAAAATACAAGTAACACAACAACGCTTTTAAGTGCATGTTATTATCCGCTGCGAGTATTAACGCAATTGTTGATAGCGTAATTGCATAAGGGCCGAATTCCTTTGCGATTACAGCTTTACATGTTCAACAGAAACATTAACATCACATTTAAAATCGATAGTGATTTTTTTTCTTCTCATTTTCTATTTGGCGTCTCCATACTGAATAAAAAAAACCTCAACTTGCGAGAAAGATATCATTCTTTAGTTTAATTTATTTATTTATTTTAAACAACACACCTTAGATTTATTGATGAAACAATGAGACACTCGTCTTATTTAGCAAGAGCGAGTGAGTAAATTGTTTTGACAAAGGTTCTCAGTAGACGCTCGCTCCTTCTTTTCATATTATCCAGGGATTTTTTTATAACTTAATTAGCGACCAGGCAAGAAATTCTTTTCATCTTAAGGAGTTTCGTGATAAACGACTTGTATTAACCTGGGGAAAATACCAAGATGGTCAGGGAATATTTATTTTTTTGTTAGGGAGGAACTGAATTATTTAGTTCATCGTCAGCTGGGTTTCGTATTAACCGAATTTGTATCATGTGGGTCTGATTGTATTATATTAACATTGCAGTTATGTGTAGGTTTAAAGTTGAATGACAAAATTTTAAACAACTACAACAGCATGATGAATTTCATATTAGTGTTTTATGTTTGCCGGCCCCGTAGTAAGTCGATTAATACTCTTTCTGCTTTTAATACTAAACATTCTTCACTAACCGTACTGCTCTTCGGAAGAAGGAATTAGTACAATATTCTGTACAAGACTTAGGAATAAAGTATGTGCTATTTGGGGATGGATGTTAAATGATGATGTTTGACTACAACTACGGTTTAGTGAATTTTGTACAGAAATCAAAGCGAGGAATTATTAATCTTGGTCCTTAGGTCTCCATTGTAATGTTTCGGTCATTTCGGTTCCGTTATTTGCACAGTTGTAATCACTAACGACCTAGCTTGCTGCTGTCCTCTCGATTCTTTCAAGTGTATCTGACAATTCTTCTGTCATTCTTGTCATATAGCAGCTAACATTTCAAGATCTATTTAACGTTAAGTTATGTAGCCTGTCTGTTTCCCTGAAGTGTTTGGTTTAATGTGAAGATATGTAACCTGTCTGTTTCCCTGAAGTGTTTGGTTTAATGTGAAGATATGTAACCTGTCTGTTTCCCTGAAGTGTTTGGTTTAATGTGAAGATATGTAACCTGTCTGTTTCCCTGAAGTGTTTGGTTTAATGTAAAGTTATGTAGCCTGTCTGTTTCCCTGAAGTGTTTGGTTTAATGTAAAGTTATGTAGCCTGTCTGTTTCCCTGAAGTGTTTGGTTTAATGTGAAGATATGTAACCTGTCTGTTTCCCTGAAGTGTTTGGTTTAATGTGAAGTTATGTAGCCTGTCTGTTTCCCTGAAGTGTTTGGTTTAATGTAAAGTTATGTAGCCTGTCTGTTTCCCTGAAGTGTTTGGTTTAATGTAAAGTTATGTAGCCTGTCTGTTTCCCTGAAGTGTTTAGTTTAATGTAAAGTTATGTAGCCTGTCTGTTTCCCTGAAGTGTTTGGTTTAATGTCAAGTTATGTAGCCTCTCTGTTTCCCTGAAGTGTTTGGTTTAATGTCAAGTTATGTAGCCTCTCTGTTTCCCTGAAGTGCTTGGTTTAATGTAAAGTTATGTAGCCTACATGTTTCCCTGAAGTGCTTGGTTTAATGTAAAGTTATGTAGCCTGCATGTTTCCCTGAAGTGCTTGGTTTGGATATTGTCTTTGATAAACCTAGTGTGGTTAGCTGTAATGATATAGTTTAGAACTCGAGGCTTAAACTTGAGGTAAACGAAAATGGGAACCACATTTGTCCCGCCTTTAACAAAGAATAACATGATAATTAAAATATTCTTTATTTTCTGTTCCAGTTTTTAATAATGAAAAGCCTCCCATGAATGTCTACAGACGGAGAACAATTCGTAAAGTCTTGGTTCCTTATTTCCATAGTGTACTGAAATTTGCATGGTGACCATACCGATTTTTCGAAAGAAAATAACAACAAATAAATAAAGAAATAAATATAGATAAATCCTTTCTTTCAGTCAACAGTTTAGGAAGAAAACACATCTGTATTTAAAGCTGGGAAAAATACATAGAAATCGCTAAAATATAGCTAAAAATTGGGGTACCCGCCATTTTTCTTTTCTGCCAATAACTCATCCCTCAGCTTTCATAGATTTTTGTTTGTTTGTTGTTTTCTTCAAATTACAAGAGATATTGTTAAATAATGTAAGCAGTAGAAGAAGAAATTTGGAAAAATGAGAAGTTGAACACCGTGATGTTGATCATGAAAAAAGACACTTCTGGATTATCAGTACGTATATCAGTAACTTTGACGAAATCCGAACCTGTGAATTCCCTAAATCTGCCTGAGAAGTTAAACCATATAAGCAAATGTTTGCGATTGTTTCATTCCCCTTTTTTTCTTTCTTTTTTCTCGTTTAGAAGGGGGTGTTGGGTGGCCGAGAATGTTTTAAAAAACTCCTGTCATCCAAATGTTAGCGAAAAACACTTTCGCTCCTCGTTTCCATCCAGCCATCAAGAAAAAATAGCTGATGTAAAATCCATCATTGATAAAAGTTTGTAAGAAATAGATATGCTGCTCTCTACCATGTGTGTACTTTTATTGATTTCATCGATGATATTACAAAACTACAATAGGCGAAATGAAACAATTCATGCAATGTCAGCAATAAAGAGGCGAGTAAAATTTTATTTGGGCAATGGTATAGACAAATATGAAATTACCCCCTCCCCCTCTCTTTCCCTCTCTCTTAGACCTCATCCAATTCATCAGCTTCGAATCAAGCATCCTCATTATTGTTCTAAGTATGCTCTAGTTATTTCACAGGAAGCGTAGGACTCGGAGCGCAATATCAAGCATCCTCCTTTATGTTTTGATTATGCTCTAGTTATTTCACAGGAAGCGTAGGACTAGGAGTGTAATATCAAGCATCCTCTTTTATGTTTTGATTATGCTCTAGTTATTTCACAGGAAGCGTAGGACTAGGAGTGTAATATCAAGCATCCTCATTTATGTTCTAATTATGCTCGAGTTATTTCACAGGAAGTGTAGGACTAGGAGTGTAGTATCAAGTATCCTCCTTTATGTTTTGATTATGCTCGAGTTATTTCACAGGAAATGTGGGACTATGGCTCTAGTAAATTACTCATAATAATCACAGTTAATTACATTTGTAAGTAAGATAACCATGAGATTAATCATTGTTTAATAAATGCACAATAACCTATTTTTTTTTTTTTTTGCAGTAACTTGTCCCATTGTGGTTACATAATAGGCAAGTGTCCCAAGTGAGCCCGAGATCGCTCACCAACTGTGGTTGGCCAAGAAATCTGAGTTAGTATGACGCTTTCTGACAATTAAAGGTTTTATTTTGTTTAGTAATGGCATCCATATAGGCTGGCGGATCAGTATCATTTGTCCAGACTTGAAAGGCTTTGTGCCAGGATGCTTTCTGTAAAATTTGGTCACATTCTGTTGGGCAGTTTCAGAGACGAAGTTATTTAAAGGTTTTAATTTTTCAGTAACAGCGGCCATAGATTGGCACAATTAATACAAAGTTTAAACGCCGATACGTTCTCTCTCAATATTGGTCCAATTATATTGAGCGGTTTGTGAGAAGAGGTCTTTAAAAGATATTTGTATTGATAATAACAGCCACATATCTGATGGGGGATCGGCATCATTTTTTAACCAGAGTGTAATCAACGATAACAAAACTCGCCTCTACAAAAATTTTGGTAGTCTCCAGTAGCCATTGCAAACATTATTTATAATGCAAAAAATAAATTCAAATTTGAATGATTTAATTTTGTCTTACTGTTTCCTTTTAAGTACTGTCAATAGTCTTACTGTTTCCTTTTAAGTACTGTCAATAGTCTTACTGTTTCCTTTTAAGTACTGTCAATAGTCTTACTGTTTCCTTTTAAGTACTGTCAATAGTCTTACTGTTTCCTTTTAAGTACCGTCAATAGTCTTACTGTTTCCTTTTAAGTACCGTCAATAGTCTTACTGTTTCCTTTTAAGTACCGTCAATAGTCTTACTGTTTCCTTTTAAGTACTGTCAATAGTCTTACTGTTTCCTTTTAAGTACCGTCAATAGTCTTACTGTTTCCTTTTAAGTACCGTCAATAGTCTTACTGTTTCCTTTTAAGTACCGTCAATAGTCTTACTGTTTCCTTTTAAGTACCGTCAATAGTCTTACTGTTTCCTTTTAAGTACCGTCAATAGTCTTACTGTTCCTTTTAGGTACTGTCAATAGTCTTACTGTTTCCTTTTAGGTACTGTCAATAGTCTTACTGTTTTCTTTTAAGTACTGTCAATAGTCTTACTGTTACCTTTTAGGTACTGTCAATAGTCTTACTGTTTCCTTTTAGGTACTGTCAATAGTCTTACTGTTACCTTTTAAGTACTGTCAATAGTCTTACTGTTTCCTTTTAAGTACTGTCAATAGTCTTACTGTTTCCTTTTAAGTACCGTCAATAGTTTTACTGTTACCTTTTAAGTACCGTCAATAGTCTTACTGTTTCCTTTTAAGTACCGTCAATAGTCTTACTATTAACTCCCTTTTCTTTTCTTTTTCGTTGAATCTTTTTTAAAATTGACAGATCACTAGATATTACAGTTTTATGTTGTTTTTTAAATATTTATTCATATACTACCATTTTTTAATACTACCCTGTGCTTCGTTTTTTATACCTAGTACACTAGCTTCTTTTTTAAAACTGTCTCTTTGAAAGTGCTTTGCTTGCTTATATTTGAAGTTATGTGCCGTGTGCTTGGTCTCGTATAGTAATTATGCATTTTAATATGCTGTCTTGCTAATCACATTTCTTAATTGGTTTTAAGTTTTAATTAATGTTAGTATAAAGCTCATTAGAGCTTATGCTAATTTGTTGTTTTAATTATGCAGACTCATAATAAATCTTATCTTATCTTGACAATGAAATATTTGCCCCTGTGACAGGACATAAAAGACATTAAACAATAAAAGAAAGAACACTCTTTCCTATGATATCGAAGCTGAGGTACTATAATGAGTAGATAAAGGCCAGAGATACATTTTGTTTTTCTTTTCTTTTTACAATCAATGTTCTTAAAATCTTTTTCAGATCATTAGTATCATTATCCACCCCTGAACGCCAGATTGTATTGGGTGAAAGTCACAGGATTTGAGTAACCTTAGATTGACAGCCAGTATGACCACTATTAGAATCACAGTTCATGCATCAGTAATTACATTGATTAGCCACTACAGCTGAGGCTTCACGTGAAATGCATATAGTCCACTACTCTAATTTATATACACATCCACATGTACAATACAGTTAAACTCACAATATACACTATCTAATTATTGTTATGGAATGTTTACCATTCACTAAAAATATTTATTTCTACTTTCAATTTCACTGGTCATAAAGGACCTTATGTGTAAGCTTGGAATAAAAGAATAAATTATAGGTCACAGTTACTTTCTTTGGTTGTAAGGGTTAACTACTAACATAGATGCATTGTATCATAACGTTTAATGATTTTAACATAAACAGAACCCAATAAATGACCTTTAAATACAAAATTTCAACAAAGTCACTGAAACGGGAAACATATATATCATAGACCTCTTTTACAATAATGGTGTAGTACTTATCAAGACGTATCTAATCTCCACGTTTCATGATTCTATATAGAATAGTATGAATATAGTATGCCAAAATTTATGTGATCTTGAGCTAAACGTACAAAACTTAACCAAAGCCAGTAAAAGATTAAATATAGGTCGAGATACGTTTCTTTTCTTGTAAGGCTGTGGTGCTAACAGAGATGCATATCATCATCAGTTTCAAGATCCTTGTATGAGCACTGTCTGAGAAATGAACATCAAACACAAACTGTATGACAAGTCAATGAAGCGTAACATATAAGCTATGACAACTTACTTCTGCAAAGAGGGAGCAGTGCTCATCACAAGGCATTCCCTGGCCAAGTTTCTTGATTTTAAATACCACAGTATATTCAAAGCATGCAAAAGCGTATGTGGTCGTGGGTTGCATGCAATAATGTAACCAAAGCCAGTAAAATACGAAATGGCCTCAGTGAAGTTTTTTTGATGTAATGGTGTGGTACTAATAGAAGGATACAATACACTTGTTTGAAGACTCTAGCATGAACAGAACTTGAAAATTTAACGTAAAACACAAAATTTAAGCAAAAGTCAGTGAAACGTGAAATTTGGGTCGAAGTGACCTACATTTGTGATGAGTGTGTAGTACATGTTACGATGTATCGCCTTTTTACGTTTTATGATTCCAGGTATAACAGTATGTATTAGAGGTGCCCCCCCCCCAAAAAAAAAAAAAAAAAAAAAAAAACAACAAAACCCACAAAAAAAGAACTAAAAGCAAAACTTTAACCTAGAATGTACAACCACTGTACACGTATGTAAAATGTTAACCCCCCTTGCCAGGGATTATATGCAATGAAAACCATTCCAAACTGTTGCCCATGATCTAGGAATAAAGAATGGTTGATATGATGTGATGGCTTCAAATGTACAAACGATGACTCCGTGGGTAGCGCCGTTATGCCTGAATCCTTTCCGTCAGATCTGGTCACATTCTGTTACGCGATTTGTGAGAAGGTTTTTATATTTTTTTTGACAGCGCCAAAACTTAACAGCAATCGACATCATTTGTACAAATTTGAAAGGCCTTTATGCCAGGATGATTTATGTTCGATTTGGTTAGATTCTGTCCAGCGGCCTATGAGAAGTAGTGATTTAATGTTGTTGTTTTTTTCTTCCTTTTCTTCTTCTATATTTAGTAACGGTGGTTATATCTGACAGCTGCTCAGCGTCATTTTTATGCAGGCATGAGAGGTCTATTATCATGATATTTCATGTCAAATTAGGTCAAAGTCTGTTCAACAGTTCTTGGGAAGAAGTTTCTTAACGGTTTTTCATTTTTTCATTTTTAGCAAAGGAGGCCATATTAGATGTCGGATCCGCATCATTTATACAAACTTTATAGGCCTTTAATCAGGATGCTTTCGGCCAAAATTTGGCAAATTCTGTTCATCGGTTTTTGACAAGAGTTTGTTTTAAATTTTTTCTATTTTTAGTAACGTCAGGCATGTTTGGTATTATTCGTACAAATTTCAAACTGCTTCATGATTGTCAGGATGCTTTCTGTCAAATTTGGTAAAATTATATTCAGCAGTTTTTGAAAAGAGGTCGTTTAAATGTTTTTATATTTTTAGTGACTGAAACAATATTTGATGATGGATCTACATCATTTATACAAGATGAAAGTTCTTAATGTCATGCTGCTTCTGTCAGATGTTGGTCAAATTCTGCTCAGCGGATTTTGAGAAGTCATTGAAAGGTACTTCTGTTTTTAGTAACAACAGAATTTGACGACCTGTCGGGATCATTCATACATCATTCCAGAATGCTTTCTGTCAAATTTGTTGCTGTTTGTTCTTTTTGTATGTCTTCTTTTTTTTTATTTTTTTTTTTCAAAGGAACATGTTTCCATGGCAGATTGGCATCATGTCAGAATGCTTTCTGTCAAATCTGGTCAGACTCTTTTCGACGGTTTTTGAGAAGATGTAGTTTAATGTTTGTTTGTTTTTTTTTTTTTTTGTTTTTTTTTTGTTGTTGTTTTTCTAGTTTTAGTACCAGCGGCCACATTTGAGGGCATATCGGCATTATTTGCACCAGATTGTAAGATCTTCATACCAGAATGCTCTCTGCCATGTTTGATTGAACTTGATCCAGTGGTATTTTAGTAGATGAAAATAATAATTATTAACGGACCACGCACAGCAGACGTCAGAGGACGCACATTGGACGTAGGACCGTACAATGAACTCACTTGACTTTATAGCCAGGTTTGTTTTTGTCGGTTGCTCTGGGACATTTGGTTTTGTTGTGCACGAAAGGGACCAAATTACAAATAATGGTTAACCGCTTTTAGACAAGGCAGAGTGTATCATACTATAATGTTGTCTTTCTATCAGTCTGACTGTCCGTACCTTAATCAAATTTTTTGATGACCTGCACTTGGGGTATGAAAGAAACTAGTCATTATGACTTAAAAAGAAAAACTGGCTCCGCACAATAATTTAATTCTACATCACAAAACTATACCAATCTTTGTGCACAGATTGCACTGGGATGAGATAGAAGCCAATCGATTTGGGGGTAAAAAATCAAAAGTCCAGGTCACTGGAACTTAAAGATTCAACAATTTTTCCTTACAATAACTTTACTTCTAGACCATGCACCATATCAACATTTAGTGAAGAGCTTAAATTTCTTGTAAAAAGTGCACATTGAATTGTGAATAAAAAAGGACAAAGTTCAAGGTAACTGTGAATGAAAGAAGGATTTTTCCTTTACAATGACTTTAGTTTTAGACCACGTTCCTTGACAAATATTTCCGGATTGCTTGAACTTATGGTAAGGAACAGAAGCCTAATTATTTTGTGGTCAAAAAGGTAAAATGTTACGGTTAATGTGACACAACAAAAAATGATATCTTGTTCTGGATTAAGTTCCTTGACCAAACAGTGTGCATTGCTTGTAATTGAAGTAAGAAAGAAACCAATATATTTTGGGATATAAATGTCAAAGGTCAAGGTGACGGGTAGGTCTAACAAGACAATTCCAGTTTTTACACAGAGAGGTAGTTCTAGGCTGCATACCTTGACCATACATTATGGACTGTTGGGGGAAAGAGAGAAACTGCTTGATTTTAAGACTAATAAGGTACAAGGTCTTGGTCATTTTGACACAAACATGGGATACAGATCTAATAATCACACGAAGGGCGTTCAATGTACCGTTCACGGTACTATTGTTTTAGATATTGTTGTAGATATACTGTCATCGGTCATATCCACTGGTATGTCCGCAAGTCCGTCGACGCTACTGTGCATCCATCAGTCTAGTCTGTTCTCTTTGTAACCTTAATTCCTACACTAGATGAGAGAGAGAGAGAGAGAGAGAAAAAGAGAGAGAGAGAATATTCTGGTATATATTTGGCATGATATTTAAGTGGATAATTAGATTCTAACGTGAGTTTTGACCCTTGATGAAGCATCCTCCACCTACTCAACCACCCATTCATGTGTGGGAAAAGTGTATGGACAATATATCGAGGAAAAGTACATAAGTAGAACAATTATGTAACGGAATATAATAGCTGAGTCATTCCCCATTCTTGTTTTATCCAGTTTGGGGGAATTCTGCAACTTTTGTATCAAAGGACATCAAACCTGCCAATGCTACAAAAATCTGTTCCGAATTTATATTTGAAGTCTTTTATTATAGGTACACACATTACCCGATATTCGCCTTCGGATAGCTAACGCAAACCACCAGCGACCATTGACACCGGAGGGGTAGATACATATCGGTATTGATAAGAACTCTGACAGAATGTTAATTCAGTCAAACAGGCTAATGCGCATATTTTGTGCCGGCAGATCAGAGTTCTCGCTAGTTGCTGGTGCGCATTGTACACGAAAAAAAATATATTTTGTCATTAAAATTTGATTTCTCTTGCTGATGGCATTCAAAGTATATGCTTTCAACTGTGATTTCCTTTCAGGCAGAAAGTTTCTCCCGGGAACGTAAACAATTATTTGTTGAAAATTCATAAATATGTTCATTATGAATATTTCTCTTATACCTTCTCCAAGCAGTCTCAGGAGAAGGGGAAATTAATCTAGAGTAATCACCCCTCACAATAACTGTCAAAATGTTGACTTTAACGTGTCTATTATCCGAGGATGTGACGGAAGATAGACAGGTGTCATGACATTGCGTGGCAATCTTTAATTTGTCATATTCTATAAAAATTGAATACAATGATTGGAAGCTAGATGTCACGTTCCAAAGCGAATTCAATATACACAGCGGCGAAATACAACCTGCACGGTATGTTCAGAAACGACACTACGAATGTAGGTTAATGTACGTCGTTTCCTTTCCATTAGTAAGGAATTAAACATTGTATCGAATGGCATGCGTTTTAGTTTGTTATAAGCTATTACATCTTAGGACGATTGTTGACATACTGTGTTGCTTCTTTGCCAAACCTACGAGTGGCACTCCTGTTAAAAAGAGAAATCGCAAGAGCGCAGGATGAAACAGACAATTTTGTCGAGTCCTCGACTTTATGATAAAACTATCAATTTTTGATTGAAGAAAGAACCAGAATTTTGCCATCATTTCCTAGAAGTATGCAAACGATATTGACTTTTCTGATTCCGTATCACCGAGTCCGAGTTTCCTCTGACCCTTCTTTCCCCATTTTTGATATTTTAACATTTATGTTGGAGTGTGGGGTCAGAGCCCATTGCCTATCGAAAAGTTAGAATTCGCCGCCACCGCGCGGTGGCAGCATAGAGTCGCGGCTTACTAGCGAGCCTAGCAAACTTAAACGACCTTACACCCAGCCATACCTGCATGAAATCGATAGAAAAAAGATTTTCTCAGAAATTGCTAGTATAACATTCGTTATGTGTTTAATCCGCTGACATGCGAGACAAAATTAAAGCGTTTATGAAATTTGACATGGTACTCGTTATTTGCATTACTAGTTACGTGACTACCCAAATCTTGCGACTACGCGCCCATGACATCAGAGGTCCAATAGTCACTTGATACCCACCCCACCCCACCCAAAAAAAACCTTTCCAATATTGATGTACAAATAAATAAAAAATATTAAATGAAAGTCACATAATATTTGTTTAAAAAACGAAAGGACTCATAACTGTCAACATATATATTCCGAAAACAACGACCAGAAGCCATTCACTGTCAGAAGCCATTCACTGTCAGAAGCCATTCACTGCCAGAAGCCATTCACTGTCAGAAGCCATTCACTGCCAGAAGCCATTCACTGTCGCAACAACCTGGAGAAAGTCTGAGTCAGGAAGTAGAGATTACAAGTTATAGTGATGTCACGTGACTACTGCGTTGGACCTCTGATGTCATGCTATACTAGGCAATTTCTGAGAAAATAAATCATCAGAGGAAACTCGACTACGTGTCATTATACTCTCCAATGAGACTGGAATTGCATTTTCCTCGAGGATTCCTGATTACAATAGAAACGCCCTTAGCGACGGAATTCCGACACTAACAGTGAAAACAGCTCTCACATCGAGGTTATCAAGTTCCAACAATTTGCCCAATTCCGCTGTAAACAACTGTTAAGATAATGCTGTCATTCCATGCCCCATCGGAGCCTTTCACAATGTTTGGCCAGAAACAGTTGAACCGCTATCAGCCACTTGGTGAAATCTTCTATGATGAAAAATTTGACAACTGCACAATAACTGTAAATCACATATATACGTCGAAGAATTGGTGATACAGTGATAGTTGTGAAAATGTGTGACTATTGTTTCACGCGCTTCATTCATAAAACTGTGATATTCATGCGCATAACAGCCGATCAGAATGTAATTCGATTTATGATTTAAGATGAAGTTCGTAATAAAAGGTTGAAATGTTATTATGCTAAGCAGTTTATTTTGTTTTTCAGTTACTTATATGGATTTTATTCAATTATCTGAAAATGTATAGGTCTATAGCAAAAATATTATTATCACTGTAATTCGATCTTGATTGCTAGATCATCTCATGTTGTCAGCATCAGAAAGTCCGGATCAAGGTCTCGTCATGATCCGGATTTTCTGATTCTGACAAACCGACGAGCTCGACTTACTGATGCTGACAACTCGACAAGCTCGAATTACTATGATACTAATATATATTTATTTCACGGGTTTTTGCCTGCACCTGTCCTAAGCAGGCTCGCCGATGGGGGGGGGGGGGGGGGGCAATTGCCCAGGAACCCGGCGATTTCGAGGGGCCCGCCGTCAACTCAGTTATGAAACTTAAGTTAATCTTTGCAATAAATATTAAAATTTGTTCCTTGCAAGATTCTAAGTTATGTTAGATTACTATAGGTTTTATATCCAAAACTGTACACAGGTTTTTATATACAAAAAATTAAACTAGTTTTGGGGCACATGACTCCTCTGCCCAGGGGCCCGGAATTTCTGTCGGCGAGCCTGGTCCTAAGTTGTACGGACACTGTCACATGATCAAGCAAAATTATACTAGAATGAGCGCGAAACAACCGGCCGTTTCCTAGAGTAAGTTTTCTTTACAAGTTAGATGGTTAAAATTATACCCCCTGTGCCCCTGCTAGGGGTTCTATCCCACAGACCCCTTGTCCACTTGCTTATGTACCACCACCACTACTACCCCCACACCCTAACGATGTTTATGGATCCGATCTATAATGCTGTGATAGAATTGTTCCAAAAAGGCAAGACACAAGCCCGACACGGCAATTCCCTATTTGTGTATTGTATAAGTTACTGGGTATGTATTTTGCTATACAGTATATAACCGAGCGAGCATTTTTGAGTTTAAACTGATTGTAAAGAAACAGTTTTAAATTAAGTCATATAAAATTGTGCATTTATATAAAATATAACCAATCACAACTTATATCCACTAAAAATGAATAAATAATTCATATCTTTTTATTACGCAGTATTATCAAACAATGCCTACTGTGTGAAGATATCAGCTTAATACAAAGGGATTATTACCAAATAATACCTACTGTGTGAAGATATCAGCTTAATACAAAGGGATTATTACCAAACAATGCCTACTGTGTGAAGATATCAGCTTAACACAAAAGGATTATTACCAAACAATACCTACTGTGTGAAGATATCAGCTTAATACAAAGGGATTATTACCAAACAATACCTACTGTGTGAAGATATCAGCTTAATACAAAAGGATTACTACCAAATAATACCTACTGTGTGAAGATATCAGTTTAATACAAAGGGATTATTACCAATCAATATCTACTGTGTGAAGATATCAGCTTAATACAAAGGGAGTATTACCAAATAATACCTACTGTGTGAAGATATCTGCTTAATACAATGGGAATCGGCTTATATAGTGCTAAAAGAGTCAGGAGAACTAGAGGAAAAAATAAGTTATTAAAGGGTCCATTAAATAATAGATTCTACACGGTGCAAAAGTACATAATCATCGATTATAAATTAGGAAATTGTTCAAAAATATAAACTTTAACTCAGAGGCCCTGTAAGTATATATCCCACTGAAACTTAGGTAAAAATAAGATGCATCTGAAACCTTAGATATTAATTATTTCTAACTGATAGGAATACCTAGATTGCATTATAGTAATTATTTCTAACTGATAGGAATACCTTACCTAGATTGCATTATTATAATTATTTCTAACTGATAGGAATACCTAGATTGCATTATTATAATTATTTCTAACTGATAGGAATACCTAGATTGCATTATAGTAATTAATTCTAACTGATAGGAGTACCTAGATTGCATTATTATAATTATTTCTAACTGATAGGAATACCTAGATTGCATTATTATAATTATTTCTAACTGATAGGAGTACCTAGATTGCATTATTATAATTATTTCTAACTGATAGGAGTACCTAGATTGCATTATTATAATTATTTCTAACTGATAGGAGTACCTAGATTGCATTATTGTAATTATTTCTAACTGATAGGAGTACCTAGATTGCATTATTGTAATTATTTCTAACTGATAGGAGTACCTAGATTGCATTATTGTAATTAATTCTAACTGATAGGAGTACCTAGATTGCATTATTGTAATTATTTCTAACTGATAGGAGTACCTAGATTGCATTATTGTAATTATTTCTAACTGATAGGAGTACCTAGATTGCATTATTGTAATTATTTCTAGAACAAATAAATTTGGTGAAGATTTTTATAGTATCTGCTCCGTTTATTTGAAATCATATGGACAAAAATATGGTGTGATGACCAAAACTGGAACATAACCCTTAAGAAGAGACAACACATTCACACACGCACGCACGCACACACACACACAGACACATTTTGACATGCTTTTAAAGAATTTATGAAGGAATACATAAATAAATGTAGTCGCTATACTCAGGATAATATGAGCTTAAAGATTTAGGGCAAATAAATAGAAATAGTATCTCACATCCAAACTGTATATGCATGAGTGTACTGGGGCTACTTAAATTGCACTGTATATGCAAGAGTGTGTTGGGGCTACTTAAATTGCACTGTGACTGCGTGAAAGGTTCAACAATGAAAATTAAACTGACTAGCAAGTGCCTTACTGTCATATACATGCATAAACTCAAAACCCATGCAGTGGTCAACACTCCTCGCGTGCACAAAGTAGACCATTATTGTACTCAGCCATACCTCCCAAATACCATAATTTACAAGTCTAAAAACTCAAAGTTAAACCACTAGCAGGTAAAACTGACCGATCATGGATTACATGCAGACTTCATAAGTTATGGTATTTTTCAAAACCGATCACTTCTATTTAGGTATTACGGGATTGCGGACTACATGCAAGATTTACTGCCCTCTGAAACTGAATAGCTTGACAACGTGCAAAAACTACACACCTCCGAAACTGAAGATTTGACAACGGGAGTGCTCCAATTTTACGTTTTGCAAAAACACGTTAACAAATTTTTACAAAGTTTATTTAGTTAGAAATTATAATTTTGACATATATTAGATTTGACTTTAGCAAATCATCACAACAAAATAGGTAATGGAGCCAATTGTTTGGAATAAATTTTGGTAGACTCTTAACATACATACGTTTCCGCCTAGCTGGCTGGCGTAGGGATAATATCCAAAAGTGGATAGTAAATCACCAGACAGCAGAGGCGCTTACTTAGCGGCGATGGTGCAGAGTGGAATTACGTGACTTTGGCACAAATCGGAGCAACCTCAGACTTTTCTGTTAAGTCAGCATAAACTTAGTCTCGTTCAACCGGACCTCTCGCATGACTCTGTGAGAACTTGGCTATACAAGGCTCTGATAAAGGTCCATACAAACGATTGTAACGCTCAAGACGAGACTTACCAAAATTCTGGTAAAGTTGCTGACAGGCTGGCAGGTTGGTCAGCGTTCTTAATCATATAAATGCACAATTTTCATGTTTCTTTTATGCTTTGGAACAACCACATAAGCTATATATATATATATATATATATATATATATATATATATATATATATATATATATATATATATATATATATATATATATATATATATATATAATGTAGGTTGACGCTTCACCACGAAAATCTTGCAAGTCATCAGGCTGTGACATTAACTCTTTGAGTACTTACAATGGGAACGCACGCCCTTGCACCAATACATTCTACAACCTCTAAGGTTCATTATAAATCTAAGGTACATTATAAACATGTTTACAGTTATTGCTGATGCACAAATAGTACTGATGGTCTCTGGGGTACAGATGAAGTATTTTTCAGACCAAAAAAAAAAAGAGCGATACCGAAAGGCAACAATCAACTACACAGACCTTGACCAGACTCTCGGTCTGCGTAGATATCTCAAAGCCACGAGGCTAAAATAAAGAATGCGTCAAAGTATTTATCTATGTTGCGCGCGACTAAAAATCTTTTCACAGAATAACTCTAGCTGTTCATACATCCAATTTTAGAATATGCTTGTGAAATCTGAGATATTGCTCAGTGGAAGATTCGGAAAGATTTGAAAAAATTCAAATGGAAGCTGCAAAAATCGTTTCACCTATTTATTGTTCACGAGAGTCTATTTATGCGAAAACTGGTTGGGAAACTCTTGCACAACGAAGGAAAAAGAAGAGAGTATGCCTGATGTATTCGATTAGGAATAATCAAACACTTAGCTATTGAAGCGACCTTCTTTCACAAAGGAGATAAGAGATATCTAATTACCGTCTACGTAACTCTCAAAGCATCACAGTAATCCCTACCAGACTTAATATTTTTCAGGTCTACGTAACTCTCAAAGCATCACAGTAATCCCTACCAGACTTCAGATTTTTCAGGTCTACGTAACTCTCAAAGCATCACAGTAATCCCTACCAGACTTCAGATTTTTCAGACGACTGTATTCCCAGTTCATTGGAACTCTCTACCTGACGATATCCAAAATTATCCTAATCTTTCTAGTTTTGATAAATGTTTATCTGATCTAACTAACGGCCCACCACCGTATTATGATATTGGCAAAGGTCAGCTTAATATCCTACTTACTAAACCTAGAAACGCATGTAGCCCCCTCAGACGTCTTTTCTCCCCCCTTCCGCTTTCTCTTTCTTTCTCGCCCTGCCTTTCCATGTCTCTCTCATCAATTGCTTATTTACCTAATTATTGACGTATATGTTTCTATTGTTTTCCTATGTAATTTTAAAACCCAGTTTTCATATATGCTCGAATTTTTTTTTAAATTAATGTCATCCTTGTATCATTTTTGCATGTTCTGGGAAAGCACCTAGATGATTTAGTCCACGTGTGTCCAATCCCATATTGTTTAATAAGGACCTAGACGATTTAGTCCACGTGTGTAGAATCCCATATTGTTTAATAAGGACCTAGACAATTTAGTCCACGTGTGTCCAATCCCATATTGTTTAATAAGAACCTAGACGATTTAGTCCACATGTGTCCAATCCCATATTAGTTAATAAGGACCTAGACGATTTAGTCCACGTGTGTCCAATCCCCATATTGTTTAATAAAACGACAATAGAATATATTTAAAACAAACAGTAAAATTTCTAATTTAATTTGAAAATAGCCTCTGAAATAACATTTCGTGTATTAAAATGCCAAGCAAAAAAAAAAAAAAAACAAAAGCAAAGCAAAACAAAACAAAACAAAAACAAGTCAGAACAAAACAAAACGAAAAAAAATGAAACAAATCAAGCAAAATCAGTATTAAAAACTGTAGACAATGCCCTTGAAAGAATAAAATCTTCTCAATATGACATCAATGCCTACCAGAAGTAAAATTTTACATTGGTTTGCAGCTTTAAAGGTGATAATAAACGAAATATGGTCATGATAAATTAAATATATTATTGTTGAAACATACCCTCTTTCAGACTGTCTTAAGGTTTATTTTCCCACTTTGATCTTTACACCATATATGTTGGCAATATGATTTCAAATGAGCACAGCAGAAACTATTTATTGCAATTAATTCTAACTGCTGGCAGTACCTAGATTACATTATTGTAATTAAAAATACAGTATGTAGACCTATTTCATAACATGCCACTACAACAAACAATCTTTCTGTTAAATTCTAACACAACACAAAAAATTTAACCAGTACAAAACGTTCACATTCCATTGAATTGACTCCTTAAACATGCAGTTTTAAAATTGAGGTTACTCACCCGTAACCAGTGTTGTATTACCAAATAGGCAGACTAAGCACGTGCTTAGGGTACCAGCAAAGCAGGGGGCACCAAAACAAGTGAGAATTTTTTGTTTAGTATTGTTTTTAGTTTGATTTACATGGGGGGGGCACCATAATCATTTCAGTGCTTAGGGCATCTCAAGGTCTTAATCTGGCCCTGCCCGTAACACAACCATAATGGGGGGTTGTGTCGGCATCCCTTAGCCTCATCCAGCATCTATAGCTGGTTAAAGCTTAGAGATGTCGCCTTGTTTTGTCTAATGGTAATTGTTTTTTTGTTGTGTTTCTTTTCCCTGGCCTTCCCTATTTGTTGTGTTTTTGTATATGAAATAAATAAAGTATTTCTATTTTAGTTATATTTTTGCACAAGGTTGATTTTTGTTTGTTCTGTCATATTCTTTATTTTATTTCCCTTTTTGATAAGAACTTTGGCTTGTACTATCCTCCCTTCAGGTACATTATCATGTATCCTCCCTTCAGGCACATTATTCTGTATCCTCCCTTCAGGCACATTATCCTGTGGGTGGAGTTCCTTGCCCTATTTCCTCTTTTTTTTTGTCTGAGTTGCATAATTATCAGGTATCTCTGCCTGGAGGTTAAGTTTTCTTTTGTTACAGTATATAGTGCTATATATGTATGTTTGTTGTTTGTTGTAGTGTGTTTTATTCCCATTTCTGTGTCAGGGACAGGCCTAACTAGGTCGTATTCTTGTATAGTTGTTTCTATCTATGTACTATATAAAAGTATTTGAAAAAAAAAAAAATAATAATGTAAAGTTGTTTTATAAAAATTTATTTATTTATTTAATTTTGAGAATAAGAAAAAGTAATAAGGTGTTTAAGTGCGTTTGTTGTTTTTTTTTTTTTTTTTTTATTTGTTTGTTTTGTTGTTTTTTTGTTTTTGCGTGCATGTTTGCTTTTCTCTTGCTTTCTCTCTCTCTCTCTCTTATGGTTGTTTCGGTTGATTGTACTTTGGTTTATAATTAGTTGTGGATTCAGTTATAGCTTGAAAAGAAAAAGGGATTGAAATTGCTTAAAGCCCAGACGTAAATGAAAACATCCATTGTGGTTGTTTTAGTTAGTTGTATTACATAGTTATTGTGAGTTGTAGTATCCATTTGGGCTTGAAAGAAAAAAGGGATTGAAATTGCTTTGGACGCGGACGTAAATGAAAACATATATAATGTTTTTTTTTCTTCAGTTAGTTGTATTCTGAGTTGTACATAGTCTAATTTCAGCTCTGTATCGTCTAAGCAACGAGTTGTGTCGAGATGTTTTTTACAGAGTTATTCTTGTACATGACATCTGTCTAGGCATGGCTATCACTGGTTGTTTTCTGGAGAGCAGTTTTTGTCTGAAATATAAATTGAGAAAAAAAAAAAAAAATTTCTCCAGTTGCCTTATTTAGTGTTTTTATTTCTCAAATTAAAACAAAAGCAAGGCTTTTGGTTTTCTTTGTCCAGAAATTGATAAAAGATTGTATTTAATACACCTTCAGGGTTGAGGGTCCAGCCCTTTTGAGGTACTACAATGGTTTGAATTCATGACACTACAGTGTGAAGACATTTGTGCGTGTGCTCTTCTGTATAAATTTTTGAGAATTGTTTCAAAATAGCTTTGAAATGTTTTGGACTTAATCATTATTTATCTTAGTGAAGTTTTAGAAACTAACAAAAACTAAATTGTTTGTTCTAGTGGCAGTGTATTAAATATTTTTAACCGTTAGCAATTACCATCAAGTAATCTAATTACTACTAGCAATTAGAAATAATTACGATATATAGTTTCTGCTGTGCAGATTTGAAGTCATATGACCAAAAAAACTAATTTATCCCCAAAGTAGATACATAAACCTAAAACGCTTACATTCATAGGCGCCATTTATTCGCAGCTTCGAGGTCAATCGTACGGATCATACCTTTTATGTATGCCGATCCACCTGTGCTATTTACAAAACAAGGATTGACAGAAAAGTTGCGAATACATTAAACAATTTTTTCATTTGTACCTTCTCAGTCAACCTTGCAATTATTCTAATCGTAGTAATAGATTCCAGTTTCTTTTTCTGCGGAGAAATTTCCGGCGAAGAAAATGTATGATTTTTATGTAAATTACTGCGCCGACATGCATTCGAGGCATATTTTTTGTCTCGCAGTAATAGCCGAGGACGTTCCGATTGAGGCGCCATTCTCACGTTGAACACAATATCGTGCGCGACGTCAATACTACTACTACTAATAATAATAATAATAATAACGAAAACGACTATGTTTCTG
The DNA here is from genome assembly GCA_029931535.1 of Margaritifera margaritifera. Classification (NCBI taxonomy): domain Eukaryota; kingdom Metazoa; phylum Mollusca; class Bivalvia; order Unionida; family Margaritiferidae; genus Margaritifera; species Margaritifera margaritifera. Next base: position 66,726 of record JAQPZY010000719.1, read on the forward strand.
ATGAAAATGATGAATGGTAATAAATAAATGCCAGCGTAATATGCAGTATCTTCAATTGGACATGTTGGATTTTGTAAACGGTTTTGAAATTCCATCCAGTCTATGTCAACCTATATGATTTCCATCTTAACTCTACGTGTAAAACGCTATGTCAAACATATTTTATTTCTTGGGAAAAATGTATGGAAAACAAAGCAATCACCACACTACTACTACTACTTGTGACGATGATTATGATGATGTGTAAAAAATGATGATGTAAAAGGATGATCCAATGACGGCTGAGACGAACATAATTAGCATTTTTTCCAAGATACCCTCCAGGTTATTATAATGGGTTTTGTTCTTGCTGTGTGTATTTATGCAAGAAGACACATGTGTGATATTTTTATACAGAGGCAATTAAGCATTTGACCCAGATTAACGCACGTGGTGCCCGAGGTCTAAGTCAGAAAGATCAGCACGTGGACGGTGTCTACTTGATTTAATTATTCGGCTTCCACCACGTGTATAAATCCTGTTCGCTGGAATATGCCCTAAATTGGCAAGTTAATATCATTTGGCAGGTAACTTGTAAAATCTGGATCTCCCGATTAGTTAGTCTCGTGTAGCGATGTGCGTAGTAGGAGCATATGAAGCAGGGAACCAGACTATTGGGTGCTGTGCATCATGGGAAGAAAGAACAGCTATTCAGTACTTAAACTAAAACAGAAGATGCTAGTTCACTGCTGTCTCACAAGCACTGTAAGTGTGGTGCAGTTGTCGGTGAAATAAATCCCGGGATTTGGTGAGCTATGGTATTAGTAATCAAGACGGTGAGAGTTCTGGCACACTATGGTATTTTTAAAATTTAGATTTTTCAAAAATTGCGCATAACAGCAACTCTCCTACATTTTATAATTGATTTTCAAACATAAACTCGAGTATGCCATAAATATCTACCTTCTTAACTGCATCAGCGACAAGTAGTCCTGAATTAAATGATCGAGAAATACGCGATCTTCCGAACATTTCAAGGGTAAAAGACAGAATAACAAACAGATACCAATTTTTTCGTCTATTTAATAGCGTTTTTCTTTGGTCTATGTGCTTTATCGCGTATTCAATCGTGTTTTTTTATGTCATCTCTTATTACTTGGGACTTTTGGCTTTGCTACTGTGTTAAACGATTCGTTTCCCTTTTCAACAATGTTGTGGTCGAATGACTTAATTATTTCGATTTTGTTGTTTGCTCAACTCTAATTCATAGTCGATGTCATTTACTTTATTCATTGAGCTTAGCAAAGCTTCACATAAAGCAATACTTCCGTGTTTGCGGAATGAAGCTTGATAAATCATCAATGGATGTGATTTACCTATGTGCCAGTTGTAGATGTGATGTATTCAGCAGACTCGGTTTTAGCCTTTTCTTTGAAAATGTGCAGCAAATCAGTATCACCCATATATTTAACTATTTGTCTCATTTAGCATGCTCAGAAGAGCATAGTAAATAGCCAATGCTCTTAGAATAACTATTTATTACCTCATTTTCAGTGATTTATTTCGATCTCATTAAAATACAATTCGAGATTTTGGTTTCTCATAAATGGAACTGGATAACCCGTGGTCGATATTTTTAATGTTCACTGGACCTCCAACCTTCTATTTCATTAGTTGTTTAAATTTGTCCTTTATTCCTTTTCTGTTTGTTAGGTTGCTTTTCACTTTCTGTGATTTTGTTCCCTCTTATCAACATAATGTTTTCTTTTTTTTGGGGGGGGGGCTTGGGGCAGTTCTTAATGGGTGATGTTATACTTAACCTTGTCATGACTTTGTAATATATACTTATTGGAACACCAGCATTTATACATGCTCTGCGTATATTTATATCATTCTCTTGTTCCAAAACGATGTTTACATTTAATAATTGTTACTTGATTTAATTTTTAGTAATGTCTTTGATATTTTTTATTGTAGTTATCCCATTCCAACACAAGTCCTTGACAACAAAAATATTTAGATTTTGTGACAATTTGTATTTATTTTTAAAAATTTAATTGATTGCTAAAATGCATTACTTTAAATAGCCTCAAGGTAATATGATAATGTTATCAAGCAAAAATGTTTTATCGGCATGCGCCAACAAAGGCAGTTTCATTTTTGATGTAATATATTTCATGATAAAAAGACATGAGCAAGTTCATTTTTATCGGCATGCGCCAACAAAGGCAGTTTCATTTTTGATGTAATATATTTCATGATAAAAAGACATGAGCAAGTTCATTTTTATCGGCATGCGCCAACAAAGGCAGTTTCATTTTTGATGTAATATATTTCATGATAAAAAGACATGAGCAAGTTCATTTTTATCGGCATGCGCCAACAAAGGCAGTTTCATTTTTGATGTAATATATTTCATGATAAAAAGACATGAGCAAGTTCATTTTTATCGGCATGCGCCAACAAAGGCAGTTTCATTTTTGATGTAATATATTTCATGATAAAAAGATATGAGCAAGTTCATTTTTATCGGCATGCGCCAACAAAGGCAGTTTCATTTTTGATGTAATATATTTCATGATGAAAAGACATGAGCAAGTTCATTTTTATCTGCATTCGCCAACAAAGGCAGTTTCATTTTTGATGTAATATATTTCATGATAAAAAGACATGAGCAAGTTCATTTCCTAGTAATTTACCTTCTGATTGAATATAGAATCTTAGTACATATTAAATTTTTTATTCTTTTTAATCACACACTTTTTTTATTCTCTTGCACACTTTCTTTTCTTTAGTATCAGTTCTAAATGAATATAGCTTAGACCCTAGTCCAAAAAGACTCTCTAATTGGAACGTCGATTAGTTCATTTTTGAGAACGCCAGGTATTTGTCGTTATCTTGTGGGGTATCGAACATGTCCTTCGAGAAATCAATGCTGCCGTAAAATTTGCTGTCGTTGATGTCGCTGTAAAAGTTATCAGTTTAAACATGAATGCATCAAGAATTTGTGTCAGTCATAAGGATTTTTCTTCTATTATGGTACGAATTGTTTTTATATTGATGTAGTAAAATTCGTGCATGAGCGACTTCAATAGCTCTAACACAGGGAAACCGTGTGTGTGTGTGTGTGTGTTTATTTTCATCCTAACGTAAACCAAATCTTCATCAATTATGGTTCTACTGGCAAATTAAAGAACATTTGGTTGAAAATATTTCTTTTCATTGGAATATCTTTTAACAATTGTCCTTTCCTGAGGCTTCATATTTGTTTGCCGAATACATAGTTGTTCATTAATTTGAAAAAGTCCTCTCGAAGTTGTTAGTTGCTTTCTGTTTCAAACTTGTATTTATCTCTATGTAGCATTACAGCCTTATGTTGTTGTTGTATTGATCTATTCCACTATCGATCGTCATGAATGTCACAATCTATTCCACTATCGATCGGTATGAATATGTCACAATCTATTCCACTATCGATCGTCATGAATGTCACAATCTATTCCGCTATCGATCGTCATGAATGTCACAATCTATTCCACTATCGATCGTCATGAATGTCACAATCCATTCCACTATCGATCGGTATGAATATGTCACAATCTATTCCACTATCGATCGTCATGAATGTCACAATCTATTCCACTATCGATCGGTATGAATATGCAACAGTCTGTTAAAAGTTCAAGTTCTACATTGGTATGCTCCAAACTAGTGACATAAACTAAACCGGGAACACTGAAATAATGAGCGGGGTCTAGTTTGTAATTTTTCAGGAAACATTCCTTACTTACGTATGTAGAAAACAGGTAAGCATAAAGAGAGAGAGAGGGACGAGAGTATACATGCATTCATGCACGCATTATACAAAACAAAATAAAACAGATACATAGATACAACACTCATAAATTTCACGATCGACTAAAAGTGACCTTACGATTTTTCAACATTTCTAGGAGAGAATGGTAAGAAAACCCGTCCAACTGGAAATACCTGAAGGGAGTGGAGTACTTGCCAGGACCCCTTAAGATCCAATAAACTTGGATATTTAGGAAAACAATAGAAACTGAAAAATTAGCAAAACATCATTCAAAATTCATTTCTTAAAATTTATTTTCAAAATTAAAATTTTAAAGCCTATTGGTATTTGGCTTTTATGAGGGTCCATCTCTAAAGCTTCAACCAGACATATATGCTGGGAAGGACTTCAACCAGCCATATATGCTGGGAAAGACTTCAACCAGCCATGTATGATTGGAAGGACTTCAACCAGCCATATATGCTTGGAAGGACTTCAACCAGCCATATATGCTTGGAAGGACTTCAACCAGCCATATATGCTTGGAAGGACTTCAACCAGCCATATATGCTTGGAAAGACTTCAACCAGCCATGTATGATGGGAAGGACTTCAACCAGCCATATATGATGGGAAAGACTTCAACCAGCCATATATGATGGGAAAGACTTCAACCAGCCATATATGCTTGGAAAGACTTCAACCAGTCATATATGCTTGGAAAGACTTCAACCAGCCATGTATGATGGGAAGGACTTCAACCAGCCATATATGCTTGGAAAGACTTCAACCAGCCATATATGCTTGGAAAGACTTCAAGCAGTCATATATGCTTGGAAAGACTTCAACCAGCCATGTATGATGGGAAGGACTTCAACCAGCCATATATGCTTGGAATGTCTTCAACCAGCCATATATGCTTGGAAAGACTTCAACCAGCCATGTATGATGGGAAGGACTTCAACCAGCCATATGTGCTTGGAAAGACTTCAACCAGCCATGTATGATGGGAAGGACTTCAACCAGCCATATATACTGGGAAGGACTTCGAGGTCTCCACAAATAAAGTAAGAGATAGGTTAATTGTTAATTATAGTATGTTGCTGAAAAAATATTCAATTACAAGATACATCCGCCATCTAAAATGCAAATAAATTAAATAGTTAAATTACTCTTACCAATAGCTCTATCAGACACAAATAGAAACTGTTTTATCGCATACAGTTTAATACCTGGTCGAATAGTTCCATAGGCACATATTCCCGTGGTTCTTTTTCATGATTTTTTTCCTTATAGGCTTCGTCATAATGTCCGTAATGTTTTTAGCCTTGCAAAAAGTCCATAATGTATTGTGTTTCGTGTTTGCAATATTCCTTGCAAAAAGTCCATAATGTATTGCGTTTCGTGTTTGCAATATTCCTAAATATAAACTGAGTTCTTTTACGACTTTGATAATGTTTGATGTTACTATGATACCGCTTGAAACAATTGCAATTATATTCAAAATACTGTGTCATTGATGATTTATTTATTTAGGTACAACAATAGATACAATTTTGTTCACTTTCAAACCATTTTATTACGTTACATTTTATTACATTACTGGACGTGCTATTCTTTCAATAAATTTGGTTAAATATATAAGACAAAAAAGGTAAATCATTCAGCCACAAAATTGTTGAAACGACAAAAAAGAACATTTGAACACAATATAAATTGTAAAAGATCCAAGGAATAAGCCACGGTGTAAATAAAATTGATTGGTGCGATAGAGAATACAAACACACAAACAGATCGCTATTAAATAGATGAAAAATGTATCTAAGTGTATATCATTCTGTCTTTTACTCTACAAAATTTCAGAAGATCACGTATATCTCGAGCAATTAATTTAGGACTGTTTGTCACTTATGTTGTTGAGAAGGTTAGAGTTTCTGGCACACTGGAGTCTTTGTTTGGAAATCGATATTAAAAGGTTGCTGGTATGTGTAATTTTTGAAATATTGAACATTTTTTAAATATACCGTAGTATTGCAGAACTCTCACCTTCTTAATTATGATTATACTTAATCAAACGGATGGAGGATCGGGTGAAGGTGTCATCAACGAATCTTCCACAACTCTTAATAATAATAGAGCTAATCTATACCCTGCCACATTGTGCACACACGCTGTATATTGCTTTATTTTCATTGTTCGGATAAACCATCATGCGAGTATCTTCAATATTCTCTGGCAGGCTTTAGCGTGGAATAATCAATAGCAAACAAGAAAAAGAACTGAAAATCGATCACGCCGATAAACTTCAAAATTAGGCAGTAAAGCAAGATTTTGCCAAGTAAGATATCTTAAATAATACAGGGTCATATTTAACTCATTTATAAAAATGTGCACGAAATTACCGAAATTTATGGCATATATAACTTTAAGGGTCGCGAAATTTTTGTTTTTCATTTGTGTGTGCCTTTTTTTCAAAAAATTAGATTGCAAGCTGCTGGTTTGAAATTCAGAGCATGAAATTATTTTTGCCATATCCTTGAAATCACAAAATACGGGTAATTTTCAGATGGTTGTGGAATTCGTGAAATTCAAATGAAGAGGTTGGTGTTTATATTCTCAAAAAATCAAGAATTACAAAATTGGAACGATCATGAAAGTCTAGCTCGTGTACCCATCCGAAAAGCAAACATGAAAATACAGATTTGAAATTGAGATCGTACAATGCATCAAACTCAAAGATTAAGAACTTTTTTTTAAAAAAATTGGCCCGATGTGTGGTACCGTTCCGTGCTCGATTCTTCCATCAAGGACTGGTCTGTAGCAACTTCTATTGAGGCAAAGTTACATCTCTTAATAAAAATTACAAAAGAACCAGGGACTTCGTGTCAACACAATGAAATTTGTATAAGATCACCCTTTTTAAAATAAATAATGGGTTGTAGTGGCATTGCAACTTGAAGTCCGCAACAGTGCATCATTATCAATTACGCCCACCTAACCTCCGCCGAAATTGCACATATGTGCAAAAGTCCTGCCCATCCCCACTAAGCAGTAAGGCAATAAATCAAAATTCTGAAACCGTTCACACCAATAAACCATTCCAGTCATATCTCCAAGAATCAAGTCCCTGTCTTAAAGTGTACTAGGAGTTTGCACAACATTTATCAAGGAAACACGCACTCCCGTCTGTGCGAGCAGTGTCACAAAATCCAAACCGATTCTTCCGAAAGCATGAGATTATGAATTGTACAAACTGAGATGAGGATGTCTGTAATCAGAAGGCAGTTTGCAGTTGAGATTAGTATCGAATATAACTGTTGCCTAACACAAAGGAAAATTTAGAGCCCGAAGGCAAAGTCTACACGGTGTGACTTCAAATTCTTTCTGAAGTATTCAGACAATTGTTTGAACTTTGCGAACTGTGCATGATCGTTATTATTATTTTGTGACTGACTATCAAACGTGTATATTATATACAATTATAGACTAAGGGAAATATTGTAAAATCAAAACAAAACTAAAATCTGTGTTCAATCTGCTAGTTCTATTTGGATATATGAGTTCTCGTTATATAAACGTGTACGCTAAATCACCTGTAAACCGCCAGGTTAGGTAGCACACACAAAAACAGCAGCAACAACTATTTCGACCCTTCCGCAGTTTTCATCAGGCGGCGAGGGCAGAACTAATTAGAAATCGTTCATAATGCCATAGATTTCACTGTTATAGCTGTTTTTTCTTTGGCAGTTCTTTGTTTTGTTTTTTCTTGCTGTTATTTCTTTTACTTGTGTTCCTATGTACAGTTCTGATTATTCACAAGGTTTTGAGAGGTTTCCTGTATCGTACGTCCTCTGCTTAGAATTGTCAAAAACACTCATTATTTTCCCATGCAGATATTAATTCGTTTAGTTCATCGTTTTTATTGTTGTTGTTGTTGTTGTTGCTGCTGGTTTTTTTCTATAGCATAGAGAACCATGAGGCTGTTAAGTCTGGTCTTAGTCATGGTCGTCCACACGTAAGTCTTGTCTCAGTCAAGGTCGATCTTACGTACGGCTCTATAAGTCTGGTCTTAGTCATGGTCGTCCACACGTAAGTCTTGTCTCAGTCAAGGTCGATCTTACGTACGGCTCTATAAGTCTTGTCTCAGTCAAGGTCGATCTTACGTACGGCTCTATAAGTCTGGTCTTAGTCATGGTCGTCCACACGTAAGTCTTGTCTCAGTCAAGGTCGATCTTACGTACGGCTCTATAAGTCTTGTCTCATTCAAGGTCGATTTATGTACGGCTCTATAAGTCTGGTCTTAGTCATGGTCGTCCACACGTAAGTCTTGTCTCAGTCAAGGTCGATCTTACGTACGGCTCTATAAGTCTTGTCTCATTCAAGGTCGATTTATGTACGGCTCTATAAGTCTGGTCTTAGTCATGGTCGTCCACACGTAAGACTTAACTCTTTGCAGTGCTGAGATGGAACGCTTACTATTACCATGTATCACCGGTATCGCAAGAATCAATTTCACCAGTGTCTATACTCATATCTTTTTTTTTAATCCATTATTTTAACACATTGAGAAAATGTTAATCTAGTCGAGTGACACTTTTTAGGACAAAATATATCTAAACGAACTAGTGAAGACTTATCATTTTGATTCTTTTAGGGGTAAGTTTTCGGCATTTATATTTGATTGTCTCAAATAAACCTTATTATCCAATTGTCTACCTTTTGGGAAATTAAGCAGTTACCGTTATTTCAATGAACCTTTAATACTGCTCCCAATTGCTGAGCAATTAAAGGCTTGTTCAAATAAAACATTGAGGGGAGTATTGCGTACACAAGTCAAATGCTTCTTACAACTGGACGAATTAACACCTTGTTAATTGTTTTATCACTCTTGGTTTAATCGTTTTGGGAAATTTATCAACAGAATGGTTTTGTGGAAAATCTGTCCGTTCATGTTCAACTTTCCTTTTCATTCAGGTAATATCTAGTACGCAACTGCACCCGTCTTATATATGAAATATCTCCGATTTTATTCAGTATAGGATCTTTGCGGGATTGAAAAGTCGCGAGTTTTAGGTTTTTTATGTTTTTTTACACGATGTGGGGGGGGGGGGCTGATTCTAAAGAGGATAATTAAGGAAGGAAAAGCTTTTCCGTACGATTCATTTTACTGAATCAGTTTCTCCATTTTCTGACAAGCTTAAACACACACACACACACACACACACACACACAAACACACACACATATATATATATATATATATATATATATATATATATATATATATATATATATATATATATATATATATATGTGTGTGTGTGTTGATGTTTATCCTCGACCCAACCCTACCCGAAACCTGTTTTATTGTTTCCGTATGTAAAAATAAATCTTACAACTTACAATGTATGTTGTGATTGCACATCAAAATTAACGATTTGCGATTTGGACATAAAATAACCGACTTGAGATCGGATTTCGTCGATCGACCGAAACAATCAGGTAAGTTCGCACAATCTGCAGCCATATCAGTTGTTAGGGACCGACCATTTCATTTTTGTGGGGTGGGGAGAGGTTGAACTTGGATTTGTTTTGAAGAAAAAAATGTCTGGTTCCCAAATTGCTTAAAAAATATACTTTTGCTCTGATTTATAGAAGAAAAAAAGAACAAAAGAACATATTCTGTCCATAATATTAATTGACAAAAAATATATCTTGAGATAAAAGAAAAACAAATATCTTTATTGGAAAGAAACTCTCTCACCCACTACCCCTCCCTATTAAATAGTCGAACAGTTATACTGCCGCTTGGAGTTTCATTGGTACTACAAGTGCGTCGTCGATCAAACTAAATAGTACATTTTTGACAGTGTAATAACTTCCGTTATACTGGTTCTTCAGCAAATCTAAATAAGTGTCACTGTTGTCCTGCTAAATAACAGCAAAGAACAAATGTACCCTTAACTGTCCAGAATATAAAAAAACTCTTATTTAGAATTATGGTAACGATAATGTATTCTTATTGTTTCAGAAATGCACATATTATTTCTTAAGATCACGTGCGACTTTCTGACTCTGGGAAAAAATGTATTTACATTTCCAGTACAGTTATGATGGAATAATTCACACCTAGTCCAAAAATGAATGCCAAAAATTCCTTTAAAACAGTTCTTCTATTTTATGTTATGCAGTCTTCCACATGCTGGACATAAAAAATTAACATTCAAGTATAGAATTACATATTGCTAGACGTGAAACTTCTAAATATATTAATCCGCAAAATTGCCGGTCCTACGTAATATGAGATTGAAATATGATGTTTACCTGAGCTTCATCCAGAAGCAGTAGTATCAACAGATAAACAAACGGAAGCCTGAACACTGTTTGAACTCAGTGTCCGTTTCAGCTCGTAAATACATGCTTTATTTAGGCTTTACATTTAATGTTGTACTTTATTTGTCCGTCAAACCCATAGTGAACAAAATATCCTTGGGTCACATATAAGTCTGCATTATTAAATATGATATCTTAATGTAGTAATGTATCACACGGGCCAGCTTGATTAAAAAATATGTTCACTCTAAAGAAGAACAAAAAGGATTTTTTTACGGTTTCTAATTAGCATTTAGTCTTTTCACCTTCTTTGGAAACATCATGTTTATATTAAGGCAATTTATTTTTATTTTTTTTGGTTTTGTTGGGTTTAACGCCATTTTCAGCACCATGGCTGCCAGTATATATGGTGGAGAAAGAACCCGAGAAGACCCCGGGAAGAACCACCGACCCACGGGATAAAGCTATGGTAAATGGCTTCAGTATGTTTTCGCCGGAAGGTCTGGAAAAGACTCATAAATAAAATAAATAATGAATACTGGTCCTTTGTCTTTATTTTTTTTTCTGTGTGTGTGTGTGTATGTGTGTGTGTGCTGCTATCAAACGTTAATTCCTTTCTTTACTGTGAACCGACATCTACTTTTAAGTAGTACGTGCGTATCTAGGTGATAGATAGGTGGGTAGGTTGGTCGTCCGATGGGTGGTTAGATAAAGTAGATGGGTGGGTGGAAGAGTGATAAGGTAGATAAATTGTTATCTTTCTATCTATCTATCTATCTATCTATCTATCTATCTATCTATCTATCTATCTATCTATCTATCTATCCACCCATCTATCTATCTATCTATCTATCTATCTATCTATCTATCTATCTATCTATCTATCCATCCATCCATCCATCCATCCATCCATCGATCCATCCATCCATCCATCCATCTATCTATCTATCTATCTATCTATCTATCTATCTATCTATCTATCTATCTATCTATCTATCTATCTATCTCTTCCACGACCGATGAACCTAAAACCTTCCGAATAAACAATAGTAATTAAGTAACTGCTAAGTACATACGTGTAACTAAGAAACAATTAATTAGCAAACATGTTAACTTACTTACTCGTGCGATTCCTAGCTAATTCACTAACGTACTTACTTAATTATTGATGTGCTTACTAATTAACCTACTAATTAACTAAATACCAACTCATTTTAGCATCCAACTAACTCACAAACTATCAATCTAACGACTTAAAAAACAAATGAACTAATTAATTAACTAATCATCGATCTATTGATCCATCCAACTTTCATCCAGCAGATTGTTCGTCTGTCTGTCGGTCTTTCTGTCTATTTCATTTTTATATAATAGTTTGCTACTTCATATGGGTCAATGAAAAGTTGCAGAATGGAACAGTGTAGGGCCTGAGTTTTCGACACAAAGTAGAGTATCGGGAACTCCTCAATGGTCCGGAAAAAAATAGCTTAAAAAACGACACCAGATTCAGTTGAAATCGCATCCACTAATATGACGCCAAAATAGTCTCTTCTCCTAACCGTAAAACAATCACACGTGTAGTTAATTTTCCGTGTATAGTAGCATTGCCCATACAATTATCATCCTTGTGTTAAACACAGTCAAACAATTGATTTTCAATAACCATTGTATTTTAGTTACAATGAGGATGCTCTTTTTTTATTTTAGCTCCACCCTAATGGTGAGTTTCAGTAACTTTAAAGGCTGCTAGGAACGTTAGGCAGCTCCAATGTTTCTACAACGTAACGTCATTAGCCAATGAAATTCAATTTGACTCTTCACCTCAAATAACCTGTCCACCGGCCAATCATTGCCCGTGTTTGGGAATTGCCAATATCGAGTTTCCCACGCAGTCCTATAGCAGACTATATATGAATTGATTCGACGCGGGAACAGAAACAGATACGGATTCGCTGACAGTGTGCTTTAACGCGTTAGGTTATAACACGGTTTTAATTTCATTTTCAGGAATTTTAAAGAAAAACCACAAACAGAGGACTCAAAACCTAGGGAAGAAATGAAATGAAAATTGCAGTTTTTCAAATATCGAGAGGAAAACAAATTTATTTTTAAAAGATACTTTGAGATTCTTCTCGAGAAATTTACTGGAAAACAGTGGGAATCAAGAACATTTCAGGATGAGGACGGATGTAATATTTCTGTGTACTGTTATCTGCATTTCGGTAACACAAGCCTTCCCTTTTGTTCCTGACAATGCCGAAGTATTCAGACAGGTATGTGACATAAATTCTGTATGGACCTGGTATTCCACATTATTATTGAATCTTTTGATTTCAATCTTTTTATTCACCTCAGATTTATGTTTGACGATATCCGTATTTCCTCTTTTATGTTTGAAGATATCCGTATTTCCTCTTTTTATAAATGTAACGAGTTTACTGCATAATCGCATGACTATAATGTTTGTCATTTTGCCGAGTATTCTGCATAGATATCATTTTCTCAACATCAGGAGAAAAAAAAAAGAGAAGGAAAGGCTGAAATCATTTGCTATTTAGGTAAAAGTTACACAACTTCTTTTTCCTTGTTCTTATCATTTTTGGTATCATGCTACCATATAGGATGAAAAATATACCTTTTGTAGAGCTCTAAATCTAGCAAGGAAAGTTTTTATTTTTTAACCCAGTGTCCTTATAAAGATCCTATAAAATACTATTTACGAGATTTTTTACAAGGTTATAAAATGAAATGTCTTCAGAAAATGTAGTCTCTCTACATTTGGGAAAATGAACTTACAATTCTATAATTTCTTGCCACTTGAACAAAGTGCAGTTCCAACACAACCTCATTCTAAATCGAGTAATTTTCCCACCTTGAAGGACTAACACCATAAATAAGAGATCAGTGTCGTGAAGGTTTGAATTATTGTTTGATAAATAATATACATACACGTGACTCATTCTGCCCCAAATTTTTTTATAATAGTTGTCTTCCAACACTCAAGAAAGAGTGATCGTACAAATCATTAATTATTTTCGAAACAACTATGGAACTTAAGATTACAAAAGCTAGTATGTGTCAAATTATTCTTCTGAAGTTTTCAGTATATACATTTAAAGTGTTGCCTGGAACAATACTTTCTGTTTTAAAACCAATATAATTCTCAATTTCAAGTATGTGTTTTATTATTATTTTATTTTTCATTTATTGCGCAAAATTACTACCTTGACGACTAAACTAACCAACATAAATATTGCAGCTTCCCTACGGAAAAATAAGCTCGCACCCTGTATAAATGCATTATATGATATACCTACATTAACAACAATCTTTGAATAACAAAAAACAATGGCATAGAATAACAGAGGGTAAAACAAAATTAAAAATCTGAAGTTTCTGAATTTAAATTTCAAAATAATGTGACTGATCAGAGAAAAACTCGAAAGAAGAAAACCCATGCTGAGATTTTCATTTTCATCTCCATCTTTCCAAGAAACACCAGAATAGCATGTTTTACAGATGCCACATAGAGTTGTATTCCCACATAATCAGCCTAATTCATTTTATAATGAACGACATATAAACGTATAATTTATTACGAAGGTTCCGTATTTTTCATGTGGTGTCAGAACACTGCCGATGCTTAGCTGGCGAGACAAAAATAATAGAAATGCACATTCTTTAGCCGTTAAAATGCGCTTTGATTTCCATAGTGGATTATTCCCTTGTCGTGAGGATACAAGCGCTACATCCACAGTGGTATATTTTCTTGTCATTAGGACACCTGCGCACCATCCACAGTGGTACATTCCTTTGTCGTTAGGACACCTGCGCCACATTTGTTTATTAAATACAGTTGCAGAAAACGATACTTTAATTAAATATAGTTCAAATGTGACTTCTAACATGTTTCATTTTTTAATATTGAACTCATCCAAATCATAACACAAAAATATATGTATTCATTTTATTCTTCCTGGTATTGCGATAACTCGATACATTATAATTTATACAGCTAATACATTCTCTGCAAACCACAAGCGAGTTCAATAAACATGTACCTTTCTATATTATTCTTTTTTACTCGACCACGAATCTGTTAAATAATATATTTAGTTAGTCTTGTCAATGGAGTCCGAATAACGGCATTACCGATGTGGTGATATAAGGCATATTGATGTTCTCGTGTCTCTGTATCAGATCCAATCAACATAGGGAGCCGCAGTATATCAGTTGGTAGAGCGTCCGACTCGTTATTCAAGGGTCGCGGGTTCTATACCCGAGTCAGCTCCCTCTGTGAGTCCATGGAAGGACACCAAGCTCCCATTTCCTGGGCATGACATAGCCAATGCTGTTTTAAAGGTACCGTTAAAACATAACACGGTGAACTAACTTTTTTTTCTTATGACAAATGTAAAAATAAAATAAAAAAATAAAGGTTATGTGGTAACGATCAAGACAACCATTCTTAGTTATCTTTTAGCCAATAATAATTGATGTTATGTATTATTATTATTATTATTATTATTATTATTATTATGATGATGAATTTGATGATGATGAATGTCAGCAGACCAAGAAGAACGTGATCAGCAGGCAAAAAGGTCAATGGTTAAGGTCATGGGTTGGAAATTTCGTGATAAGAAGGATTTAAAATATCTTGTTTAACTTAATTACCATAGACTTTGAGCCAGACCGCTTAGTAGTTAGCGCATCATAGTTCATTCATCTGTTTTTTCTTCCGTTAAATAAATTTATATTGCCCTACTCATTCTTGACTAGTGGCAATGTAAATTGGTTCTATAGAAACTTAACGCTGTAATATTTCATCCCAATGTCTGTGTTAGTCCTAATTGAAAATCGATTCCACTGGACAATCAACATGTCAGACAGTTTGAGCTTTCTTGAACATCCTCTGAATAATATTGAGCAGTTAGGCTCAACCTGAAGTACATGTTGGGCATACTACAGTGGTTGGCAGATATACGGCAAAAAACCTTAGACATTATATATAGAAAATATGTTTGAACGACTTGAGTTGGAACTCAAAATTTGACTCGTGTGACTGATTTGTAATCGAATACATGTATATAAAGGTCTCGACTCTAGTGTCGCTGCCTGCTAACCTTGTTGAGGGTAGAGTCAAACTCGGTAAGTAAAAGTCCCAGATTGAACACGGTAGCCAATGATTAGCCGCGTAATATGTTTCCTTTTTTAATTGGTTGGCTTTACCGGCAAGTACATAACAATCAATGATACAACTATTCCATCAAAGCAAGAGTGAAAACTGAAGTCGACCCAAAAGCGGCAGTGCTGTCGTAATTCAAAATGTGAAATATTAATTAATATGCTATTCTTTGGCAATTTCCATAACTAATCTCTATTCAATGAAATAAACTTAAAAAGACGATATTCAAGTGATACTTTTCACAAGGTTTTTCATCAAGTTGAGGTATCATGGGAAATAGGATACACAACACTGTTCTTGTACTCAGGATATAGATCTCGGTGTATTTAGTTTCCTTTTTCTTTTTTAAATTTCCTAGCTTGCAGACCAAACAATGAGAAAGTTCATTCATTAATATATGTGTATTTCCAGTTAATGAGAAAGTTCATTCATTAATATATGTGTATTTCCAGTTAATGAGAAAGTTCATTCATTAATATATGTGTATTTCCAGTTAATGAGAAAGTTCATTCATTAATATATGTGTATTTCCAGTTAATGAGAAAGTTCATTCATTAATATATGTGTATTTCCAGTTTTATTTATTAGTTGCGCTAGATGCTCTTAGCCCTTCCCACATTCATTTGCGTATGAAAATCATACTACATCGAACAAAATTGTAAAACTTGCCATGTTTATTGCTGAAAGTTAAACTAAGCTAAATTAAAAACTTGAATTCAGTATATTTCATACCTTGTTAGTTATCAAAACCCAAAGTTACAATATATTCTTTATATTTCTGTACAGCTTGAATGACCTTGTCAACATTATACGTCATCGTTTAGCAAACTTATATCCCCTGATTGTCAGATCCGCTCACAAGCGGGTCCTCAGATCCGCCCACAAGCGGGTCCCTGTTACGTAATTACAGATTGAGAGACCTTGTCAATGTGTGCTCTGACCTCTGTTATATAATAATGCAGGCCTCGAAATTGACGATAGCAACTTAGCATTTTCTTGTTACAATTCTGATATGCCAGTAACTTGTTGGCTGAAGAAAAAAGAAAAAAAAGAAAGAAAAAAAAACATGAAATAGAAATTTCTTGCTAGTGATATTTTGTATTAAGAGTGTATTCATACAAAATCTGCTAGTGGACATTGAAAATAACCCGACTTTTGCTAGCTGAAAATATTACAACCATCAAAATGCTGTAAGTACTGAAAAAAGTTAATTTTGAGCCCTGATAGTATGCAATTATTTACATCATTTAACAACTAGTAGTCAATTAGTAGTTCTGCTATTGGTCACAGATAATGAGACAAAGACGTGCTAAGTAAGGTTGATTGACGCCATGGAAACAATCAAATGACATCACGTGCCGTAAAGAAACAAAATTTATTCAACACAAATTCTAGATATGTATGCACTATTGTCTATATTACATTTTAACTGCGGCAACATGAGTCTGTGAGAACCAACATTTAATTTGTGTGTGTGTGTCTCCTTTTTGTTGTTGTGGACCTTGAAATTCGATTTTTCAGTAAAGCATAAAATTTACACAGTTTGTGGGCTCGAACCAAATCCCATCGGGTTTGGAGCTATTTCTTCTAGACCAACGCTCTACCAAATTAGGCCACTGGCGCTTACGCCTCTAGGCTGAAAATTGTGTAATGTTCACGTGACATCCGATACTGTTTATTTTACATTTGTTTTCCTCGCGATAATTTTTTTTTATATCGTGATCATAACATGCATTCTTCTTCCTTAAGCACAAGGTCTCTTGCTTATAGGTAAGCGGTTATGCTCTTAATAATTATGGTGCAAACTTTATCTGTCACAAATTTGGCAAATGTTTTAGCTGCATTTTGTTGAAGGAACCTATTTTTTACCTGAGGCCATACAGGTCTATGAGAACCAATGGTTGTTCTTGTTCTTCTTCTTCATCTTGATTTTGGAAATCGATTTAAAATAAGGACTAAAAAAATCGAAGCTAAGACCGCCATTTTTAGAGCTGATATATTTTTGACCAACCATCTAATCCACTCGGCCATCGATTGTTATGGGGACAACATGTATGTATTGTTTACTTGGCTGCATTTGTTTCATATACACTGTGCATTTCATATGCGTTGTTCAATCATTTCTTTTTTCCCATGAAATGATTCATTGACTCTCCTCATTAAATGCATCGATTCAACTTTACTAAAAGGTCCCCAAATCGTTGACTTCCACATACAACTACTCAACTTTACTAAAAGGTCCCCAAATCGTTGCCCTACCACATACAAATTTAATGATTGTCCGTTGTATTTAATATGATATTAAGATGATGACGTTGTATTATTTACCCTATACTATGTTGAGTTTATATATATATATATATATATATATATATATATATATATATATATATATATATATATATATATATATATATATATATATATATTTTCATTGACAACGATAGTGGCGGTTTTCAAAATCTGACATATTGGCGCCAGTGAATTGTAATGCTACAATGGCTGTAAGAGTACTTTTTACACTGTTCAGATTTTCAACAATATTGACAAAGTTAAACCTCACCAAAGATAAGAGTTACATAATCATTTTAAGGTGGGTGATGATTCGGAATGTTACATGACTTTTGAAACAGTATTTTGATGAATCATAGAGATTGGGAAATACCTTGAACGTTCTTTGTTATCGCATCAAAGTTTATTGGGTTTCATTACTAAACAGACTTCTCTGTAATGAACATCAATAGTTCGACCCACTGCAGTTGACAATAAAACGCTAAAGCAGTCAAATCAAACAGTAAATTTGCCAATTATTGTTAACACCTGTAAACTTCTCGCTTTTGTTCACTTTGTGATCAAATTACCCTTATCTTGATTTCGTCAGGACCTACATATCATGATATCGTATCAGTGGCGATACACAAATTAAGATGCAGTGTGGGAAATATATCTTGCCATAGATTCATAAATATTAATGAAAATTAGAATGTGAATATGTATCATATCGCGATATCAGTGGCGATAAACACTCCTAATTTAGGTGAAAATCCAGATGTAATCTGATTAATATACATGTTGTCATAGATTCATAAATATTATTTAAATGTAGAATGTGAATTGACCGATGTCCGATTTCCCTTGCGTATGAAAATATAGAAATAGATGTGAAGTTTAAATAGTTTGTGGCTCATTTTGAACCATGGGAACGTGTTGTTTTCTGCTTGTTCATTTGTAAGTCATTTCAAAGTTTTGTTGTGTTGTTTACCCTCCCTTATCTCCGTGTTGACATATATTTTCACTGCCTTATTTTTTTAAAACTTGGATATATATACAACCATAGCAACAAAATTAACTGAGATACAAGAATTTCAAGGACATACATGAAAATGATGAAAGTTAAAGATTAGCAAATGTCTCTTACAATATGCAAACGTATTCAGTTAATTACAATTTATTTCGGTGCCCCATCGGAGTCAAGTAAAACAAAGGAAAATAAAAATGCTGGAACCTTGTTGCTGTGAGATCACACTCACCACTAAGTCTGGTGTATATCATCACTAAGTCTGGCGTATATCATCACAACAGTTTTGTAAAAGAAAGGTTAAGAAGAGACAGACAGTTAGACGGATGACATCAAGATATCCCACATTATGTAGTACAAAAATACAATCAGCCAAAATAAGAGCTTTCTTTTCCTAATTCGACGTTCTCTTCCACATTTACTAGTATGCCTATGGTCATTGCAGACATTGCATGAAAACGAACAGTTTAAATTTTTTGTAAAATATCATCTACAAGATCCTAGCTTTCATGATACGAACATAAAATACACACAAATACACAATGTAAATGCAATGTAGTTATACCTCAGAAAGAAATCAGTTTCCTGTGACGGACAATTCACATCTCAATTCAAGGTCAATATGACAGTTTCTACTTAGTTATCAACACATACTAACAGATTATTGAATATTTCCGTGTAATAGCATCAGAATGCAATTTATGACAGCGGAGGCAACGGGTAATGTGCTACTATCTATTAACTTCCGGACTCATCAAATGAAATAAAGAACAAGCCAATAATGTAATGACACATATTTAGGATTGGTCAATCTGTTTCTCTCTCTCTCTCTCTCTCTCTCTCTCTCTCTCTCTCTCTCTCTCATCGTCGTTATCATCATCGTCATCGTCACCATCGTCATCATCATTATCGTCGTCTATATGTTCTTTCCTTCTTTCCCTTCATCCCTCTCTCGCTCGACCCGTTATCCATCAAACCCTTTGAATACACACATATATCCATGGATATTTACCTATCCATGTACATACCTACCTATCCACGTACATACATACATATATACATACATACATTAACTTCTTACTATCTTTAACTATTATGTCACGTATATGTGAAGTCTTTGATATTATGTTAACTCTATTATGTCACGTATATGTCAAGTCTTTGATATTATGTTCACTCTATTATGTCACGTATATGTCAAGTCTTTGATATTATGTTAACTCTATTATGCCACTTTTTATGACCTTTCCCCGCTTTCAGTAATATATTCAAAATTTCTCCTCAAATCGATATTTTACATTATCTCGCTTTTGATACTTTTGACAATATCAATATTTTTTTCAGAGATGGCTGAAAGATGCAAAATCACTTTCTTGTCTTAAAATTTAACACATGGAAACTTGTTTTAATATTGAAAAAAGAATTGAGTAACTCCTCACATTTGAGAAAACCCTAAACAAATTTCATCAGAAAAAGGCAAGACTCCTTTATGGAAAATCAAGGTTTTATTACTGTCCTTTAATCCCTAGTGCCCGCTATATGCTCTTGAAAAAAAAATCAGTTACCAACCAAGCATCGAGAAAGATATTCAAAACTCTCGATCTGAGAAAGAATGTTTGAGATGTTTAGTTAAACTGGGTCCCAACCAGTATCAGCGGGCATTTCAGCTAACCAACTTACGTATCAGCTGCATTTCAGCTTACCAACCTACTGAATTCAGTCATCTTTAGTTTTAACTGATACTTTTTCAATATCTGGTAATCTTTATTCTTTTCGTGAGAGCTATTAAAAATGCTGATTACATTAAGCCTGTGAATTTGTTAATTTCCTCCAAATTTAAGTACATTAATACAATTCTTGCAAACAACATTCTGACCTTAACATATTATCGTAACGATATAAGTTCATTAAGGGAACATTAGTGACTATAATATATTTTAATTTGCAAACGCTGAGTGTCGTGTGTATCCACGTCATGTTACGATTCACCACGACTGCGGTAGAGCACACAGTATTACCCTTTCCGTCCGTCTGTACGTAGATCCTTCACATTTTGGCAAGTTTTGCGTTCAGTTCATTTTTCAAACACTGTAGTGGTGCACCCGCGTTTCAAAAACACATTTCTAGTTTTATATATAAAAATGAATCAAGAAAATGAATCAATACTATTCCTGTGAGATTTCCAAATAATTGGCTGGGTTTGATATCTGTGGCATGGCTGGTTTTGATATCTGTGGCATAGCTGGGTTTGATATCTGTGGCATAGCTGGGTTTGATATCTGTGGCATGGCTGGGTTTGATATCTGTGGCATGGCTGGGTTTGATATCTGTGGCATGGCTGGATTTGATATATGTGGCATGGCTGGGTTTGATATATGTGGCATGGCTGGGTTTGATATCTGTGGCATGGCTGGGTTTGATATCTGTGGCATGACTGGGTTTGATATCTGTGGCATGGCTGGATTTGATATCTGTGGCATAGCTGGGTTTGATATCTGTGGCATGGCTGGGTTTGATATCTGTGGCATGGCTGGGTTTGATATCTGTGGCATGACTGGGTTTGATATCTGTGGCATGACTGGGTTTGATATCTGTGGCATGACTGGGTTTGATATCTGTGGCATGACTGGGTTTGATATATGTGGCATGGCTGGGTTTGATATCTGTGGCATAGCTGGGTTTGATATCTGTGGCATGACTGGGTTTGATATCTGTGGCATAGCTGGGTTTGATATCTGTGGCATAGCTGGGTTTGATATCTGTGGCATGGCTGGGTTTGATATCTGTGGCATGGCTGGGTTTGATACCTGTGGCATAGCTGGGTTTGATATCTGTGGCATGGCTGGGTTTTGATATCTGTGGCATGGCTGGGTTTGATATCTGTGGCATAGCTGGGTTTGATATCTGTGGCATGGCTGGGTTTGATATCTGTGGCATGACTGGGTTTGATATCTGTGGCATGGCTGGGTTTGATATCTGTGACATGGCTGGATTTGATATATGTGGCATGGCTGGGTTTGATATCGGTGGCATGGCTGGGTTTGATATCTGTGGCATGGCTGGGTTTGATATCTGTGGCATGACTGGGTTTGATATCTGTGGCATGACTGGGTTTGATATCTGTGGCATGGCTGGGTTTGATATCTGTGGCATGGCTGGGTTTGATATATGTGGCATGACTGGGTTTGATATCTGTGGCATGGCTGGGTTTGATATCTGTGGGATGACTAAAATTTTGTTATTTTCCTTTATTTTTCAGAACTTCAGAGATATCTCGGTAATACCAGAAGATAGTGAAAGCAGCGATTTAGATTCTAAAGTACATTTTCTTTATCCAAATTCGTTCACAGAATCTCATCCAACAGACAAAATGCTAGATATGAACATGTTTTCTCACACTATTGATAAGAGGTACCCCGGGTCCACGCATTCAGTTGTACCGAGATTGATGTCTAATGCTGTGCATGCAGTCAGAGGAAAACGATTCGACCTAAGTGACGTACCGGAGATGGAAAGAGAAAGAAAATACATGGCTTTATTGCACAAACTGGAAGATTTACGAAACCAACGTTTGTTCCAATTAAATGAAGGTAATTATGTTCTCTCTCTTTCACTCATTATTTTATTTCGCGTGTGCAATAATTTATTTCAACTTGCTAGCTCCACAGATCATATATAGTGCATCGGGTGGGGAAAACACAGTGACCAAGGAACACCGCCAATTGGTGAACACCACCGCAGGTTTTTACTGAAACCACGTTTCAAGCTCTGAACTTTTGAAGTGCCTAGAAAATTCTCAGACTACTGGGCTGCCCCCAATGGAATTTGCGACCTGTAACTGAACCCATTATGATATCTTATGCCTTAAAACATTATAGCTGTCATTCCTTTCTTGCGTTAATGATGTGTTACAATGCATACGCCACTAATAAATTTCCAATTAAATGTTGACCGTATCGAAGATCGCCTTGGCTCCATTCTGTTTCTAACCGCCAAGATCCAAATAACAGCAAACAAAAGTCTGTGGTTTTCATATGAAAATATTTGCTTTCCGAACCAAGCATAACGTCACTCAGCCTTTTCCATCAAACACGGGAGAATAAAAACTTGCAAATTATTGGTAGGAATATGTATAAATTTGTTGGGTTTAGATGATTCAATTCTGGCAGATTGCACCAGAAAAGATACAACAGAAAAGTTAGACGGTGTTCTGCTTGTTACTCTGTTTCCTTTTGTTGTCATATATTGTGTCATGTGAAAGAAAGTAACACTTTCAATATAGTTCTCAATGGAGTTAAATTATTACGAGGATTTGTTGATTGTTTTGTTTGCTTTGTTTGTTTTTTTGTTTGTTTTTTTGTGTTTTTTTTATTATAAAAAAACCGAGGATGTTCGGATTGTTTCTCTACTAAAAGAGAAATAAAAGAAGTTCCGAAACATTCTTTGAATATCTTATATTGAAGCTGCAAAAACATACACAGCTAAGGGGTGTTGATAGGTGGCTTATTCTGTGAGCGAGCCATGGCATCTCAGTGGTAGCGAGCCATGGTATATCAGTGGCAGAGTGCTGGACTCACAACCCGAAGGTGACTGGTTATTTTCGCAGTGCAAAATATTTTGTACTAAGATTACTTTTATTTTTGTGTAATCATCATCATTTTGATTTATTAAAGGGAATCATATTAAATAAGATAAATGTGAAACTTTTAATCGTGATCTGATTTTTGCGCCCTAGTGAAATTTTAATTCATGAGTAAAAAAAAAAGTTACCGCCATGAAAATTCATAAATTTATCATACAGACTGGAGCCATATTTCCAGTAGGCAATAACATTTGACTAACGTGGGTCTTGTCGTTTATCCTGCTTTTATATTAAAAACGTATAATCATAGAATTTCTTTTTAAAAAATCGGAAATATATTGTAACGTGTAATTTATGATGCACGTGTGGTCTTTAAACAAACATGGATTTTATTCCTCATCAAAGATACACGTCGAGTAATCACTTCTTTGAATAAGCAAGCGAATTATAATAGCGGTTTGTGATTTGTTTAGAGCAAGTAATGACATGTTTGTAAAACTATGGACAATAACCTCAAACTGACGCTAACGAGAAAAAAAAATCAGGATAGCCGATACCAACAGGTTCATCATAAAGCAACTGCACATTTTCTTGAAAATATAACAACTGACTTATCGGTCGATCTACCATTGCATTTATGTTATTCCATTGGCCCGGTGACCAATATAATCACGCAGTTAGGTGTGAATAATTGTCTAATTGCATTTGGGTTCCACATCTTTTGGATTGGTCAAGTGGTCGTACCGGGGCCAAATCTGTCACTCTGTAATGTTTTAACAAAATAACATATTTCAAATCTATATCGCTTTAACATCTATTGTCCAATTTTCGTGAAGTTTTCACCACGTACTCAAAAGGCCTCTGTCAGTCATCATTATTTTCGTTCAAACAAAAAGCGCCGATTTTAAAGAAACCGCTACGCAAATTATTGGGCAGAGCATTCTCTCTGTTTTGTTTTGTTTTGCTTTGTTTCCACCAACCCCACCCTCCGAGGTTAATGGAAGAGGCAGCATAGGAAAAAATGTTTAACGCTAGATACTAGCCAACATTGAGGCATATCGAGTTTCTATCCCTTTCTGCTCTATTAAACATTAATATGGAGCCCATTACTCCCTTCTTTCGTAGAAGTCCGTATGGATACTAGATATGCCAGCGGGATTTTTGATCCTATAAGTATCCCGGCAAGATCCGGTTCTAGTTCCGCCGGGATGACACTTTTACGGCCCTATGAAAGGTCGAAAGGTGTACATTCATAACTTAATAGATCTTAATCATCTCGACGCTTGCTTCTAAAATAGCCAATTTTTTATCATTACATGTACATTCGTCATTGAACTACAAAACCAGAATCTACAGTCTGGATTCCTTCTAAAAGGGGTATACATCAGGTACTTTTTACACATTCCTATATGTGTATAATCCTGTTTTCCAGCGTAGAACACCGATTGAGGATATCTGTATCTTTCATCACGTGACTGCTCTCTTTCATTGCATGACCTTCTGATGCGAGCATAATATGCACAGAATAAAATAGGTTAAGGCTTCCAGATTTGCATCATCACGTTAGCATTCTTTCAAAATAATCAAGACAAACATTAATTGCAACACATTTACGTACTAAAATGAGCACCTGGATAAGTTAGTGTTACGCAAACAGGGAGTTTCGCACTGATCGACCGTGTACAGCTTCTAGGGTCAAATTTCGAGTAGAAAAAGCCGTTGCTATAATTGTTATTGTTTAAAAATTCATATTCTCATTATTATTTAAGAAGGGTAAATCAAATCTAGATCAAAGTTGAATCAAGGACTATCTCATTATTATTTTTTTCTGTCACGATTATTATTATGGATAAGAGTGGACTTCATGCTTTGACCAGTTCGCATTTGTATCATTGCGCAAGATATCTGCAGTACACAGTTTTGACTTTATGCTTTGACCAGTTCGCATTTGTATCCTTGCGCAAGATATCTGCAGTACACAGTTTTGACTCAGTGTATTGCCATTATATTAGCGATCTCAACCACTGTTATTTAGAACCTGATATGTGTTTAAACGTCCTTTAGCCTAACTTTTTGACGCTCTGTCTTAAGGTGAAGGAATTTTCAGTGGGTGTTTTACAGTTTGAAAGTTACGTCAGTAGTCATAACACGCCATTGAGATTTCGATCCTCATGAGAAAAATAATCGTTCATTATGCATCGGTGTTGGATACGAAGCCTTGAAATTTAAAAAATGTAAAAGTGATATGCCCGAGTAGGTACTTATAATTCATTTTAAGAAGGCTTGACAATTTGCATTGTAAACGTGTTTTCATATTAATTCGCATTCAAGGTGCATCAAATAACATATGTCTCTATGGAGAACCGGCTGGCACCAATATGTGCGAAATTTGGCCTTTATCACGTACTGAGACGAAATCTGTAGAACCATTGCTAACATAGACACAGTGAGAAAACCTTCTTTCTGCTATTGTTTAGAGACATGTTTTATCATCTTTTCAAGAGATTCTAATATTTTATTTAAATTATCAAACATCACTTATAGTCATTAAGAAAATCTATCAGATGTCATCCAGTATGAACGACATTGACATCTGAAAATGAATTATTTCACTTTTCACTTTCTTCATATAGTGCCGTACTTAAAGCCTTTGTGGCCTTTCATTGTTTGATCTAACTGACCAATATGTTAGCAGAGTCGCATGGTTTTCAGTTGGCACAGCAAGTCTACTAACAGACTGAGGGGAGATGGCAGCCCTCCTGTTAGAATTATAAGCAACTGTATATATATATATATATATATATATATATATATATATATATATATATATATATATATATATATATAAAGAGAGAGAGCAAAGTACAACTCTACTCTACATTGTTCGAATTACAAAATATTTGAGAGAGAGAGAGCGAAGCACAACTCTACATTGTTCGAAATTTCAAAATATTTGAGAGAGAGAGAGAGAGAGAGAGAGAGAGAGAGAGAGAGAGAGAGAGCAAAGCACAATTATATTCTACATTGTTCGAATTTCAAAATATTTTAGTGTAGATGAATTTCTGATACTGTTGGATTTTATTTTGCCCTTGTAGACTATGTATCACTCCTGCATGAATTTTATGAGACATAAACATAATAGCTGAGACAAACAGTTTCTTACCTAGGCCCCTGTATGTTCCCTATTGTTGTGCAAATGAGGTTTCCAGTGCAATGTAAGATCAAAAGATGTATTTTTTTAAGGAGATAGAGAAACTCGTTCATGGTACGTATTTTATAAACCACACTACTCATATATTTCATCATTAAAATAAGAAAGATATTCTACTGCTGGCAAAAGATATGAGATTGTATTGGCGTAATTTATTTGGACATTTACGCAAAATTGCTGGAAAATGAGTTAAAGTTTGAATTTGCATAGAACATTTGCATCATGGCTTAATGAAAAGCACTTTACAAAATCTGTATGCAGGACACATGAATAAAATATACATTTAAACACTGCCAGCACATTGAAAAATGCATTGCTACTAGTTTACATTCGATAATTTATTCATGATAATTTAGATTGGAAAGGAGGGCTAAGTTAAGAGTAGTAGTAAGACATGTTTTCACTGATATTATCTTTATCACCATCCATCATAAAATTAAAATAAAAAAGTTATCAGGATGGAAGGGAAAAGTTGATGGTTTTACTTTCTTCTTTTTTGTTACTGATATTAGCAAAATATTAAATCTTAATTTTAATAGTAATATATAGGAAGTGTAGACAATACAAGTCGCTTTTCAACAGAACACAGTTGCAGCGAACTTCAGCCTGTCACCTAAATAATGACAATGACAATGACAAAATCTTTATTACCTTCAGGTTGCAATACGTAACATATGAGCTAAAATATTAGTATCTCACTTTGCATGTGTGTACATCAGCCATGGACGATATAATTATGTTTTACAGTAGCGACAATTTAACTCAGATTAACAACAATATCACAATCAATAATTCAATAGAATACAAGCAAGTACAAACTTACATACATCTCATCACACCGCAATGCATGGATGTTGATATAATTGGAAAGAAATGATATAAATTACGATAAATGGAACACAAATAAATCTGTAGTAAACTCATTAATTTACAAAGATGAACCTATGGTACTTTTTTCTTCCTGATAAATGGAAAGAACAACATACACATCGAATAAAGATGACTAGAAATTAACGAAATTTTGATGAAATAATATCAATCATTTTAGAGAGTTTTCTTAAAATGCCAACTTTCTCAGAACTCAATGCATCTTTAAACTTTGGTACATTTGGTCTGATATAGAAATGATTGGGTAGTAGTTGCTTTCTTTGTTCTTGGAAATAGCTGCATTCAAGGAGATAACGAAATTCATCACCCACGCAGTTTTGCACGCAAAGTTTGCACAATCTTTCATGACGAGGCAAATCTCCCACATTATTTATTAAAAGACTTATAAAAAAAATATAAGCCAAATATAATAAAATTTCGAACATGTAATTGTCGTTTACCTATAGAGAATATATGTATAAATATAACATGTAATCATTGTTTATTTATAGAGAATATAGGCAAATATAACATGTAATCATTGTTTATTTATAGAGAATATAGGCAAATATAACATGTAATCATTGTTTTTTTTATAGAGAATATAGGTATCAATATAACATGTAATCATTGTTTACCTATAGAGAATATAGGTATAAATATAACATGTAATCATTGTTTACCTATAGAGAATATGGGTATAAATATAACATGTAATCGTTGTTTATTTATAGAGAATATATGTATAAATATAACATGTAATCGTTGTTTTTTTATAAAGAATATAGGTATAAATATAACATGTAATCATTGTTTATTTATAGAGAATATATGTATAAATATAACATGTAATCATTGTTTATTTATAGAGAATATATGTATAAATATAACATGTAATCATTGTTTATTTATAGAGAATATATGTATAAATATAACATGTAATCGTTGTTTTTTTATAAAGAATATAGGTATAAATATAACATGTAATCATTGTTTATCTATAGAGAATATAGGTATAAATATAACATGTAATCGTTGTTTACCTATAGAGAATATAGGCAAACAATGATTACATGTTTGAAATTTTAGTATGTATGCCTTATATTTTATCTATAAGTCTTTGAATAAATAATGTTCTAATTTTAATTCCGTTTTTAAAAATTCTATATGTATCGGCTTTTGTCGAGTTAGTAATGGATGATTCCCATGTCTCTATAAACCGATGAAGAAGTCTTTCCTTAAGGACTGTATCCAACCAGGTTTTATTGGAAATATTTTGATTAACCCAAATAAATTGAAACCCGGTTTCCCTTAAGATGTTATGAATGCTGTCTATCCATTTACTTCTACCTAGACCATTATTATAATCCTGCAACAGTCTCGGATACATGATATAAGATAGTGTGGTTTGTTTACCATTAATATTTACCCAATAGCCAACCATTCTTTTTATTTGTAGAAAAGCACACTTAGGTTTCTAGCCTGAGGGCATATTTACCCCATCTGTGCCGTTGATCTTACTGCTCAACCAAAGACTGGGAACCTCATTTACATATCAAAAGGGAACTGGTAATATCTGCCCACTCACTGAAGTTTCCAATCCCTGTGTTATATAATGTAATATAACATGTTGTAACTGTGTTATATAATATAACTGTGTTATATAATGGAATATCCCACTAACTGAAGTTTCCATTCATTTGATTCCCGATTCCTTTTTTGTGTTTTGTGATGTGCAGACGTATCTCGGCCACGGAGCAGTAAGAGCTTGCTTACCCTCCGTTCTTAACTTAGCCATTAACCACCACCACCACCAGCAGCACTTTGCAGCATCCATCAGACTCCGCCTTTGCCACCTCCAGACACAAGATAGGAATAATTAAGTAGTGTGCCTTGCACACATTAAAGCGTTCAGTGGGTTGCAGCTCGGTAACCCATTGACGACTAATTAAGTAGGGCGCTTTGCTCCCATTAACTCGACGTAAATGGCCGAATGGCCGCACACGTCGTTAATCAAACGAACGAACGAACTGAAGTTTCCAATCCCTGTGTTATATACTGTCCATGATAAAAGAAAGCAAGTTGAAATACAATGGTCTAATTATTGACAAAATTAAAAGACAATGAAATGAGTGCCAGTAATGTAGTCTAAAGTTTAATCGACTAGTGGAAATTATTGTTTTGTAGAGGACTATAATAAACCACACTATCACTCATTCGAATATCACTTGATTCTAACACATGTTTTAGCTCTCTGATTTCAAGCCACGATTTTATCTCTTTTCCTAGCGTGTGTTACGATCATATAAATGGCTCTACCAGGCGGATCGCGTTGCGTACCGGATTTTGTCCCGAAAGATGGGATATTTCCTCTTCATACAGAAGTAATTGCAGAGGTTTTTGCAAAAGTGTTAGCTCTTTGCTACATAAAACACGTAAAATGTCATGCAAATATTTGACATTCTTTAACAAGCATATTACACAAAAGCACCAAAACGCACGCAAAGCGGGTATATTCACTTAATAGGAATTTTGAAATCATATGATTCTGTTGTTTTTAATGGTAAGGGAAATATGAGAGAGAGAGAGAGAGAGAGGTTAAATAAATGGACTTGCATGCATTTACATCACAATTAACACCTGTTTGCAAAGAGTGTACAAAAGAGGAAACGTTACATGCATTAAATAGTATGTTATCTTGAACTATATGTCATCTCCATGTGTTTTTGTCACGTGATCTTTTACTCACTGACGTATTTGTGTTCGCTTGGAGACACTATAACAACAGTATACATTTTTAGACCCTTTTCAGTAAGGTCACCATCAGATGGTCCTAATCATGAGTGGTCATACATTCACCTCTATGGTTGACAACCTTGTAGCTAGTCCCATATAACTTTTTTTTATTTTTAGCACGGCAAACTGTGATGAGATCAGCATACAAATTACAAATATAAACATTGATATAAAATCTATCTGTTTTCTATATTTCTCTCTTGATTTATGTTTTGTCATATTTTTATTGAGATTTACACTGTTATATGTCCGATAAAATCAATATTAAAATATATCAGTTGTCTGTCAATATGACCTGTAATAACGGCATATTCTGAAAATGGCCTAGAGGAAAACAGAGTTAGACGGGGAATCATTGGCAAGATCATATGATCTTTGTCTTACAAATTACACTAAGGATCGTTATCTCATTTGTCTCGACATCTATTTCTCACTGTATTACCTTGTCTCACTTAGTGTCTCCATCTCATCAGTTCTATCTCACTGTGTTAGAGTTTCGACCTCTTTCTCATTCTATCTTCACTCTTGCTGTATTTTCTGCCTCACATTCTTTGCTTCTATGTGAAACTCTCTCTCTCTCCACACATGTGTGTTTCCTCGATCTCAATTCCTATTTACATCAAACACAACTATTCAGTTTATTCATTAACTTTATATTGTCAACCTTTTCATAACATTCTCAAATAATATACTAGTAGTCATAATATTAATCACGATTAATCATCAAATATCTTGGGAATAAATGTTAACATGCTATGTTCGAAATATTATTTGTTACAGACTAAATATAACACTCTAGCTGTCAATGGGAACACGCAAGGGCCCTTCGGCCAATGTTCGGAAATACACTTCGGAAATACTACAGCAGGCGCCATTGCATGTACATGTACTTTGTTTACCAAATAGCGTCATTAGCACATCATACGGTATCATAACGTTTATTAGGGTTTGCTCACAACTGCGTTACACTTCCGCTGCTCACGAGAACGCAGATAACTATCATCCTCCATCTTAGTGAAAGTACGGAATATCCGTACTTTTTTCCCATGATGTGCTGCGCCGATGTGAGGCTACCAACCAATCACCGCAGTTCTGGGGAAAGTTTCCAAACTGGTCGTGTTGGGAACGATATCACTGTTGTGCGAATGACGTCGCTGACCAACTAATCGGGAGACACGGATTTTACTAGTTACTGGCCTATGATATTGTCTTGCCAATTTAGGTTGGGTACCAGGGAATCATTACGGGCGACTCGACTGAGCTTACACATTCTTTGCCCAAAATTCCCGAGTCTCTTTTTTCAAGCACGAACTCACTAGAAAACTTTCTATTACTGAACTTGAGCAAATCATGATACTTTTAAAATGGTTCTATTTTGCCTTTTTTGTCTTAGTTCTAGGGCATTTTCCAGCGATGGAATTTTGTAGAAAAGCTACGAGGTGTTCCGATCGTCTAGATAGATTACATTCTTCATCCTTCGCTGACAACTGCGTCACATTTCAGGTGCTCGTGAGATTACTAGCGTCCTCCATCATAGTGAAAGTACAGAATCGCCGTACCTTTTTCCTCATGATGCACCCCGCTCATTAGTCTGGTTCCCTGTTTCATATGACCCCTGCTTCGCAATCCGCTACACGACTAACACAGATTTTACTTGTTACCGGCCTATGATATTGGCTTGCCAATTTAGGCCTGGTACCAGAGATCTTCATTCATGTGGAGGGACCCTACAAGGAGTAATAGAACCTTTCACATGCATTGGTATGGTATAGAAAAATTCCACCGGATGGTAAAAGTTATTCGTCAGGCACGAGGCATTGTTAGGGTGTTTATAAAATTGTTGACCTATACTTCAGCAGAAATATCTTTTCTTTGGTAACATGACTTTTACATGCATCTGATTCAACTAGTTGTCCATACGATAGGAATATCCAATAACAGGAATTACCCAGTCTAATAACAGTAACCATGCGTTTTCAGTGGTTGTGGTTGTGTGGGTTTAACGCCATTTTTCAGCACATGATAGGCTATACATGACGGCCAGTATAGTTGGTGGAGGAAGAACCCGGGAAAACCCAGGGAAGAACCACTTAAGCTACTGGCAAAAAGCATTCTCACATACCCACGTTGGCCGAGCCGAGACTCGAATCCACGCGAACAGAGGTGAGATGTCAATGATCTGTAAAGGCGAGCGCCTTAAACCACTCGGCCACCCAAGGTCCCCTCTATCTATCGCCAGAACAGGGATAACAATACCGACTCAATAGCAGAGCACATTATATAAAATCTAAGCATTTTATGTTGACGGTTACCGCGTGTGAATTAGTGTCAACTTTTTACTGTATACTGAAAATGTTATGAAAAATGGTTGAAATTTTTTAAAGTTATGACGATTTTGAATTTTTATATGATATATAGTAGCCGTCGGCGAGGTGAAATACATTAGGCCTGAATGTCCGACAAGCTTACCGTGCTCCTTTAAATTACGTGATGACTCAATCCTTTGCCAGCGATAGTATTTATTGGTCGGCGGTCCAAAGGCATCTTCACGTGTTAGGGTTGACATACAGTGATACGTTAATTGGTGCAAACGGGTAGAATGAGCATTACAATCATATGCGCGTCATAACAGGTTAACCTCGAGTGGCAGCCAATCTACTAAATAACACCTGTTTGATAATTTCCTCCAAAGTGCTTGATGGAGAATTACTAAGGTATAGGTCAACAATTATATAAACACCTGAAAATTGTTTTTGAAAGAGGTTACATAAGTATGTCCTAGAATAACTTGCACAAAAATCGCCCATGATCACAATTTTCTAAACATTCAAATTTCGGAGAAAATGTATTTTTTATCGGTAGTCATGCGACATCAAAGCACTATCCAATTATGACCACTGTGAATTTAATCGTCCGCTAGTGACCTTACCTGAAAATAGCCTTTAGTACATAAACAAACAAATAACTGGGCGCAGTCAGAGTTTAAATAGAAATAGATAATATTAAATTCCTTTGTGGGTGTAATCTCCGGCCACATCATTTGAGGTATACACAGAGCAAATATATGAGTGTGGATGACTGTCCAGATATTTACACCAAGTGTCAATCAATACTCCGAAATATGGGATTAAACTGGCGCATGCGAAGAGGATGCATTTCAAGTGAAAATGGGAAAGATCAAAAGTTTCCAAATTTGTCACATAGCAATCATGCTCTTTGTGCTTACGTGCAAACTATGCTTTCCAAATGGTATGAGAAATCAGACAACTGATCTAATGGGCCCATTATCTCTCACTTGGGATTTAGGCTATCAGCACTTACAAGGTTCCTTTAGAGTTCAGTTTTCATTCTTTGCCTATAGCTCTACATCCTACAGATCTCATCTCTGATCATTTTATTTCGAAATTTATTTTAAATTAGCAGCATTCGCAAGGGGCTCATATAGTATGTATGTATGTATGTATGTATGTATGTATGTATGTATGTATGTATGTATGTATGTATGTATGTATGTATGTATGTATGTATGTATGTATGTATGTATGTATGTTTAACGGCACGTCGACACAATAATGGCTCTAAGGTGCCGATTAAATATTAAGTTAAAAAATGTAAATATAAAGAAAGAAAAAAAGAGGAAAATAAATCCATCCAAATAAACACAAATATGAAGTACTACAAGATAAAAGACAAAAGGCAAAGATGTTGCAATTCAGTAAAATATATCCAAAGTTAAAGATAAAGGTACAAAAATAAAAAATAGAAGGCACAAAGTGCATATATATATATATATATATATATATATATATATATATATATATATATATATATATATATATATATATATAGGGGCGGGGGCGATACGGGCGACCGCTCAAGGCGCCAAGTCTGACGGGGTGCTGTTTCGCAGAGTTTGCGGTACTTTTTCAGACTGGGGGGGGGGGGCGCCGAAGGCGAGCTTGCCCGGGGTGTCGTTTCCTCCCGCGCAAACTAGCGACGTACCTGTATATATATATATATATATATATATATATATATATATATATATATATATATATATATATATATCTGGGTCCGTGGGTTACGACACTCATCGCCTTGCCTGCATCGACAAACACCCATACCCTCTCGACTAAGCGCATATCCCTAAAAAAGGGTGGAACATAGTCGTGGATATAGGCATTCGTACGTAGCAGACACACTCGCATGGCGACCCAGTAATTAACTCTCATCTTAGTACAGTAACCCCGATTCCTGTGACAGAAATCAAGGCATATATCACGTATTAAACACACGTAGGACCCAATAAGTTTGTTTCTAGGTAACATGACGTTGTAACATGTCTGTAATGACGCACCAGTAAGTGAAAACACGACACGTCACACTATGTATTTATGCGCCATAAACATAATTAGAAGAAGAAAACATAATTAGAACAGGCTTTATTTTCGAACATATTTGTATTCACTTAAATCTTTTGAAAAGCAATTTAAATACAATTATTTATTTAATAAATGCGGGTATATAATACATAAATTATAGTGTTTTTACTGTTCGAAATCGTGGCCACGCTTGCAATATATGGAGCTCGCAAGCTAACCACGTTGTACTTCGGTCTCGCCCACATATCCAACAGTAGAGACACTTTAATCTATAAATACACTTTCAGGGTATTTTTGTAACATAACAATTTTGACGTTATTGTTATGTAAACTACGTCATCGATGACGTGTTTACATCAATATTCAACACACGCAAGCACGCACAGACGTAACTGTAAGACTGACACACCACAGTCCGAGATTAAACAAAACAAAACAAACAAGCTATATAGCAAAATCAGTCACAAAACAATTTCCCCAAACTTTTGTCGAATTTACCACATTACAGACATCCACTGAACAGGATCCCTCAATCGGAGCGACCTCGGTCTTTTTATGTCAAGGCAGAAAGAAAGGCCGATTGATTTCCACATTTTGGGGCAAAGCCAAAAAAAAAAAAAACAACAACAAAACTACAAAACAAAAAAAAAAAAAAAAAAAAAAAAACAAAAAAACAACAACAAAGAAACAACAACAAAACAAAACAAAAAACAAGCAGCATAAACTTCATGCAACACAAAGTATTGGGTGTTGTATATTGACGTCAATAAGCTGTTGTTATCTCACCGTATCAACGATAACGTCGTTGACTTAACTGTGATGTCAAACTGAAAGTATAATGAGCCTTACTGACGAGTATCCATGACGATGATGCAAACGCGCTAGAAGGAATAAAATATGGATATATTACTTATATATTTTTGAATGGTTTGTTTGCTTTATTTTCATTGAAATATATAGAAAACTGATTCCGAAAAATTTGCAAAAACCCTAGATTTGACACCACTGTATTATCCTTGTGTACAGTATGGTCAAGCTTATTGCAAAATTACTGCCAAATTATTTCTGTGGACTCGTAGACTGTGTTGAACCATTGCATGATCTTTCTATGGAACAATGATTACAAAACTTTGTCCAAATCATAATTTATATGTCCTTAGTATTTTCTCATTGAACTATGTACTAGTTTCTCAATTTATATGAATACATAATTAGGTCATTTGAAAGTTTGCTTTATGTAGATCCTTTTCTTCAAATTAATTGTATGTAATTTTGCATATTTTAGAATGCATTTATAATAGAGTTTTCTTAGGAAACAAAATATATATTTGTTTCATGCTGAAAACAAATTCAATAGTCTTCCTATTCGTGTTATTCAAGGAAAAGTCCTAGAAAATGTTTATCCTTTATTAGTTGATAGATACTAACTTCATAAATACGGAAAGTGTAAACGAAGTTCGGAAAAAAACTCATGCTTATAGAAATATTTTAGTTCAAACATTCGAAAATTTTGCGTATGCAACAAGTTTTCGACACCGCCATATTGCAGAGATAAAATGTATGAATGATATGAAAGCATCAAAGGATCTCCAAATGGTTCATTGCGTCAAAAGGTCCGTTTATGTTCACTACAGTGCTATATATACTACACGTAAGAATGTGGTTGGAGTGAAATATTTGCATAAAATTAAAATTTAACCTCGAGTTATGTTTGCTTTTATTTACCTGTGCCTTTTTACTAACGAGGACTTAAGTTTATGTCGATCTCCGACATAGTGAAAGCAAAAAGACGAGGCTGTGATCGATAGAACTATCACTTGAAAAAGAGATAAATCATGCTTTATCTGGGCCGAAAATTAAAAACTCTGGTTTTTAGCTCCAGCACCAAAAACAATTACTTGTAAGTAAACAAACTTGTGTTCCGCGTGAATGTAATGTAATCACGAGTTTCACCTGCATATTACATATAGAGGTATCCGCATAGTAAATATAGATATTGTAAATAAACCGACCACTTGACTCTAATACTTGGGGGGGGGGGGGTAATAAATGTGTGTGGATATTTAAATAAATTCAGGCCTTCGTCACCACAGTGGAGAAATATCAATACTCCATTGAAACACGAGTAGAATTAAAGGAAATATACATTAGTTATCATATATTGTGATTGATTTTGATGTTCTGTAAGTTTATTAAACTCATCTAAATCCTAATGCCGAAACCAACAGTTCTGAATTATTATCTGACTATTTGCAAACACCATATCGATTGGAAAGAAATGCAAGGGAAGGTCAGATAATGATTTATGTATTTAAAAAAATAGAATTAAAAGCAGACGAAGAAGTGAACTAGCAACTAGCTCAGTAGAATTTTCTGGATTCAGTTCCAATCACCTAATTCGTCCGTTAGGAGTACTTTGCAGATATAACTTCTGTCAGCGAGATTTTTGGGATCATTTGAAAGTCATGTCAGAAAGAATTCACGATGCTGCTGATAAATTGATGCTTCTCGGACTTTTATGTTAATTAACTAGCAACAGGAAGAACGTCGGACCTACCAAATGTAATGGATAAACACAATTTACGTAATGTAACTACCAAACATACACTCATTATTCATACTTCAAGTACATCCCTGGACAAATGTTTTTCTGGTCCCTAACTCCATCAATATCATACACATCAATGTTATCAAGATTGATAGAAGCATACGTGATTATAAAGCAACTTATATTTCCATTATAAACACTTTCGAGTCTGATAAATGTTATAAAGGGAGTGCTTGGTACCCTATTCACTCAAATTTTGATTTGCGGAACGGTCAATTTTTGCAAGCTGATTGATGACTTTATTTTCAGAATTTCAAGGTCATAGATACTACTATCGAACATTCAATGGTTTTACTGAATAAACTATATGAATTGACCTTCATCGTTGGTAACAATTCTACGAAGTGATAGCCCTGACGCGACTCACACCATTGTTGGCATGCGTTTAGATTAAGGAAAGACTTAGGAAATTTGCAAAAATGACCGGTCGTACTGCAGATAGGAACACTTGCATAAATGACTGGTCGTCCTACAGATAGGAACTCTTGCAAAAATGACTGGTCGTCCTACAGATAGGAACACTTGCAAAAATGACTGGTCGTCCTACAAATAGGATCACTTGCAAAAATGACTGGTCGTCCTACAGATAGGAACACTTGCAAAAATGATTGGTCGTCCTATAAATAGGAACACTTGCAAAAATGATTGGTCGTCCTACAAATAGGAACACTTGAAAGATAGAAATAAAGTTAATAATATGAGACAAGAGAAAATATGGACTTAATAATGGTTGCCAGGACAACAAAATATATTGGAAAATTATGAAACCCTTATCCAAAGATAATAATAATTCGAACAATATTCCACATTTGGAAACTTAGAATGCTTCCAGATCAGAGATCTATGTGCATGACGACTTTGAATGTTTCCAGATCGGAGACCCATGTGCATGGCGACTTTGAATGTTTCCAGATCAAAGACCTGTATGCATTACCACTTCGAATGCTTCCAAATCAAAGACCCATGTGAATGACAACTTTGAATGCTTCCAGATGAAGGAGCTATGTGCATGATGACTTTGAATACTTACAGATTAAAGACCTATGTGGATGACAACTTTGAATACTTCCAGATCAAAGACCTATGTGCATGACGACTTTGAATGCTTCCAGATCAAAGACCTATGTGCATGATGACTTTGTATGCTTCCAAATCAAAGACCTACGCCCATGACGACTTTGAATGCTTCCAGATCAAAGACATATTTGCCTGACGACTTTGAATGCTTCCAAATCAAAGACCTATGCGCATGACGACCTTGAATGCTTCGAAATCAAAGACTTATGCCCATGACAGTTTTGAATGCTTCCAGATCAAAGGCCCATGTGTATGACGACTAAAAGTAAATCTACCGAATAATTGTTTTGTGTCAACTCTCAGTCTCTTGATAGAAAGGTTGATCTTTCACCCTCTATAGCCAAAGGTTGTTAAAGTCTTACTTATAAATCCATCCGCACTTTAAAAGCTAAATAAAGCTGTTGGTTCTGATGGAATTAGCCATAGGCTATTGAAATGTATATCAGACACAACAGCGAAAGTTATTTTGTATATCTATAAAATGTCACAAGAACAGAGATAGTTTACATCACTGTGGAAGCGAGCTCTTGTGATTCGCTCTATAAGAAGGAGATCCACATTTAGCGAGTAATTATCATCTCGTGTTCTCCGTTGCATAGAAGAATTTTCTGAGAGTAGTAGGTAAACATCTTTATAATGTCCTTTGTAACAATAATGTTTGTACAAGTATGAATCAAGATTCTTGACAAGACATTCAATTGTATATCACCTGATAGAATTGCACCAAAGAATATGTCAAAGTAGATCATTCGTGCTGTACGTGTTTTTATTCTGTGACCTATCAAAGTCATTACTTAGAGTATGGCTTAGACATCTTTTGTTTAAAACTGAAGCAATATGGTATAAATAGAGATTGGTTGACTTGGCTGAAAGATTATCTTTGCAATAGGTCTCAGAAGTCTTTGTTTAAACTGCAGTAATATGGTATAAATAGAGATTGGTTGACTTGGCTGAAAGATTATCTTTGCAATAGGTCTCAGAAGTCTTTGTTTAAACTGCAGTAATATGGTATAAATAGAGATTGGTTGACTTGGCTGAAAAAATATCTTTGCAATAGGCCTCAGAAGTCTTTGTTTAAACTGCAGTAATATGGTATAAATAGAGATTGGTTGACTTGGCTGAAAAAATATCTTTGCAATAGGCCTCAGAAGTCTTTGTTTAAACTGCAGTAATATGGTATAAATAGAGATTGGTTGACTTGGCTGAAAGATTATCTTTGCAATAGGTCTCAGAAGTCTTTGTTTAAACTGCAGTAATATGGTATAAATAGAGATTGGTTGACTTGGCTGAAAGATTATCTTTGCAATAGGTCTCAGAAGTCTTTGTTTAAACTGCAGTAATATGGTATAAATAGAGATTGGTTGACTTGGCTGAAAGATTATCTTTGCAATAGGTCTCAGAAGTCTTTGTTTAAACTGCAGTAATATGGTATAAATAGAGATTGGTTGACTTGGCTGAAAAAATATCTTTGCAATAGGCCTCAGAAGTCTTTTGTTTAAACTGCAGTAATATGGTATAAATAGAGATTGGTTGACTTGGCTGAAAAAATATCTTTGCAATAGGCCTCAGAAGTCTTTTGTTTAAACTGCAGTAATATGGTATAAATAGAGATTGGTTGACTTGGCTGAAAAAATATCTTTGCAATAGGCCTCAGAAGTCTTTGTTTAAACTGCAGTAATATGGTATAAATAGAGATTGGTTGACTTGGCTGAAAAAATATCTTTGCAATAGGTCTCAGAAGTCTTTGTTTAAACTGCAGTAATATGGTATAAATAGAGATTGGTTGACTTGGCTGAAAAAATATCTTTGCAATAGGCCTCAGAAGTCTTTGTTTAAACTGCAGTAATATGGTATAAATAGAGATTGGTTGACTTGGCTGAAAAAATATCTTTGCAATAGGTCTCAGAAGTCTTTGTTTAAACTGCAGTAATATGGTATAAATAGAGATTGGTTGACTTGGCTGAAAAAATATCTTTGCAATAGGCCTCAGAAGTCTTTGTTTAAACTGCAGTAATATGGTATAAATAGAGATTGGTTGACTTGGCTGAAAAAATATCTTTGCAATAGGCCTCAGAAGTCTTTGTTTAAACTGCAGTAATATGGTATAAATAGAGATTGGTTGACTTGGCTGAAAAAATATCTTTGCAATAGGCCTCAGAAGTCTTTGTTTAAACTGCAGTAATATGGTATAAATAGAGATTGGTTGACTTGGCTGAAAGATTATCTTTGCAATAGGTCTCAGAAGTCTTTGTTTAAACTGCAGTAATATGGTATAAATAGAGATTGGTTGACTTGGCTGAAAAAATATCTTTGCAATAGGCCTCAGAAGTCTTTGTTTAAACTGCAGTAATATGGTATAAATAGAGATTGGTTGACTTGGCTGAAAGATTATCTTTGCAATAGGTCTCAGAAGTCTTTGTTTAAACTGCAGTAATATGGTATAAATAGAGATTGGTTGACTTGGCTGAAAGATTATCTTTGCAATAGGTCTCAGAAGTCTTTGTTTAAACTGCAGTAATATGGTATAAATAGAGATTGGTTGACTTGG
The DNA here is from genome assembly GCA_029931535.1 of Margaritifera margaritifera. Taxonomy (NCBI): domain Eukaryota; kingdom Metazoa; phylum Mollusca; class Bivalvia; order Unionida; family Margaritiferidae; genus Margaritifera; species Margaritifera margaritifera. Next base: position 107,390 of record JAQPZY010000719.1, read on the forward strand.
CTGAAAGATTATCTTTGCAATAGGTCTCAGAAGTCTTTGTTTAAACTGCAGTAATATGGTATAAATAGAGATTGGTTGACTTGGCTGAAAAAATATCTTTGCAATAGGCCTCAGAAGTCTTTTGTTTAAACTGCAGTAATATGGTATAAATAGAGATTGGTTGACTTGGCTGAAAAAATATCTTTGCAATAGGCCTCAGAAGTCTTTTGTTTAAAACTGCAGTAATATGGTATAAATAGAGATTGGTTGACTTGGCTGAAAAAATATCTTTGCAATAGGCCTCAGAAGTCTTTGTTTAAACTGCAGTAATATGGTATAAATAGAGATTGGTTGACTTGGCTGAAAAAATATCTTTGCAATAGGTCTCAGAAGTCTTTGTTTAAACTGCAGTAATATGGTATAAATAGAGATTGGTTGACTTGGCTGAAAAAATATCTTTGCAATAGGCCTCAGAAGTCTTTGTTTAAACTGCAGTAATATGGTATAAATAGAGATTGGTTGACTTGGCTGAAAAAATATCTTTGCAATAGGTCTCAGAAGTCTTTGTTTAAACTGCAGTAATATGGTATAAATAGAGATTGGTTGACTTGGCTGAAAAAATATCTTTGCAATAGGCCTCAGAAGTCTTTGTTTAAACTGCAGTAATATGGTATAAATAGAGATTGGTTGACTTGGCTGAAAAAATATCTTTGCAATAGGCCTCAGAAGTCTTTGTTTAAACTGCAGTAATATGGTATAAATAGAGATTGGTTGACTTGGCTGAAAAAATATCTTTGCAATAGGCCTCAGAAGTCTTTGTTTAAACTGCAGTAATATGGTATAAATAGAGATTGGTTGACTTGGCTGAAAGATTATCTTTGCAATAGGTCTCAGAAGTCTTTGTTTAAACTGCAGTAATATGGTATAAATAGAGATTGGTTGACTTGGCTGAAAAAATATCTTTGCAATAGGCCTCAGAAGTCTTTGTTTAAACTGCAGTAATATGGTATAAATAGAGATTGGTTGACTTGGCTGAAAAAATATCTTTGCAATAGGCCTCAGAAGTCTTTGTTTAAACTGCAGTAATATGGTATAAATAGAGATTGGTTGACTTGGCTGAAAGATTATCTTTGCAATAGGTCTCAGAAGTCTTTGTTTAAACTGCAGTAATATGGTATAAATAGAGATTGGTTGACTTGGCTGAAAGATTATCTTTGCAATAGGTCTCAGAAGTCTTTTGTTTAAACTGTAGTAATATGGTATAAATAGAGATTGGTTGATTTGGCTGAAAAAATATCTTTGCAATAGGCCTCAGAAGTCTTTGTTTAAACTGCAGTAATATGGTATAAATAGAGATTGGTTGACTTGGCTGAAAGATTATCTTTGCAATAGGTCTCAGAAGTCTTTGTTTAAACTGCAGTAATATGGTATAAATAGAGATTGGTTGACTTGGCTGAAAGATTATCTTTGCAATAGGTCTCAGAAGTCTTTTGTTTAAACTGTAGTAATATGGTATAAATAGAGATTGGTTGATTTGGCTGAAAGATTATCTTTGCAATAGGTCTCAGAAGTCTTTTGTTTAAACTGCAGTGATATGGTATAAATAGAGATTGGTTGGCTTGGCTGAAAGATTATCATTGCAATAGGACTTATACATTTTTTATTTAAACTGCAGCAATATGGAATAAATAGAAATTTGTTGACTTCGTTGAAAGATTATCTTTGCAATAGGGCTCAGAAAGTAATTACACATGATTCTTTTTCCGATGAAAAATATGTTCAAGCAGGTGTTCCATGGGGTTCTGTTTTGTGTCATCTTCTTTTCCTACTTTATGTAAACGACAAATCCCATGATATGACAGGTTTTAGAAGATTCTCTACAAACGAAACATTGCTGCATTATTCATCTCCGAACCCTGCAGAAATTGAAGTAGTCACGAATCACGACTTACAAAACTGCACCAGTGGTCTATGCACTCACTAATGAACAGATTAACAACTTGTACGATATTGTGCAAACCAGACTTGGACAAGGTTGCAGTAGTTTACGTGGTGACCGTTTTAAAGCTCACCTTGTCGATAATTCTTTTTGCGACTGTGGGAATATGAAAAACTGAACAATTCTTCTTTTTCTGTGCAAAAATAAAACGATATACTCCTTTTAAGACTCGTTCTCTTTGTTTCATTATCTGTCCTTAATAATATTCAATTGTAAATGCTATTATTGGGTACACAACATAAAGAAATAAAGTAATAACCATAAATCGGAGGTACAAACTTATGTCAAGCGCTCAAAACGATTAAGGGAAGTTTAATCACAATCGACAACAGACGCCATCACTACAACTATTTTTGTCAATAAGATGTTACTTACACACACGCACGCACGCAGCATGTGTGTGTGTGTTTGAATCACTGAAGAGGAATTCATTCAGGATATCTGTAATGTGGTCGATTTGTCAAAAATAGAACATTTGAAGTGCTATGTGACCGATTTCGTTTCCAAGTTGTTTATTTCATTTTCTTTGATTTCTTACTGTGGTGCATGTTTCGTGGTTATATCAGTCTTGAAAATGTGTATTTGTGTGTAAGTTTCATCCCTAGTTTTCTTATCTTGCACAGCGTTATATTATAAAGAAAAAATTAGTCCCTCCATTTGAGCTATGTGAGCATATGTTAATTAAAGAAGAATCCAGAAAAGCTAATAATTACCACAGTGATCGAATGCGAAACTATGTGCCCAGAGTGAACTCCCAGTTTTACAAAGCAAAACTCTATCAAATTTCTGGATGAAATCAAAACAAGTTTAGTCCGTCAGATGTTCTGCAATTTTCATCTACTGAAAAAAAAATGAAGTTACTTAAATCTCCATATGAGTGTAGGCGTAGAAAATTGCATTTTTCAGAACAGGGACAGGCAAAATACCGAATTTCGCCTAGATTTTTAAAAGCATTTTTGTTAGTGTACAAGCCGGATTTAGACGGGAACAGATTCATTCTGACTTAACACTGCGATAAAAGCACCACCTACACTGAGAGAGAATTTTATTTTGGATTACATGAGATGATAACAAGTTTCAGTTTTTGAAAGTTTTCTCCGCAAAAATTAAACTTCAAGCAGACGCAAATACGCGCCAGAAAGTGAAACTTTTTGAAAAATGTGGAGGGTTAGCATAGGTATTGTAATGGATGAACTGAAGTTGTTTATATTTCGCGCAATCAACGTTTTCGATTGTTTACATAACAATAACGTCCAATTGTTTAGCTCCAAAAATACTTTGAAAATAGAATGTACCTACTTGAGGAGTATCCATGACAATGATGCGAATGCACTAGAGGAAATAAGGTATGTGACTGATTTCCCGTTGAATTTAAACACATTTCTGTACATGGACCTATACGGACTTGTTCACATTTTTCACACACACACACACAGACAGACAGACAGACAGACAGACAGACAGACAGACACTCACACACACACACACACATATATATATATATATATATATATATATATATATATATATATATATATATATATATATATATATATATATATATATATATAAACTGATTATAGAGTTCTAATTCGTAAGTCAAGCAACGGCACCTATCGCCTGGTTCTCATGCACCAGTTCTCCGACCCACTCGATCATGCACCCAAAAAATGTATAGTGGAAGGTCGAAAGTAGGGACTCGATGTGCACGAGAACTCACTCGCTAGGCAAGACGCTATACGCACGAACAAACTGGATTTCTATTTAGAAAATGCAAGGTATATACATGAAGTTATAATTATACATTGACAGCTACATACTAAACAGAGAGGAAAGCACTTATACCTGAATCCCACATTATATGTATGGATACATGATCATATGAAAGAAATGTGTATAGAATGACAGCATTATATGTATGGATACATGATTATATGAATGAAATGTGTATAGAATGACAGCATTATATGTATGGATACATGATTATATGAAAGAAATGTGTATAGAATGACAGCATTATATGTATGGATACATGATTATATGAAAGAAAATGTATGGACACATGACTTTATGAAAGAAATGTATGGATACATGATTATATGAAAGAAATGTATATAGAATGACTACAATATAATGAAGACAGTTATAATTCGTACCAGGCAGAAGTCGAACCAGTGAAGCGAGTAACGGCACCTGTTCCTGGCTATAATGTACTCACCAGCACCAAACGCACTTGATATATATATATATATATATATATATATATATATATATATATATATATATATATATATATATATATATATATATATCACATACATTTTAAAATAGTGTTGGTATAAAGTAAGTTGATATACCAACATTGTTGGTATATCAAATTGTGATCCGTACATGGCGTATGAATACGCATATATATCTAAATATGGTTTCAACAGTAGGCTATTGCTTCTATACTCTCTAGATCAGTGGTGAATTTCCACTTATTAATCGTTATTGACATAAGAAATTAAGGATAAAAAAATATTAATAATCCACATTTTCTAAATGAATTAAACATGGTACACAATTTCATCGAAATCCCCTCTGCTTTCCCTATTAGCTCTCTCTGTCTCCCCCCTCTCTCTCTGTCTGTCTGTCTCTCTCTCTGCATAAGGGACAAAAATACATGGAAATATGTGGAGTGAGAGAAAAAGAATTTGAGCTGAATGAAACCCTTGAACTTATAGCAAGTAACCTACAAGAACCTGGGTTGTCGTAATGGCATGCGTACACTTTCCATGCGATTTATCTAAAGTGTTCACAATACCAATGATTCAAAGTTGCAATAGCCTGTCTTGATTGTACGGTACATTTCTTGGTTAGGAGACATACACATACTGTTTATTTTAAGGTTCTAAAAACATATACGTTTTAAACATTAAAATATCCTATGCTCTCTCTCTCTCTCTCTCTCTCTCTCTGTCGGTTGGTCAGGCAGCAAACTAATCGAACAACAGAGAAAAATAGGGATGGACAATAAAAATATAATCTTATTGTTAATCTTATGGTAAGTCTCCCCCCCCCAACCCCCCCCCCTCTCTCTCTCTCTCTCTCTCTCTTGACCATCGTCGCAAACTACGTGCGAAAATTAGTGAAAACACGAGCGTTGCGGATTTTCGCCTGTGTCATGCAACGATGTCTCTGTACCTATGCATGAAGGTAAAATTTACAGATAAACCGACCAAATGAAAGGGGAAAGAGGGAGATTGAGGATGCAAAAAAATATTATGGTCAGTAGCAGTGTTAATTAAAGCGTAATAATGACTTAGTTCAACTGTAGATAAATTTAAATATTTGAATTACCTCTTGTTGGTTCGTCTTTTCGCTTTGTCTACATTCCCCACTCATGTTTAAGTTTATCTTTTATTTATTTAATGAATATGACTGACAATAGAACCTCAAGCAAAGAAAAGAAGCAAAATATCAATTTCGAATGAGCAATAGGTGCAGAACAACATTTTAAAGCAATCTTAACTCCGTTGGAAATGCAAGTATGTGTATTTGTATGTAACATAAATAAAATATACGTATAGTGTTTATACTCTGCAAGCCTCGTTTCTTTTAGTGAAAAATTTATACATCTCGTGGTATATCAATGATACAGCGTACATTATATATATGTATATATATATATATGTATATATATATGTATATATATATATATATATATATATATATATATATATATATATATATATACACGTGCGTATGTTTATTCTTACCATCTTACTTATCTAGTATAAGTGTCACTTTTGTGTACATTTTTTCTTTGTTTGAAGAATGCTATATACACTTTTAAAAAATTTCTTAAATAATCTGTACACTTTTCCACAATACTACGTGTTATATTTTAAATTTGTTGTTGATTGCAGGGAAAAGTCAAACTAACTAGAGTCTGACACCTTTGCTTTATAGAAAAGAACAATAAATTATATTTGAACTAAACTACAAAACTAAAGTTCTTTTCTAATAGCATTGCGAATGGTATGCTGCATTTAAAACTGTATTGATGGAAAAATCCTGAAAAAAATTAATAAATAAAGTTTTATTTACACAGGCTTTATTAATTCGATATCTTTCTTTTCTCCGTTAACGCGAACAGCATGCATTCAACTCACCATATAAAGATGAAGGCTTTCGTAATGTTAGAACTGCTGCGATGTTGTCACATTGATTTGTCTTGCAGGGTTTCGCAGGTTTCAACTTTTCTGCTATTTACGATTATTCACTATTTCAGCAATTTCTTTCAAATATTTTGCTTGGTTTTATTAGTGTTTACTTTTTCTGAATGGACCTTTTAATAAGGATGATTATCTCTTTGTGGTTTTATGAAATTCTGACCACTCTATTCAACTGTCGAGAATTTACATTACAAAAGCCTTGAACTTTCAGGGGTGAATCGGTCTCATGCTTTTTACGTTAATGGAGAGGGAAAATATTAAATAATTGAAACCCATGTAACAGAACTGATTATATCCATTTTTCAGGCTGTTTGGATTGATAGGTTTTTAGATGCAGCTCTAGACAGCATATGTGATGCCATTTGAAACCAAATATAATTGCAACGCACTACGATGATACATGATCTATTGCTCTGAGACAGTCGATGGTTTAATTTCATGAGGACACACTTTTCGTTATTTTTACTTATCTACAGTTAATTGCCTACATTATTACTGCATGGATGCTGAAAAATCTCTTGGTGGTAACGGTGTCTAATTTACCGACTCACATTGCGTTATAGGTTATTTTTAGCACAGCGCTTCTGGGCTCTGCAGTATAGAGATCGTGACTTCAGCGAGAAATCAACAAGCTATATGAGCAATATGACCTTGTTGATGAAATTTATACCACAGCCACGCCGTGGAAAAAGCAATTAAAAGCAATTAAGAAAACGACATCAAATGAACAAAAATATTCAAATAGATACACAGAATGTTACAAAAGTGTAAAATAATTAAAGTCTGAAGTCCAGAAGCAGTAGCACTTATATCAATGAAGTAAACTGCTTCTTAATGTCATACTAAACTTGAAAGTCAGATATCTGAATAACAATGGCTTCTCACAATTAAAAGCTAGATAATGGATGAGCAATTTGCTCAAGTAAATATACCCCCGTCTCCCCAGCTTTTGTTGATATGTAAGTGCTTGTTTCATTGTGCTGTTGATGACGTATTTTTGTTTACGCATGTTCATGAGAAACGAGGAAATCTTTCGCAGGCTGCCACTGGTGAAAAAGGAGCGTAGCTTGCGATATGCATTCTGGACATAAAGGGCAATAATTCTAACGAAAACTGAGACAGCAAAGTGATTTGTCAATAAACGCATCTTCTGATGATGACTATAACATGTACAAAGTTTCATGCCGAGATGTTCAAAACAGTCAGACTAGTTGTCTTCACAAGATTCTTTAAAACACTAGATCAGGCTCCAAGTAAAAAAAGGGCAATAACTCCATATGAGAAAGGACAAGATACGCAGAAGCACAGTGATTTGTCAATATGCGCTTGTTCAGATGATGATCATATCATTTCCCAAGTTTCACGGCGATCCGTTGACATCTGTGAGACTAGTCGCATTCAGACGATTCTGTCATTCATTGAATCCAGGTGTAAAACAAAAAGAGTAATAACAGTTACAAATGTTGCGGGAACACAGAGATTTAACGGCATGCGCATCGTCATGTGATGGTCATAATATTGACCAAGTTTCATGACAATCCATCCAAACCTGCGGGACGAATTGCGCTAACGAGATTGCGTCATACACTGCGTTGACTTCATGACAAAAAGGGCAATAACGCTAAGACAAATTGCCGGAGCAAAGTGATTGGTCGATATGCGCATCTTCAGGCGATGACCATAATATTTACCGAGTCTCGTGACAATTCCTCAAAAACTGCGGCACTAGCCGTGCTAACGAAATTCTATCATACACAAAAAGGGCCATAACACTTTCATAAAATATGGGAGCAAAGCAATTTTTAACGATATGCGCATATTCAAGTGATGACCATAATATTTACCAAGTTTCATGGCAATCCATCAAATATTTCAGGACCAGTTGCGCTAACGAGATACCGGACGGAATGAAGGACGGACGGACGGACACAAGGATTACTAAATACACCCGCCTCTATATTGACGGGGGTATAATTACAGTTTTTGTAGCATGGGCTACTTACTTTACCATGACTTTCCGGAAAAGGCGCCATTGGAACTTTTTTTAACACATGGTTCCCATATCAGAAGAAGAAGACTCCTTGTCAACGGGTGGACTGAAAATTCCAGAAATATTTTGTAACATTTTGTTCATGATGACTCGACTATCGCAAAATGAGTCCAAGGTCAGCCGAATATTATTTTCGATGTTCTTTCATTTCCATTCGTTTTTCCTTGGTTGTTTTTTCTTCAGTTGCCAGTTTTTGCTACACTTTGCTCATCTTAGTCATAGTAAAGAAATAATTGAACTTTGAAAATAAAAGCAATCTATTTAAAAAAAAATTGAATGTCGCACACCATCATATAATAAACTTCCCTCATATATGTTGATATTGGTCGAGACTGTTAATCCACCCACCCACACACCAACCATCCACCCACCCACACACCACCACATCCTTATCAGGATTCACGTGTAAAACAACTGCTTAAATTTAAAAACAAAGTAATTTCAACCAAAGCCCAATTTCCAATAAGTTAATGGTGTATGTTTACCATCAGGAGGGACTGATGGGTTGATATTTAATTAGCCCTCTTGAAAAAAAAGATCACATCAAATCATGTAAACAGAAGGATTATCTTATTTGCCCTTATTCGATTTTATCTTGCTATCCAGATCCTTTCTTTTTCAATTAAGCACGCACTTTGAGACAAATGTTTATTTCATAGGAGCCGATGGGAGATGAATATTTGCACAAGTCAAATTATACCAACATTGGCCAATTATTCGACACGTGGCACGTCAGTCTGACTCGTCCGCGTCAGTGTTTTTGGTATCAATATACATTTCCTTTGCTAAGTTTTCAGGGTCTTTAGTATCAATATACATTTTCAGGGCGAAGTTTTCAGGGTCTTTGGTATCAATATACATTTCCAGGGCTAATTTTTCATGGTCTTTGGTATCAATATACATTTCCAGGGCTAAGTTTTGGTTTTACTGATTTACCTCCCCTTGAAATAGGAACGATGGAAAGATCAGTGGCGGCGCGAGGGTTCGAGGCGCCCTGGGGAAATGCTCTTTAGTGCTGTCCCTACTTTGCTACATAGAACAGATTTTATGTCAGTTGCCAACGTCTCCCTCCCCCTTCCTAAATATACATTTTGTGAAGAATTACCCCCTTTATGTGAAATACTACGACAATTTCAGCTGCAGAAAGAAAATAAAATTCCTGACGGCTTCCCCCTTTAGCCTGGCGCCCAGATACAATTACCACCACCACCACCAGACCCCCTCTCGCCGCCCCTGAGTAAGATAGACCTTGCTGAATTTGAGACCAATTGGTCCTTGGCAGTTGTTTCATAGTACAGTCCATTTAAACAAAATATCAATATGCAATAGTACAACAGTAAAATATCAATATGCAATAGTACAACAGTAAAATATCAATATGCATTAGTACAACAGTAAAATATCAATATGCAATAGTACAACAGTAAAATATCAATATGCAATAGTACAACAGTAAAATATCAATATGCAATAGTACAACAGTAAAATATCAATATGCAATAGTACAACAGTAAAATATCAATATGCAATAGTACAACAGTAAAATATGTGATGGTGAAAATACATATAGAAATAAACAAACGCAAACTATAATTTATCATAATTGATCTCTCTTATTCCCTCTCACAAACACACTCACAAACAGACGTAAATATCAATTTATATTGCAATCATGCTTCTATCAAAAATGTAAGTTTGTACTATAAAGGTTAATATACGAAAGAGGGCCGACCTTTGTAACAAAAAAATGATTACAAGCCTTCATAGTATTCAATCTCTACTGTAATACACGATTTTAAAACTTTTCATTCAGTTTCTGAAAGATATTTTGTGGTTTGATATTGGTCTACCCTCTAGACACTGGAATGCAGAAGATTAAAAGTCAAGCTATAGTTGTCCCATCAAGAAACCATTCTTTTAATTCAACTTGGGAAACAAATGAAATTTTACATTTCAATGGAAATTGTGTGTAGGGAGGCTAAGCAAGCTGAACCATTGTTTCTTCTCTTGTTCCACGTTGGCTCTCAAATATGCGTAAACGCGTTATCATTGCAAAAAGCTGATTCCCTCCATGCCTTACAGTGGTCTCCTTTTGCGTCCGGTGTTTTTCACTTCTTTTCATAGCCACGTAGTATAAACAATAATGGTTACATATTTTGCTTCCATCATTGTTGTTTGTTTGAGAAAATTAAAATTTACATTAGATTCCCAGAGTCTATAATAATAATTCTTCCAGACTTGTTTTTTTTTTATTATAATAATAATTCTTCCAGACTGGTTTTCATCGTCTCAAACTTTTCTAGACAGCAACCGTCCGTTTTCGGCAAACTAACTCTATTCTTCCTCTCAGAAAAAATCATCTAGGCTTTTGTCTCAAAAGACAAAATGATTACTGTGTCATTAAGATGGAAGGCACCCAATGAGTGACAATAACCTAATGAGGACTAATTACTCTAAATTACTAACCCTTGGTATGTTTATTATATATTTGCGATACACATTTGTACATTTGTTTATTTATTACATCTCAACTTTTCATGAATAACAACGGCGTAATTTTCATTACATGGTAAAAAAAAATTCTCTGTGACATTGTTTAACACAGAGTTGTCGTAGTTTTAAAACTTTCTTTTTGTACTGAATATGCTGTGTCCATGAACGTCTAGTTGACTTCTTATCTGTGTGAATTATGTACACTCCAAACAAAATATCTCTCTCTCTCTCTCTCTCTCTCTCTCTCTCTCTCTCTCTCTCTCTCTCTCTGGTATTCATTGATTGATTTTCACACTAAGCAATCCTAAACTCCCTAGTATGAATTCGCATTGCCATCTGAAATGTATTTGGTGTTCTCTCACATTCTACCTGCGAGTGGTCTGTAAGATATTACGTGTTCTGTTCTTTTCTGGTATTATTTTCACCAAAACCTTCCCGATAACAGCACCAGATCCCAAGCTCGCCTTGAGTAGGCATTCTTCTCTTTACTGGTCATAAATTTATTACAGGCAGCAAACAAACCTTCGGTTAAATGACTCATTTTAGTTCCAGTGTAATCAATGCAAAGTTTCATGACTTAGCAATGAACAGTGACTTTAAGTTATATTTTGTGAACTATGTAACATATTGCAGCCTAAAGTATATGGCTATCAGCCTAATCGTATATATTGGGGGCTTTTGCGTGACGTTATAGGTTAGTGGAAAGAAGGGGATGGTGAAAACAGTCTATTATTGTCAATCCTGAACAGTTTAACATGGATAAAACCTTCTCAAATACACAAATGGAACACGCGGCTACCTCATTAAATCTCATTGTATCGATAAAAGTGTAAGAAATTTATTGGAGCTGATCAGTGACAGAAATTATTGAATGCCCCTTGTTAAATGATGATACAGAGAATAGGTTGAACACAGATGCAAAACAGTTTTATGTGAACATGTAACTTATTGCCTTACAGTATGAATAACAATGCATAGTAAAACGAACATAAAGATTTGTATTTGCCACGAAGATGTGTTTTATGATTTAAACGGAATTGGTTTTACTTTTCATATAAATAAGCCTTTTTTCTTTTTAAGTTTGAAAACTTAATTTATGGAATTTCTTAGAATGGTACAATCATATGAAAGAAGAAGATCTATGAACGTATACATACTGGGCCCCTTCAAATGAAAAGATGGGATCTACATTTTTTCTTAAATCCTTTTATTTAAAACGTTCAAGAATAAAATGGTACTCATCTTCCTATTCATTACAATATTGACATAGTCTTTCATGTAAAAAAATCGCTTCTGGTCTATTCCATTTTCCTGTTCATTACAATATTGGCATAGTCTTTCACGTAAAGGAATGGCTTGTGGTCTATTCCATTTTCCTGTTCATTACAATATTGGCATAGTCTTTCAACTAAAGGAATGGCTAGTGGTCTATTCCATCTTCTTCTTCACTGCAGTATTGGCACAGTCTTTCATGTAAAGAAGTGACTTGTGGTCTATTCCATTTTCCTATTCATTACAATATTGACATAGTCTTTCAAGTAAAGGAATGGCTTGTGGTCTATTCCATATTCTTCTTCATTATAATATTGGCATAGTCTTTCACGTAAAGGAATAGCTTGTGGTCTATTCCATTTTCCTGGTTCACTACAATAGTGGCATAGTCTTTCGTGTAAAGGAATGGATTGTGGTCTATTCCATTTTCCTATTCATTACAATATTGGCATAGTCTTTCATACAAAGGAACGGCTTGTGGTATATTCCATTTTCCTGTTCATTACAATATTTGCATAGTCTTTCGCGTAAAGGAATGGTTTACGGTCAATTCCACTTTCCTGTTCATTATAACATTGGCATAGTCTTTCACGTAAAGGAATGACTTGTGGTCTATTCCATCTTCTTCTTCATTATAATATTGGCATAGTCTTTCACGCATAGGAATAGCTTGTGGTCCATTCCATTTTCCTTGTTCACTACAATAGTGGCATAGTCTTTCATGTAAAGGAATGGCTTGTGGTCTATTCTATTTTCCTATTCATTACAATATTGGCATAGTCTTTCATACAAAGGAATGGCTTGTGGTATATTCCATTTTCCTGTTCATTACAATATTTGCATAGTCTTTCACGTAAAGGGATGGTTTAGGGTCAATTCCACTTTCCTGTTCATTATAACACTGACATAGTCTTTCACGTAAAGGAATGGCTTGTGGTCTATTCCATCTTCTTCTTCATTATAATATTGGCATAGTCTTTCACGCAAAGGAATAGCTTGTGGTCTATTCCATTTTCCTGGTTCGCTACAATAGTGGCAAAGTCTTTCATGTAAAGGAATGGATTGTGGTCTATTCCATTTTCCTATTCATTACAATATTGGCATAGTCTTTCATACAAAGGAATGGCTTGTGGTATATTCCATTTTCCTGTTCATTACAATATTTGCATAGTCTTTCACGTAAAGGAATGGTTTACGGTCAATTCCACTTTCCTGTTCATTATAACATTGGCATAGTCTTTCACGTAAAGAAATGACTTGTGGTCTATTCTATATTCTTCTTCAGTACAGTATTGGCAAGTCTTTCATGTAAATGAATGGCTTGTGGTCTATTTCATTTTCCTGTTCATCTTAATATTGGCAAGTCTTTCACGTAAATGAATGGTTTGTGCTCTATTTCATTTTCCTGTTCATTATAATATTGGCAAGTCTTTCATGTAAATGAATGGCTTGTGGTCTATTCCATTTTCCTGTTAATTACAATATTGGTATATTCTTTCACGTCAAGGAATAGCTTGTGGTCTATTTCATTTTCCTGTTCATTACAATATTGGTATATTCTTTCACGTAAAGGAATGGCTTGTTGTCTATTCCATTTTCCTGTTCATTACAATATTGGTATATTCTTTCACGTAAAGTAATAGCTTGTGGTCTATTTCATTTTCCTGTTCATTACAATATTGGTATATTCTTTCACGTAAAGGAATGGATTTGTGGCCTATTCCATTTTCCTGTTAATTACAATATTGTTATATTCTTTCACGTAAAGGAATAGCTTGTGGTCTATTCCATTTTCCTGTTAATTACAATATTGGTATATTCTTTCACGTAAAGGAATGGCTTGTGGTCTATTCCATTTTCCTATTTATATTTTCAACTAATGTGATGAACATCGAATTCTATATAAAACTGATCTAAACTTTTCTTTGTCAGTAATGACTTAAATAATCCCTGCATGCGAAAGTATCTGATAAATAAATACACGTTCGTACTATATATGAGTTAGAATTTCTTGAATGCCTGATTTGTAGAAAAATTAATCCAAATGTCGCTGTTTTACATTGGACAAAAATACATCAATATCTGCACCAGTTTATAAAATCCAAATAAATCGAAATCCTAAATCATGAAGTAATTGCCTAAATAAAAAACAACATTCCCGATAACGTTTCTTTGGTTTTGTATTTAGGCCTTATATTATCATTATATATCAATTTATTAGACTTTCTTTTACCTGAAGTAATTATTTGGGTCCAGTATTTTTAAATACCTAATAGTCTCCATATACAAAGTCATTCACAGTACATCTTTTGACTCCAAGAAATCTTTAAATGAACTTTCTCTATTGAATCGGCCCCAACAAAACCCTAACTTCAGCTACACGCTTAAAAATGGTGTTACACGAGTATCGAATAATTTAAATATAATACCAGTAGATGGAGTTCACATTACGGACGGACGGATGGACAGACATTATTACGATTCTTGTTAATAATAATGCTAGTGACGGTTGATTATAAAGATGACGGACACTTTCTAAAGCAGTTTTACATTTGATAAGTACTTCTATAATTTGAGTGATATTTCACCACCAGTTAATGGAGTTTACTCATATTTGGTATCATGTCCTAAGAGGATAAGCAGATAACAATGAAGCCTTCAGATTGTGAATGCAGCCCCCAGGAGCCAAGGGGGTGGGGCTCAAAGTTCACACACACACACACACACACACACACACATATATATATATATATATATATATATATATATATATATATATATATATATATATATATATATATATATATAATGCTGATTTGCAACTTTGTAACCCGAACTCCATCTACACCGATTCGGGGAGGGTGGGGGAGGAAAAAAATAAAAAAAATTGGATATATGTAATGGCGTCCATCTCTGCTAGTTTGCTTCCTTTTTATACGATATTGGTACAGAAATAAAAAGTATTTTGTATATAATATACCGTAAAACTACCCCTCACCGGATCCTGTTGAATCCAAAACTTTGACTTTTTCATAGATGTGGCCAACATAAATATGTTTCATTGATACCAGAAGGGTACCACTGGGACAAAAACATGTGACAAAGCATTTTTCACTGTACTATTAGCTTTGCATTAACAATAATTCATACTCCTCACATTGGATTACCTCCTCTTACAGTTCGGATAACGTCACTGCCACCACAAGTTGAACTTTTTCTCGATTTAACCTTACTTTCGAAAGAATTTGACAAAAGAAACGGATGCAATAGAAAAATGAATTGTTGAAGCTAGCAGATCTTGCAAATAAATCGATCTTTTCGTCAAACATTCATCGCTAAAATAACAAAAATGACGTTTCAAAACAAACTGACCTCCGTCTCAAACAGTTTGTACAGGCAATGACGTCGCTTATGACGTCATTATTAAGAATTATTTATTAACTCTTTATACTGCTGGTAGTGTTGGGGATAGGTTTAAATTTAAATAACAATGATCAGTTCTTCAGAACTGATTGATTAACCATCGCATTTAATCGGTTGGAGATATTTTCCATATTTTTAATGGAATATGTCCTTTTCGTATACTTTGAAAGTTACCCTGTGGATCAGCGGTAGCTCAGTTGTTGGAACGATATACTCGTAATCAAAGGGGCGCGGGTTCGACACCTGCCCAGTTCAGCCCGGGTCGGTTACTTTGTTGTGTCCTTTGGGAAAGACACTTGGCTCACATTTCTTCGGCATGATATAGCCAAAATAAAGTGCTCAAAGGAATTTCCACTGTCATCAGGTTATCTTACTCGGAATGTCTTGCACTGGTGGTCGACAACCAATTAAAGTAAATGTTGAAAATAGTGTATCGTCGATTTGGTAAATATGCTGAGTTGCAATGCAATGAAAGCATTAAAATAAAAGGTGTGCAAATAAAAATTCTCTGAAGAAGAAAACTTTATTCGTTTTTAATCTATTATTGAAAATCATAATCGAATGCTTGTTTTTTATTTACTTTTCAGACCAATCGTCTGTTATTTTGATTACTCGTCACACCACTAACCGCTGGTAAGTGTTTTAGACCTTAAACAGGTACGGACCAGGACCATCTGCAAGATTATTTTGGCGAGGGCCCAAGATTTCAAAGGAATAGTGCGAGACTCAAGAATGCTTCAAACAGGAAGAAAAACTCATTTTAAAAAATCACAAATCGACAGTCCAACTTGTGGGACTCGAGGCGCCAAAGCTTCCTCCCTTAGATCTGTGGCTTTGAAATATCTTTTAGAACTTATATCATTTTTGACAGAAAAAAAAAGAAGAGAAGGAAGAAAAACACAAAATAACGCGACCTCCTAAAAGCAGGAGCAGACATTAGTTTTACCGATCCGGTTGTCTTCATTGAAATTGCAAATAAAAGAATCTGTCTTCTTATCTACCAAGTGATAAACGCTACATCGTGAAACCCGTCACTTAGATGAGGCTTCGTGTAACAATTGCGCCTAGTTTGCAGCCTTTCTTTATCTTAATGGTAAACTAACAGACCTGTCAAGTGCTTTCTGTCTAATAGAATTACCTTTCTTTATATGCCTTGCTGAAGACGCAATAAAATTTTGTGTCGATCACTTAGGTTGAATCAGGCTTCTGTACGCGTGAAAAGTAGTTTGGCGCAGTTTACGCTTGCAATGAGTAGTTTGTTTGTCTCAAACTCAATTGTCTTCGATTTGTTCTTGAATTTGCTCATAATGCTGTTGAAAAGGGAAGGAAATTACTCAGATTCGTTGCCGCACCTTATTGAATTGTAAGCTGCTTGAAAGGTATTATGCAAGAAATTGTATGTGAATTTATTTTATTCAACGACGCCAAGATAGCATGACGTTGCATAACATCCACGTTGTGGCGACGGCTTCCACATTCGTTACTGTATTACGAGATTAGGATTAGATAGATAGAGAGATAGATAGATTGTCAAGCACACGAGACAAGGTTGTGTACTAAATTCCATTTTATTCTCGTTATGATCTTATCGAAGAGCTCCGTGCAAACTGTCCTTATTGGATAGATAGATAGATAGATAGATAGATAGATAGATAGATAGATAGATAGATAGATAGATAGATAGATAGATAGATAGATAGATTGTCAAGCTTACGAGACAAGGTTGTGTACTAAGTTCTATTTATTCTCCTTGTTCATCAATGATCTTATTGAAAAGTTACGTGTAAAATGTCCTCATGGTATAGGTAGGTAGATGCTTGTACATATATAGATCCGGCTGAATATATCTCAATGATCCCGCACTATGTTTGGCATAAAAAAAGGTTTGAAAATGAAATGAAAAGAAAGAAAAATACAAATACAAATACAAATAAAAATAAAAATACAAATACAAATACAAATACACAAGACTATGATTAAGATTAGAGTGTCAACGGAATTTTAAAATTAAGTTCGGATCCTACACGATTGACCAGCAATTTTATCTTTTTCCCTATCTGCTTTTGACCAGCAGATGTTGTAGCTCAATGCCAATCACTCTCGAATTATCTACAGTTTGTACTTAAATAATAAGAGAGATGTTTTAGTTGTATATGCAGTCGTATGTCTGAAGCATGACCATACATCCTAACGCGTACATTTCTTTCGGTTCCCCCTACTTACTGCTTTTTACAGCGTAAGCAATACACCACATAAACCATATTATTCTTATCACATGGAATATGTTATTTATTTTAGTGGGGGGTTTTTACCTGTTTTCAAGATTTCTGCTATATCTGAATTAATTAGAAAATCACACAACTTACAACCATTAAATTCACACTTAAAACAACCAGGTTTGTCGATATTCGCAAGTTTGGATCTCAGTAAAAAGTCCCTTATGTTCTTATTTCGTTTAAAAGCTGTAACCAAAGTGCATGTTTCAAATGCTTCAGCAAATTTTTGTTGCAAATCGCTAAAATTGTCTCTAGCATACTTTGATGCAGAGGCTGAATACCCATTGAAATGAACAATGAAGGGAATTGTTTCTTGTGTTTTATTTGCGAATATTTACTCTTCTTAATACCTCACATTTAATTTTCCTAAGTTCCCTGATTTGTAACATCTTTCTGGTAGTCCTGCAAAATCTTGTTCATTGTTACAAATCCGTCAGAACCTCAGTATTTTGGTTTTAACAATGCTCCTGAACATATGCGGTGGATGAAAATTAGTTTTATCTAGCGATTGATTCTGACTGAATTTGAATTATAGACGTGTGCGACGAATCTCGTCATGTACGTCTGATTAATATGCGCACGGCGCACTATTTAGTTGCTCACCAATCTTTGTTATTAATAACACATTGGTGTACAAAGTGTGCGAAACACACTTTGTGAATTTGTTACACCCCTCCATCGCTGCATGGTTTCCTCAAGACTGGGGTTCATTGAAGGCGCGATACGTTTAGGAGGGTGTGTAACCATTTACTTTCCACCTGTACATAGGATTAGAACCTCAATGTTTACAGGTTTAAATGCAATGCATGCACAGCATGCTATGTCAGGAACGTGGCAGGCGGCTTGGGCTCGGCAAGGGGGACACGAAGCGGAACGGAAGAAACGCCAGGATCGTACAAGGTCAAATTCTGCCCAGTTAACTAAGTCGGGCTGTCCCTAATACCAATAAAGTGTTAGCCACTTGTTCAATTATGACAATACTTCAAGTTACAGAGAATTTTTTTAATTAACGCGCTTATTCCTGATTTGTAAAAATTTTGTGTACAAAGTGTACATATTATTTTCCAAAAACAATACAATCTTTGAGTAAAAATTACTCGTCTCATTTTCATATCACGCACACTTCAATTTTGAGTAATAATTTTTAGACGGTGGTTCGAAATTGATCAAATTTGTGTTTAAAAGAGTATAATCAAAAGGGGTTTTCGAAAATACCAAATTGAAAACCCCATTGATCCAGGCAATTGTTTTAGCCCTTAAAAGGACTATTGTCAGCATTCTTCATACAGCAGCGTCTGCTGTATACCTCCAACCGCTGTGCCTGCTGGAAAGTGTTGGTCCCCGGTGGCGGTGGTAGGTGGCAGGAAAACTGTAGTCCATGTTTTTCTGCGGAAAATACAACCAGCTCCCCACTCCTTTCCCTCTGCACCTTGCCTTCCACTCCCAGCCTTGGACTTCAGGTGAAATATGCCTCTGTCTTTGTTGTTGTTGTTCTCTTGGGTCTAACAGCATGTGAATGGAGTGACCGGAATACACCCGCTGGTATCGATTTCTGGTAGCTGGGTGGCTCCCTCTCCTCGCATTCCTTGATGGCTGGCCTCTCCCATTTTTTTTGTTTGCCGCCTTGTACGGCTGATCTGCTGTTGTTGATCTGGGTGGCTTGCCCTCATGGTAGCAATGGATGGCACCGCCTCCCCAGGCTTTATCCAAGATAATCGCCTCGCTGGCCTGGTCACAACTCCGCCATGCTGTTCCCTTTATCTTGTAGCTGCTTAGAATAATTGTTATTCTGCGCAAAATACTTGTTATTCTGCGCTGTGCTGGTCTTACTTCCTATGTAGTGGAGTAATCGTCACTGCATAGTCCGCACGAGCTATTTAACCAAAGACAAAGGCAAAGACCCACAGCGGCTCCGGTATCGATCTTCTCACTTCGAATGCTAACGCCTGAATGACTGCTGACCCTGTCTGTAGCGATTGATTAGTGTCAGTTTCCTTTAAATATACCCTAGTATACAGATTATCCCCCTTTGCAAAGTTATTTCCCTTATATATTGTTACATCTTAGAAGTCTACACTTCCGCACTAATTTTAGTTTAATTTTAACTGATGAATGGTCGTTATTAATTCAGTGAAGAAACTATTTTGGTTGTTCTTCCGAATGGTATCAAATGAAGAAAATATAATCAATAAATTTAACAAAGAAAAATGGTAGCTTGTGGGGCTTTGATAGATAGATATATAAATTGGTTGGTACGTACAATTGTAGACCAACTGTTTAACCTAGTTTTGGTCTGTGAGAACCGAGGTATTTGCTCTTCTTCTTCTCGAGGATCTTGGAATTTTTCAATAATGCATCATGGGAAAATGCATCACTACCGTGTGGGTTCGAACCTTCGATCGCAGGATTCCTTATTGATCAAACCTCTAAGCCACTCGGGAAAGGACACTTAAACTTCAAGGGCGAATAACTATTATTATAATTATTATTATTATTATTATTATTATTATTATTATTATTACTACTACTGCTACTACTACTACTGTTAAATAGTGTTACATAGACTGCAGATATTATAATATTATACCCAGAATGTGCATTGTAAACTTGTAATAAAGCGGGAGACTGATGGGGCTTATACATGCTGACTGAAACTATCTAGCTAAGTTTGTCATGTTTTCCAGAGAGAGACAGACAGACAGAGACAGAGAAAGAGAGACAGAGAGAGAGAGAGAGAGAGAGAGAGAGAGAGAGAGAGAGAGAGAGAGAGAGAGAGAGAGGGTGGAGAGAAGTTTAGACGCACGGACAGATAGAAAACATTCAAAAAGGCAAAGATTCAGACAGACTGACTGATCAACTGCCTAACTGATGACTTATGGATAGAAGTATAGATGCATTGACGGATGTTCAGATGGATGGATGGATAGATGTATGGATTGTGACAGAATGGTATAGGGGGCCGTCCATACATGACATCAAGCACCGAAGGGGAGGGAGGTCCGACTTGTGTGACGATGTGTGACGGGGGTGGGGGAGGTATGGGGTTTGAAAAATGTGATGTCACAAAAACAACACTAGCGCCATCTACCAGAGAAAATGTAAACTACTTAGCATCGCAGTATCGCTGAAAAAGTGCGCCGTATCAGAGGCACTTGCGCATTAGTGACAAACACCGATTGGTTGATCAATTTGCTGAGAAACACTTATCACTGCCGTTCAGAGGCCGTGACAACTGTACTATCTCCCATCCTCCCACGCAGAGATAAAGTCCCACCAGTAACGACATGTCTTTTTCTCTGCTCGCACGTAATAGTTGTATGTTCTCTGCACAAATTCCCCATTTTAACGATTCAACGTGAATTGATTATGGATACAAATACATTATATCAGTCTTTGTTCGATGCGTACGCCCAGGCGTATCCTACAAAAAGCAGAAAGGTTTGCCAAGAAGAACTAGTTAAGAAGCGGAACGAAATCAAGAATGACACGGATTTACCGGTCAAAGTTGATCAATTGTTAAAGGAGCTGATGGCGATTTCCATGAAGAAAAAAAAGATCACTTCTTACATTTTTTGCGAAACGAACACCTTCAGCTAAAGAAAAAGAAGGTCCGTTAGAACTTTCACATGATTCTGCTCAGCTTGATGACCTTTTGACCGATGACAAGGTTATCACAGCTGATGATTCCATCCCTAGCACTAGCAATTCAGCGGCAACAAGAATTGCTGCGGTCCAATTACAGTTGCAGATTGATGTCGTGAATTCTGATCTGGTCGGCTTGTATGAACGACAGAAATGAGAACCACTTACAGATGAACTGGATAGAAAATTGTAAGAAAAGAAAAAAGGAAGATTGAATTGGAGATCAAGTTAAAGAGGAAGATGGATGACCAAAAATGATCACAGAAAGCAAGGAATGAAGCAAGGGATGAGAAGAAGAGGAACTGAATGCTGTGTTTGAAGAAAATCCCGAACTGCACAAATCTCTGAATGTCAGGAACAGATCGGGTAGGCTAAGACTTGTTGAGGATCAGCCATTGCTACTGAAAGCTATACTAGACATTGCAATGCATGGATCTGCTTCTCATGAGAAAAGACAGAGCGACGTTTACAGAAGCATCAAAACATTAGACCAGTTGACTGAACAGTTGAAGATGGATGGCTTTATCATCAGTCGAAGTGGAGTTTGCCTTCGTCTTTTTCGGAAGCACAGTTCATCATTTGAAGGTCAACGTCATGTGTCAACAGTCACAGTAAAGCTGATTAGAGCACAAAACGATCAGCATGCAAAACATATTGACGGGCAGTTTTGTACAGTCACAATCAGGCACTTGGAGGAGCTGTCTTCCATGCTAAGGCCTAATGAGGTGTGTTTCATAAGTCAAGACGATAAGTCTCGCGTCCCAATCGGTCTGACCGCTGCCAATAAGCAGAGTCCACTGCTGATGCAAGTGGAATAAAGAGTCAGCCTCACGGATTATGACTGGGTTGCAGCTGCTCGACACAAGCTAATTCTGTCTGTATATGCCGGAATCCAGATTCAGTCCAACAGTCTTTGGAACCGAGAAGCTGTTGGCTATTCGGGTCCAACGTATATTGCAATCAGATCAGGAAAGCATTCGTCGTCGACAGCATTCAGCCATAGGCTTGACTTCGAAAAGTTGCTGCATCTCAAGGAGTTCGACGCAGTTGCCAGAAACGGTATTGATTGCTTGATCAAACCGATTCTTGTGTTCACCGTTGATGGCGGTCCGGACGAAAATCCGCCATACCAAAAGTTATTAAGGTTGCGATCCACCAATTTCTTCAACACGCACCTGAACGAAGCGCCTTTAGTAGAGTTGAACGAAAGATGGCACCACTCAGTAAGGAACTGAATGGATTGATTTTACCTCACGACCACTTCGGCAGTCATTTAGACGAAAGAGGTAACACCGTCGACGCTGAGCTGGAGAAGAAGAACTTTGAGTTTGCCGGAAAAGAATCTTGCCGAAATCTGGAAACAGATCGTCGTTGACAATTTTCCGACCGTAGCTGAATATATCAATTCAGAGCTCTTGGAACGGAAATTATCGTTCAGAGATCGAAAGATGGTACGATATCCACATGCGATCAAGCCATTACTTGACTCAGATTGTGAAGTGCGCCTACGACAAATGCTGTTCGAAACCAAGAAGCTCGTATTTCAGCGTGGTTACAGGCAGGTTTCTTCCTCCTCCTCTAACTCTCGTTCACACAGGCGAAGGACTTAAGGATCCGGAACGAGCAACAGACGGGGCGTCACACAAGTTTCCATCCCTTTTTACATCTCAATGTCTGAAAGTGGACGACATCCTTCCCTGGTCTGCAAATACATTTCGGTCGATTCCATACGACCTGTACTGTCCGTAAGTTCAATCTGTGCTTAGTGACAGGATTTGTAAGATATGCCACCTGTACTTAGAACCTCTCTGGTCATGCTGTGCAGCCACTCTGTCCAGCACAAACAGGTATCAGTTCCGTCGAAGCGCGTCAGACCAGTGAGAGTGGCTGCTCGTAGGCAATGCGAGATGATGGTCATACTCGCGAACGAGGAGAATGGAGAGTGTGCGGATTGGTTTGATGAGGAGGAGCTCGATTTGAACGGAACATCCCTTCCAAAGGACGACGATCTCAGTGGGCAAGGTTTTCCAGTTTGTTCCATGAAGGAGCATTTTATATTGTCATGGGAGGAAGAGAAAATACTCCGATAAGTAGTGACGGATGTACAGACAACTCTATCTCTCTCTCTCTCTCTCTCTCTCTCTCTCTCTCTCTCTCTCTCTCTCTCTCTCTCTCTCTCTCTCTCTCTCTCTCTCTCTGTGCGTTGCCAGTCGACGACATACAATGCTTGGTTTAATGTTGGCAGTAGGGGTTGGTGTGTACAGGGTCATGGCCTCTGTGAATATGTCCCGGTTCAAACTTTCCCACTGAACTAACATGAAAATGTGCGATTGCACTCTTAAAACATAATAGTATTAATTTCTAAAATTCTATATAAAAGTTGATTTATATATCAGCTATTGTAACTGAACCCCTCCTCGAACTCCTCGCCAAAACTCTATTCTCCTAGAAGTTTTCTTTTTCACTTTACGAGGGTTGTTGTTGGTCTAATAAGTCTAAATATGATGCTCTGTGCAAAATATACTGTATTATGTTACCTAATAAACAATAGATGCTTTATCGACTGATGAAGTGAAGTAAGTTAAGTATTTGATAATGCATTCATTTATATTTCCCCCGTCCGTTTCACGTCAATTGATCCTTCCTGACGCGAAAGCAAGAAGACGCGCAGTTGAATATTCAAATTTATCCGTTAAAAAAGACAGAAAGGACAGAGAAAACATGAAAGATGTGATGTCTTTAATCTATTGATATACATGATTGGACCAGTTTTAGCTAACACGTACCATTTTTATCCTCACACTTTTTAAAGAGCGTCAGGGATATTGTGATCGGAGCTGTCTGTCTGTAATTCTCTCTTCTCCTAAACCGGTTGGTGGAAGTCCACCAAATTTTATACATAGGTTGGACATATAATAACCATCTTAAAGATAGGTACGGTTGTTTATCTGGAGTCCTTATCAGTGGTTTAAAGGACAAATATTAAAAAAACAAAATGACAATTATAGTGACATCTTTCCTCTCCCCTAGAGTCCTTGGCAGGGGTTTAAAGGCCAAATATTTATTTAAAAATGACAATTACAGTGACATTTTTCATTTCCCCTGGAGTCCTTGGCAGGGATTTAAAGGCCATATATTTATTTTAAAAAATGACAATTATTGTGACAATTGTTCCTCTCCCCTGGAGTCCTTGGCAGTGGTTTAACGGCCAAATATTTATTTTTAAAAAAATTACAATTATAGTTACAGTTTTCCTCTCACCTCGAGTCCTTGGCAGTGGTTTAAAAGCCAAATATTTTTTTTAACAAATGACAATTATATTGACATTTTTTTCCTCTCCCCTGGAGTCCTTGGCAGTGATTTAACTGCCAAATATTTATAAAAAAAAATAAAATAAAAAAAAGATTTATAGTAACACGTTTCCTCTCCCTTGGAGTCCTTGGCAGTGGTTTAAAGGTCAAATTTTTTTTTTTAAATGACAATTATAGTGACATTTGTTCTCTCCCCTGGAGTTCTTGGCAGGGGTTTTAAGGCCAAATATACCAAAATTGCAATGATTGTGACATTTTGTTCCCAGTCCCCTAGAATCCTTGACAGAGGTTTAAAGGCCAAGTATACAAAAAAATGACAGTTATAGTGACATTTTTACCTCTGCCCTGGAGTCCTTGGCATGGGTTTATAGGCCGGATATTAAAAAAACAATTATAGTGAAATTTTTTCCTCTCTCCTGGAATCTTTGGCAGTGTTTTATAGGCCAAATATAAAAAGACTACAATTATAGTGACATTTTTTTAATATTTTTGACCAAACTTTACACATGCACATGTACCAAGGGGACACATTAGAAGTTTAACAGAACTTGGGTTATGACCCCTGAGTCACGGTCTGGAAATGGATCGGAGTTTAGGTGTTGGGAGTTAGGGAAACATGTAATTAAAAAAAGTGGGGATTTCACATCAGGCCTACTTAAACATCAGAATGGCCCTTGCTGCTTGTGTAGCAGGTTTGACCCCCTTTTTTAAAATAGTTCCTTATGTATGCTTTGGGTATATAATCTATTTTATAAGTAGTTGATAGTGGAAAAATAACGATCATATACGGCTTAATGTGTTCAAGCGTTTGCCGGAACACTTTGAAAAGATTTTTCTTCCCTTGTTTCACGGTAAACGTTTGAACACAGCAAACTCTTATAAAAGTACCTATATTACGTATTAAAAGGTTTTTATTTCCTGAAGATGAAAATGTCATTCTTATCTCGATTGATTCCAGACTTTCACTGAAAACAGGCATGCCTGCTTCTTCCAATACTACTACTACTAATAATAAATAAATATAAAAACAAACCTTCTTTGTATTTCTAATGACAACTGATTACACCTGATAAATGGGCAGGTCTGTCTATGAAACTGCAATCCCATTTGTAACATATTTGGATAAAATGATCTTTCTCGATCAGGAAGAAAGTATATTTGTTTAGTATGTTATTAATAAACACCTGTAGCAAAGTGTATGCAAAGACAATAAGCCGTTAGATTAAATACAGTCAAACACCTGTAGCAAAGTGTATGCATAGACAATAAGCTGTTAGATTAAATACATTCAACCGCGGTTAGGAATTTTCAATAGACAAGGCACAAAACTTCAGATAAATCCTAAAAGAGAGGATTTTACACGAGTATTCATTTGATATAAAAGAGAGGATTTTACACAAGTATTTATTTAATAAAGAGAAGATTTTACAGGAGTATTCATTTGATATAAAATATCTGAAACGAGTTGAATAATAATATATTCCACGAATTACTTGTCTCTAGTTGTATATTGTATTATTCAACGAGTTTCATAAATTCTGTGTCAAATGACAAAATGTTTCTTCCCTCATTACGATTTCCAGCAATATGATTGGCCAGGCCCTTTTGAATTTCTTTTGTTTATGGAACTACTTTTTCCGACATTCGCGTAGAATTGTGTGTAAAATATTTGCAAGCTACATTGACGTAATGTTGGTTTACATGAACGACGAGGGCAATGTGATCATATATTGTTTACAGTGTATAATAAATAATGCTGTGAGTGAGAAAAAAAAAATCAAATTCCACCTTTATAAGACCCTGAAAATATAAAGCCGAAAGTTGGATTGATCAAAAATGTAAATAGTCCGGAGAGAGAGAGAGAGAGAGAGAGAGAGAGAGAGAGAGAGAGAGAGAGAGAGAGAGAGAGAGAGAGAGAGAGAGGCTCTGACATTTCAAATGTTCTTCCAAGATACATTCTGACATTTTAACATTGTTACATCTTGTAAGGCCAAGATGAGTCGATTATTCGGGCAGGACTGAATAGTTGATTTAGCCTCGCGATTAGACAAGCTTTTGGATTTAGGCCTATAGTCGTATTTCCATCTTTTTAATAAAATTAAAACCTAAACGAAAACCTGAAAGAAGTTAAATTTCTGTTCAGTTTTAAAACGAAAACCTGAAAGAAGTTAAATTTCTGTTCAGTTGTAATTCCAATTTAAATAAATAACTATTTTGTAGATTTTGATAGTTAGGACTTTACCATACTTACCCATGAAAACAATGAAGCTCTCCTTGACTGGCGTCGAAAAGTTGTTGGGGGTGGGGGTGGGGGAAATCAGATGATACTAAAGCTAGTGTCGGGATTTATAGAGATGGTAAGCATGTTTTTCGAAGGAATTTAATATGGATAGACCTTGATACAGCAGATAAGTAAAACATAAACTGGGTGAATCGAACTGACGAGTTCTAGATCAGTTTCAGAAGAGTCAAGTCATGCTATTTTCGAGTGTGCAGCTTGCAATCTCTCTCTCTCTCTCTCTCACACACACACACACTCACACTCACACTCACACACACACACATACATACATATGATGTTGCATATACACAAATGAAATGCACAAAAATACGTCTTAATTGTATGCGGCCACTACGTTTGGCAATTGTAGAGGAGACTTGTACTTTATATTTTTGGTGGGAAAATAACATAAACGACAGCATAATCGACAACTACTTCGTTTTTGTTCAAGAAAAGATTCTTCATTGATTTACTATTAGCTTTTATCAACCCGAATTTAAGTGTTGTTTTTTTTTGTGTGTGTTTTTTTTTATCACTTTGTGCATTGATGAGGTCCATAAACAATGACGACTCTCTCTGAAAATAATGTATCCTTTTAAGTTGGCATATTTGTCATTTCCAGTAAACTATCAACTATATTGCAAAAGCTTAGGAATAAAACCTCATATCTTTAATAGACGAATGTTGTACACTAGCTAGGTCAAGAAGGCGCTACTCCCAAATGGCGACATCGGGAAATAAGTGTAAAAGTAATCAGACAAATAGAAATTAATGTTACAGTTTAATCATATGCGTATTTGTGGACCATGGATGTAACTTTGGGTACTTGTACTATATAGTCCAATGGAGGCTGCTCATATATAGTGATTTAAGGACCAAAGGTCAGTTTGTGCCATGTTGTCAGGAAACTGGTTGCCGTATTCTGATTGGCTGTATACAAATTACGGATATTGATTTGCTGTTTTGCATGTATTCGTGCACGGTTAGACAAAGTTAGAACGTCTATTTAAACACACTTTTTAAAAGAATTTCCCTTGTTTCGTCTTTGTTAGATGTAGAATATAATTATAAGGATTGATTTTTATTTTTTTTATATTTTTTTTTACGTTTACTAAAGGTATGAACCGAAGAAAAAACAAAACGATGTGCAATCGGTTCATACTTCAATGAACGTAAAAAATAAACGGTCAAATCTTAAATGAACATGAGTTTAAAATTCTTTTTAATACATAACGTTGAGAACTATGCATTCCTCAATAACGCGAACTGTTTTTATGATATGACATCATGACGTTCGTATAGGTGAGTGTTATGTGATAAATTCAATGATTGCCTGATTACTGTGGGAGCTATCTTTTGATTGGATGATATGACGTCATATGATATGCGATATATATATATATATATATATATATATATATATATATATATATATATATATATATATATATATATATATATATATATATATATATATATATATATATATAGTATTATCACAGTAACGCGATCTTGATTGCTAGATCACGTCGAGTTGTCAGCATCAGAAAATCCGGATCATTACGAGACGCGAAGCGTCGAGTCATGATCCTGATTGTCTGATGCTGACAACGAGACGTGATCTAGCAATCAAGATCGCGTTACTGTGATAATGATATTTTTGTTATATACCTACCAATTTTCAGATTATTTAAAAAAATCACTATATGTAGTTAAAAAAAACAAGAAATTGCTAAACATTTCAACCTCTTTAATACGAACTTCATCTTAAAGCATAAACCGAATTACATTTTTGAAAAGCTGACATGCGCATGAATATTAGTTGTATGAATGAAATTTTTGGAACAACGGTCACTCACTTTGACTACCATCACTGTCTCAGTTACACAGATTCTTCGACGCTTGGGGGCAGCAGACTCGTATATGTGATTTATAGTTATTTTGCAGTTATCAAATTTTGCATCTCTGAAGATTTCACCAGCTGAATGACTTTTGAAGTTGCTTTCCGAAGCTAGGTTGAATGCGTTTCTGGCGGTGCATTGTGAGAGGCTCCAGTGGGGACTTGACAACAGAGGCAGGGGCCTTGTTTACTTTAGGTGCTAGTTCTGCAGCGGCATTGTCATGAAAATCATTTAGAATTGATGGCAAACTCACATATTCATCCATGATCTGCATGTCGAACTCATCGCTAAACAAATCTTCAATATTTAAAATTTCAAATTCATCCATTATGCTGGAAAATCTCTAACGTTACAAATTATGACCTTTCGTAAATGGTTTGTACTGTCAGTAATGTTTTGGTACTCGATTTCCGAATGTGATCTTGTTTCAGACGAACATTTTGGTAATATTGTACTACTTCAAAATAAATGCTTTTTTATTGTTGTTTTGACAAAAACATTGTTTGGACCTTTCCGATATTTGACATAAAACGCGAGCTTTCTTAACTAACGTCGCTGTGAGAGCTTTGTTTACTGCTAGTGTTGACATTCCATCGCTAGGGGCGCTGCTAGTTTCACCAGAAAACCTCGAGGATAAAGTAGTCCCAGCCTCGTTTGAGAGGATGGTGATACGGATTTGGAAAACGATAGTATCGGTTTCCGGCTTGTAGGAAATGACGGTAATATTCTGGTTCTTTCTTGGGTAGAAAATTGGTAGGTGTATAATAAATCTACAGATCGTATTGTGGTGATGTTACCTACTAGTAAGTGATGTCATATCCTCATACTGGTGGCGTAATATAGCTACAACGACGCTTTTAGTTTGTCAAAACAAATTGAATTGTAACTTTTTTAAACTAAATGATGTAAGAAAGCAATTATAGACATTTTGTTTGATAAATATGAAGCTATAAAAACGTCGGTCAATATGAGTTTAACTGGTTCTTAAAAATTTATATTCACTTCAACAAAGGTCAATATTGATATATTATTATTATACTTTTGTTATTCGCACATCGGGGTTTATTTAGAATTAACAACAATGTGAACAGCTTCTGAATCGAATATATTTTGCAGTGCACTTAAAATTTCTGTTCACGTCTCAATGCTTACTTTTTTTTAATGAAAAACATTTTTCAGTTTTCTTTTTCTTTTTTGGTTTTTATATCTCCATTACAATATTTCTGTCATTACTCTCAGTTCATTTTCGAGCCCAAGTGTGAGTCTTATTCTTTGAACCGTTATGAATTCCATGTCTTGCGGAGGCAATGCTAAAACCAAGAGCCAGCTAATTTGATCATCGAATTGTGGTTGTTTAAGTTCGCTAGTTAAATCACCTATGATGCGTAACCTGATTACAGACAATGAATTCATCAATTCTGATGTCATATCGGTAATTTTCTGTTCATAATTTAACTATATATGTTAAGGATGATCGGTTGTGAAATATTGGAGTATTTATCTTTTTTAAAAAAGTGATATTTTTTACATAGCTAATGGTCCAATCAATCCAAAATCACTGTTACTTTATTTTGCTATTCCTGGTCGAATATGTATCTCCATGTACGGGTCATTATATAGAAGAGTATAGGAAAAAAGTTCCCTGTCATTATTTGTTTCTAAATTAATAGCTAAATTTGTATTCGAAAATTCATCAAATTTGCATAGATTGTAGACCATAGACCCCTCTTATCAAATATACAAAGAAAAGAGTATGTAGGTGAGTGATTTTGTCTTCCCACTATGACACAATTATTAAGGTCACATCGGTTTTTCCACAAAAGAAAACCTACGCGGCCGATATACGACAGGTCGCAATCGCTAAAGATTTTCCAAGGTCTCGTATAGTTTTCGTTGGTTTTATAATTTGATTTTACACAAATGTTATTGCGATTATTAAATGGTATAAGAATTCTTCTTTTTCATTATTTAATGAAAGATAGTAGTCGCATCCATTATACGTCCAATCTCTCACAGAGTTTATAGCGCCACAATACACAGAGGTAACAAGTGACGTCATATTGGTAGCGTCGTAATGTAATGATTACGTCATTTCCAGCTGTACAGGAAGCGTTGATTTTATAAAAGCTGACTGCATTAACTAGTTATGTTAATGTCATTTTTTGTGCTATTTTTCAGGTGACTTTATGGAGAAGCGTCAGTTTGGATTTCATGCTGTAAGAGGGAAACGTGACACTACCTGGTGATTTCCAGCGGTCATGATGTCACCATGCGCCACGTACTGACGTCAGAAAATCATGTGATGACACGCGCTGAATTACTTCTGGAAAAATGACTAGGGCTTATTAAAGCTTTCATGTAATTTGATATATATGTCGTATATTTATTTTTTATGATTCTAAAGTATCATCTTCATCCAAGAGTCTTAATGAATCCTGACGGCTTTATCATGGAGTAGTGTACCTGCCCAGTCTAATTTAACTGAACAACAAAAGGTTCGAGTTTATGCAAATATGTGTTTCGTTTTAAATAACTGAATTGAGTATTAGAAATTCTCGATATTTATCATGCCAGTAGGTGTTAATTTACTAAATTGTCCATCTTTTCTTACCTATAAATATAAATTATTAGTACGTTACTGGGATAAAAATGTAAACGTGGAGTGTTAGTAGTTTTTGATTTTCTTTTCTGAGAGTGATAGAAGTTGTTTAAAAAGTATTCATCAATGCTGATACTGATACTGAAATTTATTAATTCATGCACTGCAACTAATTTTACATAAAACGTAAAAACAAGAACATGCACGTCATGAAAATAATCGATTATTTATCGATTGCTTCATTTACCACCTTTATGTGAACTTGAACGTATCGACCATTTTGTCAAATCGAGAAGTGAACATTTTGGAAGAAAATCAAGACAACAATTATGTCAGTCGCTAGATGCTAATGTTTGTAATACAGACAGTTTTATTTATTTTCATTTATTTATTTTCATTTTAGACCTGTTCAGGTAATCTAAACTTGACAACAAGCAAGTAAATGTAAAGAATTAATGTATAATGACGCAGTTTTAATGACCACAACATGCAAGTAAATGTAAAGAATTAATGTATAATGACGCAGTTGTTAATGACCACAACAAGTCAGTAAATGTAAAGAATCAATGTGTAATGACGCAGTTTTAATGATACACAACAAGCAAATGTAAAAAATTACCGTATAATGACGAAGTTTTAATGATACACAACAAGCAAGTAAATATATAGAATTAATGTATAATGACGCAGTTTTAATGACCATAACAATCAAGTAAATTTAAAGAATTAATGTATAACGACGCAGTTTTATTGATATAAATTAGTTATATGCAATCTGTGACTTAACATACGCGCTAGAGTCCTGCTTCCGGTAGGAAAAAAACAACAAAAGAAAGAACAACAACAACAACAGCAACAAAAAAAGTTGTTTACTCGTTTTTTTATTTATTTCATCCTGTCTTACAAGTTGGTTCAAAATACTATAATAGTAGAATTTCTAGAAATTTTTATTGAATTATATTGGGAATAGATGTTAGCGTTATATTTACAATATATTGGTTTCTAAAACAAAATTGAAATGCTTAAAATAGTTTTTATGTTTTGAAAGCAAAGAAAATACACCTAACGGGGGTACACATTAAATAAATCACTTCTTCGAATGAAAACTAAAATCAAAATAACGGTCTATGATTGGTAAAATGTCAGTGGTGACCTAATGGTAAAGTTGTGGGTTCTGCAGGTAGTGCCATTAGGGCAGGCTGCAGGAAGAGACGGAAGAAGATTATGGGAAGAAGTGAGGAGATAAAAGCACAGGCGATGAGTCCTCCTGTGTTTCTATCTTGCTGTACCACTGTTAAATCATGGTACTCAGGAATTCTCAGCAATCGCAATATCTACAGTCTTTCTGCAGTTTGATAAAATAGCGCAAATGAAAAACATTATTTGCCTTATTGGAACTGCTAGAAATCACATGACTAAAACATGGATGCGTCATACTGTTCAGCTTGATCGATGGGAACAACCTGAGATGAAATGATTGTGGTTACGTGAGTGAATAGCTGGACTTCCGGACAATTTACAAAATTTGAATATATTAATCCAAAGCATTATATTCATGTGGGATTGGATGGTTCCTCTCGTGGGAAAAGGCATGTGATGTTGCGATTCTTTCCTCTGATGTGTGTCCGAAAGAAGAAAATGACATTTTGTCAATGTCCACACCTGCGTATTTGATTGGACAGGAATCAATATAATGACTTTAATCTCTTTAATTACTTTGAAATGAAGACCCTGAATTAGTTCCTAGTAGGTGAAAATATTCGGTTTATTCAGAACTTGTCCCATTCTCTTTTCAGAGCTCTTAATCTAATAAATTTACGTTTTATTTAAAATAAGCTTAGGAAATCGAGGATTGATTTTATTTTGCTATGATGTGACACGCATGTTTCACAAGACAAATACGGCACAGTTTAATTACCGTAGATACTATCACAGTTCAAGGAACTATAAGAACAAAAACCGAGTCAATCACCTAGTCGAATGAACGAATAGCGACATCTCATTGGTTAATACTGGGGATGACGTCAATGATAAAGTTAAAGATTTGCTCATTCAACAAGACGCAGCTAACATTCAAACTCTGAAATCAACACCAACAGCTTGTTTTCAATGTTTTTAAGGTTTTGAGTTTCTTTCAAGTCGCTCGATTACATATTAATATGATTCAATAAACATTATATTCCTTTCCGGAAACAATGGGTGTTTTTAATTTATTAGTGGTACTATATTCTTAACAAATAGTAACAAAAAATGCTATATTACATCTCAAATCTATTATATCTAAAAGTCTGAGCTACGAACGTATCCGACTCTCTATTCACTGAGGATGCGAAATAAATTCAACATTTCTGAAACATATTGTTTGATGCATATTCAATGTATTCTTCAACCAAACATTTTCTATTGTCCACGTTTATCAACATTACATTTTAGGCTTAATCCAAATGATTAAAACTTTTGACAGTTATTTACATTGACACTCGTCTTACTTGAACTACTTGGAGTCGACTTACATGTACCAAATGGAATATTTTCGTCTAAGGTGAACAAATTCTTTTCATGACATATGACAGTACCCGTCTTGTCCCAAATTAACCGAGGAAGGCGTCACCGCCATTATTTATTTATATGTTGCACAGTGGTTTCTGGTGGTTTAGGGAAAATAAAATAGCTGAGCGATGGGCTAAATCCTTATCAATCAAAGTACACAGATCATTGGTGTATATTTCTGTCTCATCGACTTATGCATAAATTTGCAAGAAAGTCAGAAACAGGGAGAACATTAATTTGGTAGGTTATGAAAATACGGGTTGGCTGATACAATGGTCGCTCAACTCATGTTAGAAAATTCACCTTACCTTACACAAAAACCGCCGCAAAAAAACCGCCCCAAATAAAAATTAAAATTAAAAAACAATACAAAATACTGAAACTACTGTAAAGCTTCAGCCTCAGAAAGTGGCATGATTCCCCCCACCCCCTTTTTTTACAATGGTGGTATTCTATTCATCTTCAAAATAATTTTGAGGAATTAATTAATTAACTCTTAAAAACGCTTATCACCTTTGCCTCAGCTATTCAGCACAAATCAAGGATGCTCTTGTCCAATGAGGCATAATAAATACATTTTAAAAGTGATGAAACAACATCATTAAAAAAAGATTTTGACCATGTATTTCCAGACACAACTCGGCAAGACATATCTTAAATCCACTCAGATGTCATTATTGACCCGAAAGTGGCACTTCGTAAACTATATCGCCTCGTCGTTGTAGACAATTGTGTGTAATTCTGGCACAATAGCGCTTCGTGAACACTGTGTAGCTATCTAAACATGCCATATAATACTATCGTTTCGGATTTAGCTTAGCAGCAACTGCCTTTGTCCAGCGCGAAACTGACAAATCTATGAAAGTCTTGCCGAGTACCTGTGAGGATGCTTTAAGACAGAGAAGAATTCTCAGAGTTTACGATTGATCACAACAAGTGACATATGCTTATGTTTAAAAACAAGTGAAGAATATGTATGTGCGTGCATGTGGGTTTTTACTGCAAAGCGACCACTACAACAGAAGAAAGTCTATGTGCATGCATGTGGGCTTTACTGCAAAGCGACCACTACAACAGAAGAAAGTCCATGTGCATGCATGTGGGCTTTACTGCAAAGCGACCACTACAACAGAAGAAAGTCTATGTGCATGCATGTGGGCTTTACTGCAAAGCGACCACTACAACAGAAGAAAATCTATGTGCATGCATGTGGGCTTTTACTGCAAAGCGACCACTACAACAGAAGAAAATCTGTGTGCATGCATGTGGGCTTTTACTGCAAAGCGACCACTACAAGGGAAGATACTTTCTACTTGTTTAGTGTCAATCAAACTGAAATGAGCTGAAAAAAGTATACAAAAAAAAAACCTAGTTCGTATCAGCAATAGGAAGCGACTCTCAATAATGCAGCTTATTTAAATTAGCTAGTTTCTGAAACAAACCAAAGCATATGAGTGCACTGTTAGTACTGTATAAAAAAAGGTACTGGTTTGTCTCGAAACTTGAGACAAACGCTACGGTTAATCCGAAACGAAAGTGCATATAAACCTCTCCGTCGCGAAGTGATTAAATTAAACAATGAATCAAGTTTTATGCTTTCCATATCATTATCTCCCTTACCGTTTTTAGAGTGGTGGTGGTGGTGGGGGGGGGGGGGTGTAATTACCGGAAATAGAAAACCTTTTAAACAATTATAGGTTTTTAAATTTAATGGATACCAGTACTAAAAGCCCGATTTGTATTTTGTATATTTTTATAGTCGTTATTCAAGGAAGTAAAATGGATAAAATAATAGCATGAATTGAAATATTAGCAACGTTATAATACTGAAATAATTATTACGTAAGGTTTGCTTTGGTTCTTATGGGTTTAACGATATATTTAATCACATGATAGGCTATACATGGCGGCCAGTATGTTTGGTCGAGGAAGAACCTGGCAAAACCCAGGTAAGAAACACCGACCCACGGGAAGCTACTTGCAAGCTTTCCCACATACACACGTTGGCTGAGCCGGGACTCGAATCCGCGCGGACATTGGTGAGATGTCAGTGATCTGTAAAGGCGAGCGCCTTACACCACTCCGCCATCCGGGGGTCACAGTTGTGTAAGGTACAACTCACATCGATTATTCAGCGCTTTTGCGCAAATATCATGTTATTGATAATCTATTGAAAAAAGCTAACATTATAATTTAAAATAATTGTCTAAAATTATTCTGAATGGTGATCGCTACTGGATGCTTACCGTTTTGTTCAGCCATCACATCGTAATTCCTAACGGGAGAAACAATGCTGCTACGCGCAACCATGTTTGGATGAGTCCACGGTTGCTTACGTAGTAAATTTCAACCAAACTCTCGAGTGGCTGGGTGAGATCTTCGACATATGAGGGTCTGGTAGAATGCTTCCTGTATAGTTGTTATCGATAGAAGGCACTTTGATCAAACTTTGTACAAAATAAATTACAAAGACAGTTCTCGATATCTCAAAACTTATCGAGATATACTTTCTGGGATGATTCAAACCAAAATTCTAGATGCCAATATAGGTGTCTCAGTCAGCCGATGCAACTTAATGGTTACACGAAACACGACATCACACTGTAAAGTCATAGGGGGAGAAGCAATGCTATTATGCGCAGGCTCGCAGCAAAGTTATAAAATATTAAATATGATGTTCTTTAATGTAATAACTTTATAAACTTTATGTCAGTTTCAGTGCTTGATAAAATCAATCTGAGAGCGAGAGGGAAGGGGTGGAGAGAGAGAGAGAGAGAGAGAGAGAAAACATGGTATACAAATAGATAATCTCGAGTAGAAGCTGGGTCACAAGTGCACTATTGATTTTGCATTGGCCTTTGCTTAGCTTAGCCTCACCCCAACCCCTCTCTGGGCTTCAACTTCAGGCGAAAGGATAGTACTTTATCATTAGATCTCAGGCATCAATCAAGGTCGAAGCAGATTGAATCTAAATATATAAATTGGCTTTCTTCTTGCTTATTGTTAGGAGACGCGATGAAGCGCCGGTAGATGGCGCACTAACTTTTAATCCGGCTCACAGGTAAACGCGCAAGATGGCATACAGCGTAACACCTGGTAAGGACTCAGCCTAAAAATGCTTTGCCAGCATGTAAGTAGCACAGCCCTTGATAAGCACTAGTACATGACTAGTTATGACAAACAAAGATCTGTAGGCCAGCATCGTAGGGACAATTTTTAAAATAAAGATGTTTTTGATGGGATAAGATCGAATTACAATAAATATTCAGTAACTCACATAGCAATGCATCAAACACATCATTCCAATGACATGTTCAGTCCAGGCAAAGTAAAACTTCTCTGTCGACTGCGACCTCGAAAATTTGAAACAATTAAACGATCAAACAAAATATCCGGATCGACAGCATTTTGCATTTTCGAAGTTCTACTGTAGAAATTAACTGAACCAACCTTTAGTTTACAATTTTCAATTTCGAGTCTCAGCTGTATCTTGTGCTCCAATCAGTTTGATAACTTGCTAAAAAAAAGATTCTATAAAGAATCAATAGTGGACAAAGGGTATATACCGTAATGTAAGTAACGCTTTAGCTGGCTTAATGTTTTATGATCTTTTCATCACACAATCATAAAATATGTCCGAAGTCTGGCAGTACATTGATCTAGGGATGTACATTTGCGCAGAAATTTGTGATTTACTACACAAGTAATTGCAAAATTAAGTGCTAATGCAGTGTTGTGGGCATGAGAGCATAATTAGTGGATGAAGGGCAGGTAGAAATAATAGTTTATTATGGTATTTAATGGATAAATCAATAATAATCATTTTGCACGTGGCTGCAACTCTGTCTAGTATTCTGTTTGAAGCCATATACTTAAATAAAGAGACATGCATGGGGACATTGTAGACAATATGTGATTTTTAAATTTTCTCAGATTTTTTACTTATATTAATTAAAATTATATTTATCTTGCGTCCATTGTACAGTAAGTTCTCTAAACTTGTTTTGACAACGGTCGAGATGTTGAGAAGTCTTTGCGTTGCTTGATGTTGGATTTTTTTAAACGGCATTTTTAGTACATTTTTGGCCATATAATGCCGAGGAAATGGAAGCTAAATGCCTTTCCCAAGGACAGCCTGAGGTGGCCGACCCGGTCTGGTATTGAACCCGCGGCCCTTTGATTACGAGTCTGGACGCTCTACCAACTGAGCTACTGTCACTCCCCCATTGTGTAGAAGGATAGCAGTTGCAATATAAGATTTTATAAATTGTATGCTTGGGTTTCAAATTTAAGTCACGTGTCCAAACAAACGCTAAAATTCTGGAACAAAAGTCAGAGTAAAAGTTTATAAATTAAACGTCACCGATAAATACACAGATTGTGTAGAACGTAACGTAGCATGGTTTCTCATCAACAATGTAAGTTTTGAGCTAAGAAAGTGCAGTGAGTGTTTGCGTCATATTTGTTTTTAGGCTATTGTCTCGGGTAGACATAGAAATTCTGGAGTGATTTCTGACTTCCTACTTCATATTTTTTTTTATACTTTTGACTTCAGAGGGAATCGTGGTATGCGTGACAGACTCGTAATCCAAATGTTGAGGGTTCGAATCCTGCGCAGATCAGGCTCAGTCGCCTGCTGTTGTGAGTCTCAGGGAAGGGCACTTTATTCCGCTTGCTTCAACAAACTTTTAGCACTTTTTGTGTTGATGTACCGTTAAACACCAAACAAACACACATACAAACCTTTTGCTTCAGACGTTATGCTTCGGACAACTCATTTCAACCTTCATACTTCGGACTTCATACTTTAGAATAGTATGGAAGCCCAAGAGGGACTTACGACTTTAAACTTGTACGAAGTCCCTCGACGGACTGAAGACTTATTGATCTAAAATATAATAATTTATATAAATGTATATTAAATACGTAGGATATAGATAAATTGGTTGTAAATGAACAAACCATTTAAGAGACAAACAAACCATTCAAGAGATCAGTATACAAATTTTTATTACGCAAAGTTTTGAATTTATAAAAAGAATTATAAAAAAACTGTAAAAAAAATTTAAAAAATATTGCTCAGATTGAGGGGGTTGGTTTGTTTTTAGTCTCCCATCTTAAAACCAATATTACAGCCATTTTATGTTGACTATAGAACACATAAAGGTTAGCTGTCACAGATGATCACATAATTTTGTCACGGTTCAGAGAAACTGATACGAACGTCAATATTTATTACAATATTATCTTTGAACAAGCAGAACCAAACATTGTTATTATTATGAATTTATGATCTTCTATCGATTTCCTTTAGCACGTGGGTTAGATATTTTCATGGAGATAATTCAGAGACAATAAGGTTGGCGATGGTTTTGTGGAAAAATAACAAATCACCCACGTGTATTAATAAAGACAAAACCTGCAATTTTGTGCGTGTTTTTTGTTTTGTTTTTAGGAACACACGGAAAACTATTTAAAACCTCTCTCTCTCTCTCTCTCTCTCTCTCTCTGTCTGTCTGTCTGTGTCAGTCAGTCAGTCAGTCTGTATGTCTGTCTGTCTCTCATCTGTTCCTACCTTTTAATGGGAGTACAATATGAACATTACCTCCTTCAAATTTGTATTTTCATTTTCCTTAACAGTATGTAAATCCATCCGAGTGGCATTGTTGTTGTTTTTGTTGTTGTTATTATTAGTAGTAGTAGTATTAGTAGTAGGAGTAGTATTTCAAAGCAAAGCAGCCTGAATCTTCGTGCACTGTACACGTACACTGTACACTGTACACTGTACACATAGAAAGACTGTCTACCTAAATCTCACTTCTGTTTGTACATATATCCAGGTTATTAACCTTCGTCGAAAGAAAAAAAGAACAAATAATGAACGAACGAATAAATGAATAAAGGAATGAGCGAAAGAACGAGAAGTAGGAAGGGAGGAATAAAAAAGAAAGAACGAATGAAAGAATAAATGAATCAATGAAAGAATAAATGAATGAACGTAAACACTTGTTTCAAAGTGCGCTTAAACAAAAATAATAAAATGGAAGAAAGATAATTTTTATATCGTTTTGTTTAAATGTTTTGCGTCGATTATAGATCGTTCTTATAATCGATACGAGATAGGGAGTAAAAACTAAAATGGAAATATAAGATCTAACTGTCACGATACGCGCATTAGGATGTCCTACTTGATCTGCAAGGTATCTTAAAAATTGCATAATATCCGTTACCATGCTGACTGTACTTAAGATCAACGTACAATGTAAAACAGGACGGAATTTTCGCTGCTATTCTTTATCGTTGTTAGATAATAAGTGTATGTGTTTGTGTGTGTGTGTGTGTGTGTGTGTGAGAGAGAGAGAGAGAGAGAGAGAGAGAGAAAACAGGGGGACAGAGACGACAGAAGATGACGACAACGACACGGATAATTATCCTGGTGATAATGGCAAAAACGATCAAAACAACGATTATATCGAGGTTAACGGCGAAAACAGTGGGGCAACGATGACGAGGACAAAAGTTGTCATGCTGGTGGTATATGAATTGATGTGTGCAGTGATGGAAAAGGAGAAGGGTGGGATAATGGTGATTTTGTCAGCCCTGGTGGTATTGATGATGACGACGACGACGACGACGATGATGATGATGACGACGATGTTGTTGTTGTTGCTGCTGATTATGATGATGATGACGACGAAGAAGAAGAAGAAGACGATGATGATAGATTGATAGATGGGTAATACGGATATATATATATATATATATATATATATATATATATATATATATATATATATATACATATATATATATATATATATATATATATATGTATATATTACTTGCCTGAGTTTTTATACATACCCAGAACCGTAGACGAGTAGAGGGCAGCGCTGGCTCAGTGGCTAAGGCGTTGAACTTGTAACCAGAAGGGCGCGGGTTTGATTCCCACCATCGGATCAACCCAGATCGGCTACCGTGGTGTGCAAGACAGTTTACTCAACCTGTCTCATATAACCTTAAAAGTCTTGTTGTGCCGTAAGAGAAAAGAGTTATCTCGGAGAACTTGGCCCCGAGATCCCAGAGTGCCTGGATACAGCCAGTATAGCGATGCCCTGTGATAATCAAATTTCGGCGTACATATTGAGGTTAGCCATAACATTAAAAATCGGTAAAATAGCTTAGTATTTGACGAGGGTTAATACAGTATAACTAAGACGAGGATTAATACAGTATAACTAAGACGAGGATTAATACAGTATAACTAAGCTGAAGGCCGGATTTAATTTTTAATCTCAGTTTAAAATAGGAAAGGTGGAAAATATAAATTGCTTTCCAA
Organism: Margaritifera margaritifera; assembly: GCA_029931535.1. NCBI lineage: Eukaryota > Metazoa > Mollusca > Bivalvia > Unionida > Margaritiferidae > Margaritifera > Margaritifera margaritifera. The sequence goes on from JAQPZY010000719.1 coordinate 148,725, forward strand.
CCGACCACTGTTACAGCTAATTTTAGCCGGTCATCCATTAAAGCGGAGATAGGTTTATAGCCTTATGGCAAATCGCTGTGCCTTTGATTTTACTGGTCAACCGACCACTGGGAACCTCATTTGCATATCCAGAGGGAACGTGTCGTATCTGGCAGTTCTGTAGAATTTCCAGTCATTATGTTTTTCCCTGGTCTCCTTGAACAGCGATTTCAACTGAATTTTAGTACTGGAATACTGTACATCCAAGTAATACAAACATTTATAAAATAGGAAATATGAAGGAAAAGGAATTACTCGTGACATATGGACATAACCATTAATAGATTGCATACGATACGCGTGGCAACCACAATTCCGACGGGAATTATAGATTACAGTGTTTGTACTGTTGGATATTCTGGGCGAGACCGAAGTACAACGGGGCGAGCTTGCGATTTCCATGTATTCGGGTGAGACCACATTGTCCAACAGTACAAACGTTATAATGTATTTATTATATACACCTTTTAAAAAAATAATAAATTTTATTATATATTTCATAATGAGATATTGAAATATATCAGTGGGAGAAAAATGATAATGCCACGGTGGCAATACCACTTTTATCGCCACAGTGGCGATATCACTTTTGGAACTATTTTCTTTTTCCAGTTAGAAATTACACCTGCCCTTATGTATATTATTCAAATCTGTATTTCCATATATAGGCCTATTTCATTTTTCTTCTTCTTCTTGATCCTTTTCTCTATCTCTCTGTCTCCGTCTGTCTGTCTGTCTCTCTCCATCAGGATGAACAAATCTTAAAACGTGTCAAGACTGCACATCCTTTAGTATACATTTATTAAACCAATAAGGAGTCAAGACTGTACATCCTTTAGTATACATTTATTAAATCAATAAGGAGTCAAGACTGTACATCATTTAGTATACATTTATTAAATCAATAAGGAGTCAAGACTGTACATCCTTTAGTATACATTAATTAAATCAATAAGGTGTCAAGACTGTACATCCTTTAGTAACATTTATTAATTCAATAAGGTGTCAAGACTGTACATCCTTTAGTATACATTTATTAAACCAATAAAGAGTCAAGACTGTTCATCCTTTAGTATACATTTATTAAATCAATAAGGAGTCAAGACTACATCCTTAGTATACATTAATTAAATCAATAAGGAGTCAAGACTGTTCATCCTTTAGTATACATTTATTAAATCAATAAGGAGTCAAGACTGTACATCCTTTAGTATACATTAATTAAATCAATAAGGTGTCAAGACTGTACATCCTTTAGTATACATTTATTAAACCAATAAAGAGTCAAGACTGTTCATCCTTTAGTATACATTTATTAAATCAATAAATAGTCAAGACTGCACATCCTTTAGTATACATTTATTAAATCAATAAGGAGTCAAGACTGTTCATCCTTTAGTATACATTTATTAAATCAATAAGGTGTCAAGACTGTACATCCTTTAGTATACATTTATTAAATCAATAAGGAGTCAAGACTGTTCATCCTTTAGTATACATTTATTAAATCAATAAGGTGTCAAGACTGTACATCCTTTAGTATACATTTATTAAACCAATAAGGAGTCAAGACTACATCCTTTAGTATACATTTATTAAATCAATAAGGAGTCAAGACTGTACATCCTTTAGTATACATTTATTAAATCAATAAGGAGTCAAGACTACATCCTTTAGTATACATTTATTAAATCAATAAGGAGTCAAGACTACATCCTTTAGTATACATTTATTAAATCAATACGGTGTTAAGACTTCATCCTTTAGTATACATTTATTAAATCAATAAGGAGTCAAGACTACATCCTTTAGTATACATTTATTAAATCAATAAGGTGTCAAGACTGTACATCCTTTAGTATACATTTATTAAATCAATAAGGAGTCAAGACTACATCCTTTAGTATACATTTATTAAATCAATAAGGAGTCAAGACTGTTCATCCTTTAGTATACATTTATTAAATCAATAAGGAGTCAAGACTGTTCATCCTTTAGTATACATTTATTAAATCAATAAGGAGTCAAGACTACATCCTTTAGTATACATTTATTAAATCAATAAGGAGTCAAGACTACATCCTTTAGTATACATTTATTAAATCAATAAGGAGTCAAGACTACATCCTTTAGTATACATTTATTAAATCAATAAGGAGTCACGATTGTATATATTTTAGTATAGATTTATTAAATCAATAAGGAGTCAAGACTGTACATCCTTTAGTATACATTTATTAAATCAATAAGGTGTCAAGACTGTTCATCCTTTAGTATACATTTATTAAATCAATAAGGAGTCAAGACTGTACATCCTTTAGTATACATTTATTAAATCAATAAGGAGTCAAGACTGTTCATCCTTTAGTATACATTTATTAAATCAATAAGGAGTCAAGACTGTTCATCCTTTAGTATACATTTATTAAATCAATAAGGAGTCAAGACTGTACATCCTTTAGTAGACATTTATTAAATCAATAAGGAGTCAAGACTGTACATCCTTTAGTATACATTTATTAAATCAATAAGGAGTCAAGACTGTACATCCTTTAGTATACATTTATTAAATCAATAAGGAGTCAAGACTACATCCTTTAGTATACATTTATTAAATCAATAAGGAGTCAAGACTGTACATCTATAGTATACATTTATTAAATCAATAAGGAGTCAAGACTGTACATCCTTTAGTATACATTTATTAAATCAATAAGGTGTCAAGACTGTACATCCTTTAGTATACATTTATTAAACCAATAAGGAGGCGCCACAAAAAATGCCTAAAACCGAACTCCACACAGCAAAAAGTATACTTCAAGTATTAACTTTTTTGAATTAGTTTTCCACATGAATCCTGCAAATTATCAATGACTGGCCTTACATGAACTGTTCGCTGTTCGATATTCTGTCATGCATGCAGTATCTTATGCTTTTTACACTCTATGACAAATGGACACATTTTTAGGAAAAACACTTTGTTAAATATAGTAATAAAATTGTTTAAGTAGCGATTATAACTTTCAACACAATCATAATCAATTCTGAAAACGACGGAGAAATCAGGCATTTATGAGCGTTGACTGCAAACCGAAATTAAGTGACAATCGACATTTGAGTGCAGCGTCTTTCACCAATCTAGATTTCAAGCTTGCTAAGGCCAACAATTCACGTTGAATGCAGAAATGAACAAAATAAAGAACCGAAATTCATTAAAGTAAACTCACAATCATTAAAATCTTCTTTTTTAAAACACGTTACGCTTTGAAATCTGTCCGATGTGACCGCTCTGTGATGTTTCTACAGTATCCCCACCCCAACAGCGTTCACTGTATCAATACGCGCAAGAACTGTTTTACGAAAATAAAAATCTCTTAATTTTCGTTCGCGAAACAGTCATTAATTTGACAAAATGCGCAATTTAAAACATTATTTGTTCAAGCTAAATTTATAAAATGTCGATCTACTAAAATTATTGTAAATTTCGGAATTTGTTTTTATCGATGTAGTTATGTTACCGTTAATAGCATAGGAACAGAACTGAGAAAAAGTCCTTGCAAATCGATGGTTTTTGCTTTCTAAAACATAATATATAATAAAAAGAAAATGTACTTTTTTGTAGATATAAAGAAATATTTCACTTGTGAAAGTGGAAACATTTTGTATTGTCACGAGTGCCGAAGCCACTCGTGACAATACAATACTTCACTCGTGTGATATTTCCTTATATCTACTCACAAAACGTAGAAATCCTCTATGTATTTAAATTGCTTTTCATAAAATTACATTAAATAAAAATGTTTGAAGAGAAATTTAGCTTTAATTTTTAAAAAAAATTAAAACATTACTAAATAGCACATACATATATATTATGACGTGACGTGATTTTACGTACTGTTGTATCATGAGGGACCGGCTGTGACATTGTGTTACATAGTGCAAACTTGAAGGGTAATGTGTGTTCTTGACAGCACCCAATAAGTGCTCGACGACGCCCAATAAATGGAAAATTTACTGGATCATCCCACGCAATGCATTTACATAGGAAATCGTGAGCTGGGTATACAATAATGTAAACTTCCTTCTTTATGTGTTTTGGACGGTATATACGAAAGCTCGCATACATCGTCTGATGGTTGATGTACGGGATCATATTAACTTGCGATTGACCAGTCAGATTCCACGAATTTTATTCTGCAGTGTGACAATATAATGGCATCTATTGATTGGGTCAATTAAGTATGAAATAAATCATGCAATTGTCTCCCGGCTAATTATAATTTAACGAAATCATTGACCTTTCTTCGCCATTACTTTTCGATATCAAACAACCCTGCATATCAGTTTATCTGACAATAATCGAAATGAATGAATATCCCATTTGAATCGTATCTTTGACCATCTAAATGGAATCAAGTGATACGTAAAGGGGACAAATATCGTCGAAGTACATAGACAGGTGATTGCATTAATTGTTTGTTCATATTTTGTTATTCATTGCTTGTCTGTTATTGTGATACACAATGACCCCAAAGTACAATAGTTTGTGAACCCTGAAATACCTTGTTGTCTGATATAGGTACACATATCGATGAGTAATCATTTTCAACTGATAAAATACCTATTAAAATAATTTGGTAGCAATAGTAATAAAATTACCAACTAAATAATTATCCCCGTGCTTTTCAAAATGAAAAGGTGGTGTTTGTGGATTACTGTCTGTCTGTCCGTGCGTAATATCGCGCAACTCTTACTATACCAATTCAAGATGGAAGTTTAAAGTCTTGGGATATGATCTGAGGTGATGTATAGATGTGCACAACTATTTTAAACTATTTTAAAACACTGATCCATCCTGTCGGGACGGAGCATCGGAGTATGGACATTCGTGCGCAGGATGCAGACACGTTTGCAAGCGTTGAAGCTAAACTTAATGAAGAAATGTGTCGTGTATCCAGCTATGTTAAAATAGCATCATTGTCCCATTTAACTCGGTGATGTTACAGAACGAGTCGTAGCCCATACTCCTCACAGTGGGTTACCTCAATTAGGAAGGAAAATATCACTGTCACAAAAAATTACATTTCGTGGTAAAATGTCACCTGGGGAAAACCGTACGCTTTGATCACTGCATCACACTCAATTCATACTGCATTTTCTGCGATCTTTTCTCTACAGTGGCTTCAGTGAAGAATGTGAAAATGTTATCTAGTATGTAGGAGGTAAATGTCAGGAATTCTTTACTTGCAAATACGGGGACAAAGCTGACGGTTTGCAAGATTGCACGCGGCAGACGTCACAATATACAGATAACGTCATAATCAATTGCATCTGAACCGATTTACACAGTCTGGTTGTTTATATGTTGTTTTTTTTTAATTATTGGATTTCAATCTGTTATAATAGATATAAGGCAGGATCAGTCAACGTGCTCGTGTTTTAATGCGCAAAGACGCTGTACTAAGGTTTAGATGACCCTGGGGTCAAAACAGCCTTTCGGCAGCGATATATTTTGAAAGAGTATGGGCTGTGAGGAGCGTGGTCGTAGCCTTGTCCTATGAACAGCACTGACTTTGGCATACTTTGTCAAGTTTTGCGCACTACGCGGAATGATTGGAGCTGCATTGACAATAGATCCCCAACTATACGGCTTTACTGTACGAGTAATGAAGTCTGGAATTTAGCATTTTAATCAACTCGACTCATACATACAATAGCGAGGATATTTATCGTGTTTATGGTTGAAATACTTGATGGTCCCACCACACACCACCCCACAGTTATGTAAAATACATTCTTTCGGATGTAAGTTGCACTTTGTCATATTAACGTCTACACACTGTTCAATATACATTGAAGACTGTGCCTAAAGAAGAAATCCGTCTGCGACGTGACATATATTGTGATTTTGCGATTCCACGTTTAAAGGCAAAGAAATAATAACCCTTCGAAAAATACATTTGGCAAATGGGAAAAATAGAAAAAAAATCCCTACGATTTTTGATGGTCAGAGCCCTATGATTTCAGGTTTTAAAAAAACTTACATACATACATGCAAACATATTTGTATGTGTATATTACATACATACATACATACATACATACATACATACATACATACATACATACATACATACATACATACATACATACATACATACATACATACATACATACATACATACATGCATATATACATACATACATACATGCATACTATTTATATGTGTGTATACATACATAAATACATATTTGTATGTGTGTATACTTAGAGTCTATGAAAGTGACTAGATAGAAGGATAAAGTCTATGAAAGTGACTAGATAGAAGGATAAAGTCTATGAAAGTGACTAGATAGAAGGATAAAGTCCATGAAAGTGGCTAGATAAAAGGATAAAGTCTATGAAAGAGACCAGAAGGATAAAGTCTAAGAAAGAAACGAGATAAAAGGATAAAGTCTATGAAAGTGACTAGATAGAAGGATAAAGTCTATGAAAGAGACGCGATAGAAGGATAAAATCTATGAAAGTGACTAGATATAAAGATAAAGTCTATGAAAGTGACTAGATAGAAGTTCTATGAACAATATTTGGAACAAGCGAATCAAGTTGGCTTCTGTGTATTAGTAACACAATCTTATCCAAAGAAGCTTACTTTTGTTGTGGTTGCTAATTTGATCTGAAACATGAAGCCTTATTATCAATGCCTCCATTATCTTCACTTACAAATGTGTAAGTCGACTTGATAAAAGTCTTTATCAGATCTTATCAAACCTTTCATGTCACACAGTCGTCTCACGTAACAATGTTACAAATATCATTGATACTAAGAGACCTTGAGACTAATTCTTTACCCTTCTCATGCAAAGAAACAGGAAATTAAATCATAATGCGTCGTGAAGATAAATACACTGAAACCTACCTTATCGGACACCACGATATAAAGGACGTCTGCTCATATAAGACGCACATTAGGAACCTATTTTGCTTAAGGATGGTCGCTTGTTAAATTTTGGAGTTTTTAACTTTTTTAAAAATAAATATTTTTGACATAGCTAAGGGTCAAAGCAATCAACCCCCCCCCCCACCCCACCCCCAAAAAAATTAAATGATTGGTTTGTGTGCATTTCTTTGCTCTGCTTGAACACCTATCCCCAAGTAAGGTAACTTACACAGAAAAGTACCATCTCACTATTTGTCCGTAATATAATAATTGGTTGAGTAGTTAAAACATTCTTCAAATTTGCGAATTTGATCATAGATTCATCTTATGAAAGAAAAGTGTATGTTGGTGTGTGAATCTTTTTGCTGTAGGATACAATTATTGAGATCATATTGGTTCGCAACATAAAGCCTGTGCGGCTATTTATAGCAAGTCAGATATCGCTAAAGATTTCCCAAGTCTTGTTTAGTTTCGATGTCTTTATATATAGATATTTTTTTCCACAGAACTATTAGTTGTGATTTTTTTAAAATGATATAAGAATATATCTTTTCTATTATTTAATAGACACAGAAGTCTCAACGACATCATGTTACGTCCAGTTTCTCCCAGAGTTTATAAAACAACGCTACACCTGGGTAAAAAGTGATGTTTAATCGATGACGTCATAATGCAATGATCACGTCATTTCGAGCAACACAGTAAGCGCTGATTTCACAAAAGCGGACTTCCTTAAGTTTATTTACATATCACTTCAATATAAAATGTACACAAAGGTCATACTGTTTGTGGTTCCTTGCACAAAGTGTACTCAAGTGACATATTTCATATTACTGTTAGTTATTAATCCTTGTGTTTGATTGCTGTAAAACATATAGGTTCTTGGAAAGCTGGAAAGAAAAAAATTGCCACATCTGGATAGCAAAGTAGCTGCAAATAAAAATAAAAGAATAAATCGAAGCATAAAAACTGACAAATTGATTAAAGCATAAATTGATTATATACATGACAAAGTACGGCGAAGCAAGTCTGAGAAACTGGCCTTGCGCTTTATAGATCAACAGATCCCGTTTTCAAAGCTGACAACGCAAACAAATAAAAATTGCAAACACAAAAACGTAAATAAAATATCTATTTACATGCTGTTGCGTTATTGAAACCAAAATCAAAGAAAATAATTATAGTATACCCTAAAACAAAAGTAGAAAACTGTATACTTTGTACTATTTGCATTCTGGGAAATTATGTATTTCACTTTTGGCAAGAAAACTTTTTGTATTAAATTTGCCCACATGTGACCTATATTGTTATTTGTTTCTGTCATCCCGCTTGAAAAAGGGATCCGCACATCACCAAAGCGCTTGGCCAGCTTCTCAGACGTGCTGTACCGTACTTTGTCATGTCTGTTTCCTCATTCTCTCTCCCTCCCCCTCTCTTTCTATATATAACGACTTTCCTAACTTCTAAGACTTCCTAGAATTTTACTTGGACGACAATAGTCACCTACAATTGAAAATTATCGGAAAACTCTAATATAGACGAAATACATTAGACTGCTAATTTAAGTTGCTATATTTGGGGAAAAATATAACAAAATAACTGGCTTTCCCACGAAATAGAGTGCATCTTGATAATAACAGTGACATTTCATCAGAATAAAAAATAACGTAATGGAGTTCTCGCAGTTAAAAGACATTTCATCAGAATAAAAAATAACGTAGTGGAGTTCTCGCAGTTAAAATATTTTTTAAGAAAAAATCCTATTTAAATTGGCTAGAGGGACTGTTTCTACCGCAAATTTAATGAAAATTTAGAAGGGAAGGTCACATTGACCATTAATCAAGTGTATCTTGCGTGATTTCATTCTTATTTTCTTTCTAAATGGCTTCTCTAATTCCTTCCAGCAAGTGTGACGTTGTGTTGATAAAATTAACAAACAGTGCTCAGATGTGATAAAAATAAAATATATCTCAGTCGATTGTTATCTTACAAGTATCAAACTTACCTCTCTGCGAAAATGGTCACGCATTTGTACATGACTCGGTAATGGATATTTTGGATACTTTTGGCTTCCGGCTTTTAGGGAATAAAGCATCAAGGGTGGAAGCCCCGAACAGCGTTTGGATACATCTGGCTTCCAGCTTTTAGGGAATAAAAACATTAAGGGTGGAAGCACCAAAGAGCGTTCAAGTAACGTCCATTTTCTTACTAGAGCATTAAACTGGACACATTAATAACATCTGCAATTTATATTGACCCATTATGTTTCACTTCAAAGAATTCAAGTTTCTGATTGAATGTAGCAGCGGCTGCCTTTTCCTTTCGTAAAAATGACAAATCCAAGTGAACTTTGCCACGCACTGTTCACTTTAGTGCGTTTCAGAGAGAAGGTAATTTTCAGAGCCAACGATTGATTGTTAAAATTTTGTAAGTCATGGTTTTCATAATATTCTGACATAATATTAAAAATGTCCATGTGTATAATTTTCAAATATAAAAAGTTGTTAGCTTCATCATAATTAAATAGAGACGTTGTAGATGAAGGATGCTAGTTATCTGCGGTCTCACGAGCACCAGAAATATGATGAAGTTGTCAGTGAAGTATATTGGCTGTCGCTGAACAATCACTACTTTGGAACATACTACTTCTTTGTGCGATTATTATTAGTTAGGCAATTTGGAAGAGTGGGATACTACAAACTTCATAAGTTTCTGATGTTTTTCAAAACCTATCACTTTTATTTAGGAATTATGGGATTGGGGTCTATATGCAAAATTTAATTACCTCCGAAACTGAAGAGCTTGACAACATGCAAAACTACGCACCTCGAAACTGAAGATTTCACAACGAATGTGCTCCAATAAGCATGGGCACTTTTACGTTTTGCAAAAGCAAATATGAGCACATTTTTTTCCGATGAATTTTACTTAGTTTAAATTACAATCAAGACATATATTAGATTGACCTTAGTCATGAAATTAAACAAAGTTATGGCGTCGAGTGTTTGGAACTATTTTCTTACTCTTAATATACAGACGTGTCCTATCGGCGTAGAGATAATATCCCAAAGTGTTGGATACCTTAAATGTCGTAGGCTGGAGTGATGAATACGGTCTTTGTAGAGAAATAGAGGGCGCTTTAGCGCCTGTGTTTTCTCTGCAAATATTCTTTGATTCTCCCACCCTACCATATCATTAGTTTCACACAACAGAGTATTGTCCGACTGATTTATTGCATGACCAGGGACTAATATGTTTCCTTTATGCGCCTCTTTCCCAGCATCCCATCTTTTGATATAAATGTTGCATCATTTTCAAGATACACGCAGCCAATCATTTTCGACTCTTTAAGTGATCATACTCGTGTCTCTTTCAAATCAGCAACATTTGTACAGTGCTGTGATGTTGAAAAAGTCTATTCTACATAATTTTGTCACATGTTTTGGATCATTTTGAAGGCAGGGCCGGAAATTAAGACATTTATCTATACTTAAGGATCTACTTAAATGGAAACGCACGCCGTATTGAAGGAAATATTGTGGATAGATATACATGTATTTTTGACTGCTTCCTGATAGATACCTGCTGCTGAAGGAGAATTACAATTATTTCTTCCGCTGAAGGAAAATTGAGTTGAAAGTGCAAAATTTTATAACATTTCAACCTCAATTTACTTGGAAATATTACAGTTTTATTTTATGGAACGTATTCATTCAGTTAGAATGAGTTCTGTGGAAATTATACCTGCAAAATATTGCCAAATATATGTCAAACTGAATATTGTACGACAGTACTAGGGCGCATTTCTGGATTTACTTCGTAAAGCAATGATTGAGACGGTTCGTGGTATTTTGTTTTTGTCGCGCCGATTTATTTTTGTCGTGTCGCAATTCGATGTTTTCTTTCATTGTTCATTTACAGGATGGCATAATAAATCGATTTTTTTATGTCCGTCGTTTCATTTTATTCTCTATATGGATTTCGAAAATCTATTCTCTCTCTCTCTCTCTCTCGTTATCCTGGTTAAAAAAAAAAAGACCGTTTATATGTTAGGTATTGTTAAAATAACTTTTAATTCCCTTTATTTTGGTGTGTGGTTGCTGGGTGTAATTTGGGTAATAGAGTATACATCTTGGCCTTACTTCAGATGTGTACTCTTAAAAGACTCCCCTTGGTCATTTTCACTTCCTGGACTTCAGAGATAAATTGGAGAAATAAAAAAAATTTTAAAAAAAAGAGAACTTTTTTTAGTTTTTGATATGTTATAATTGATTTATTGCACTTTCGGAAGTTAGTACTGTCTACTCTTGCAAAATTAATTTTCCCTATTTTGATGGCTGCTAAAGTTAGTGTACTTTGGAGTAGTTCAAGTTTGTTTCTCCAGCACAAGGGAGCAGACATTTTGATCAGCTGTCTGATTTAGGCAGCGCATTGTTTCCCTAATACCATATATAAGTACAGTACACGAAAGTAGCGTAGAGATACGTCAAGATTCTCTCCATTGTGCTTGTTGCAAATGCACATAACTTCACCTTTTATACCAGTCCCGGTTTCAGAAGTACGTAATAACTGTAGAGGGGAATCAAAAGTGTTTTTTACAGACTCTCGCGTGGCTCCGTGTGATCACCGCCATACGATGGTACGGTAAAATTGATTATTGATTTCTGTAATCGATAGAAGGCGCTTCGGTAAAACTTTGTAGGAGTGAAACTAAAAAGGCACATGTTATTATCTCAGATCTTTTATGTGCATATTTTCGACATTCATATTTGCCAAAATTATATTGAAACCTTGAAAGAATATAAATTAACATAGACGCTGAGGCAGGAAGTGTCTCAATCAGTCAATAAAAATGTCCACGTGCACGTGAAACATTACGTCATCTTATCATTACAATTGACATAAGACATCACCTCGTCTCATAAGCCAATGAAATTAAATCACTTTTCCAATTTTTGGGAAAGCCTCGTTTTGGCCTGACAAGAAAGGAAGTTTTGTTACCAGACTCACCTAATGCGAAGATCTCATGTAGCTTTGCGAGAGGCCTGGCTGAATGAGACTAAATGCAACCACCACCACCCCTCCAATCAGAATATCTTCTGTCTTTTCTGTCGATCCAGAATGTTCCGATTGACCAACTCTCCTCACAGTAGTTCACTGGTACCGGGCTTAAATTTGCAAGCCAATTATCATAGGCCGGTAAGTAATAAATATGTGTCTCCCGATTGGTTAGTCTGTGACGTCAATCGCACCATAGTGACGTCATTTCCATAACAGGAAACAATCCCCTGAACTGCAGTGATTGGTTGGTAGCTTCACGTCAGTCCAGGTCATAATGGTAAAAAATACAGAGATTCCATACTTTCTCAAAAAATGAAGGATGATTGTTCTCTTTTCAAGAGCACCGGAAGTATGACACAGTTGTCCGAACTCAATGTAGTCTGGTTCAATCATACTTTCATGTGGCTTATTGTGTTCTCTGCCTCGTATCGTGGAGATTTCACAGAGCCACGCAAGAGATCTGGCTGAACAAGACTATCCTAACATACACTTGGACTGTTTCCCTTTCCTTCACGTGCACCTAAATGTGGATGATCCCGACAAAAACGGCCCAGTACAAGGATGTCTTGTCAAACTGCAATTCATTTGAACGTGGAATGTTATATGCATGCTTAACATGGTTAAATTTTAACACGTAGTAAAAGTTTAAATACGCTTTTTTGGGAGTTATGAACTTGTACAAAACTATGGCATTGCTGTAATATATTTTGACGGAATAATCAAATCAAAGAAGCATCTCAAAATAAGATGTCTTAAAATCTGTTGTTTACTACACCGATTGGGAACAGTTACTTATGGTTGAGAGAAATGGATAATAAACTGAGATTGTGTCAATATTTTCGACCTTAGAATAATCTAACGGTGGCGTTGAGGTAAGCATTAATCATGGACAATTACATCATTTTGTATCATATGCACCTGCATCAAATGTAATGATAATATAGAGAAATGTTTTTTTCTTCTTGAACAAAATATGAGCATAGAAAAGTAAATTTTAATCTTACTTGAATATATATTTTAACGGTATGAATTATCAACCGGCAATTTTACTGATGGAAATACCAAAGTACACATTTCTGTACTAGGAAATTGATTATATTAGAATAACGACAATACATGGATTATTGTTGTATGCAAACGTTTACCGCAACACTAGGGAAAAACATTTGAAAAATGGGGCTCGTGTGCCGGAAAACATTTGCACGCTGTAAATCGTGCATGATTCGTATAAAAAGCATTACATTTGTGATTGTTAAACAGCATTTGTCTGTCTGTAAACGTAATGTATGCGTGATTTTCAAAGATAACTAATTACCCATTTAGAATATATATTATTGTTCCACTTATTGCATAAAATTACCAATATTTACACATCAAATAAATTTACTTAAAACGACCCTGTTTCTGATACAATCTTTGTTCAAAGGCTAGCTGGGTTTAATTTTTGGACGACTCTAATTCCACTTGCGTTTCCGTCTGTTGGTTAAGAGATGAACGATTTGATTAGCACGATGTGCGTTAATAACATATTTGTAATCCATTACACAAAGCGTAATGATGCAACTGCTTCTTTTATGTTTTAAAAAGATTGACATCATAACATTACGATACATTAACTCCCCATAGTGCAAAGCTTCTGGAAAGTCTTGGGTTTAGATGCAAACATGTTCTGACCTTTTTGTGCAAGCATTGGAACTGGAACAGAAAAGCTTTCGAACATGGCAGGTATTACAGTCAGTTGTTTTAACCCTCTTTTGTGCCAGTCAAATTGGCTGATGATTTCAACTGAACTTTCGAGTATCGCTTCAGCATGGATTGTACATTGAACGGTACTCGATTGTCATACAATTCCTTATCTACAAATGAACAATAGCACAGAAAAAAAAACATAGAATTTAACGGGCAGTTAGGGAGACGAGTACGTGTATAGTAAATTAGTAGCGACAATTGAATACATGGATTGATAAATGGATGAATGGACAAATCAGTAGATGGACTTTTTAGAAAGTAAGCAGACAGGTAGATAGTCTTATAGGTAAGAAGGTAGATAATCAAGCAGGTGGGTAGTTAGTTAGGTTGTTCAGTTGGAGGCGGGCAGGTAGTAGCTAGTTAATGGGTAGGGAAGATAAGTATACTGGTAGGCATTAATAGGTAAATGTTAGATAGTTGATGTCATTTCGTATAAAAGAGGTTTAAGAAGAGAGTACAAAACTAAGTGTGTTTATCCAGAAAGCGACACACGTGTATCAGCAAGAATACCATAATCGTTGTTAGTTAAACCAATTGAGTACAAAGGGAACGGAACGCATCAGTTTGTCAATAGACAAAGATAAACTCATGATCTTCTTTGAACTTGAGTTTAAATTATCTAAAATAAAGACACCATCTGTTAAATTCTCTAACATATCGATACGACTAACAGTAGAACACGCAAAGGGCATGTTTGAGTTAAAGCGCGGATCATTTTCAATACAAATTACGAATTTTTAAGGAATTTAAAACAGTTTGGATAGAGATATCGAGGTACTGATAATTCCCAATATCAGTACATTTATCAACCAAAGTTCAGTAGAGCTATGGTTGGTCTTTTACTTTCTTTCACACTATAAACTGATAAATGTGTGTGGGTGTGTGTGTGTATTAGTAATATAAATAAAACTTTGCACATTTCTTCACTGGGGCGTTCGTGTGTCCTTATAGACAAGGAGACGGACATAGACAAACAGATAGGAAGTTGACTGATACGGACAAAGTGTCACAAAATCAACACATACGGATCATTTGTCGTAGGGGTATCATGCAATGCATGGGAACTAATTGCAAAGCTAAGGTATCAATAAAGTACAGATTTTGAATAGTTATTTCCCTTCCATTAGTAGTCTTTGAAACTTGATTACTAGATTGAACTGGTAATACACTGTTCAAATACACAGCAATAACATTTTTAGCGCAATCAGATAGAAAATCATATGGCATTCAGTAACTATTGCTGGTGTCAAATTATTGTGCAGAAAAAGGGGGGGGGGGGGGTAGACGAATGGATGTTAATATGGATGTATGAGTGGGTGACTGGATTGCAAAAGGACGGACGGACATCATAAAATTATATGCTCAACCTTTTGGCGGACGAATAAGGAAGTAAGGCTTCCTTAATTTAGCACAAGTAAGATACATTTTTTAAAGAAAACGTACACCGACAAAAGTATTCAAACATTATTCATAGCAAAGTATAGCAAAGTAAACAAATTCAACTGAATTATAGGAACAATCAAGAAAACTTTTAAAATTAAGAACTGGCATAAAAATATTGGACAAAACATTATTAAAAAATCCCACTAATTTGTTTTAAAATTAAAATCAGTAACATGCAGATAAAACATGTAAGATAATGATTGAGAAGTTATGAATCTTTGACAATTTTTAGAAGCAAGGTCTTGATTTTGTTATACAAAGATTTATTCGGAACATTGTTATCTCATTTCGATGCGAGTCGAATAACTTAACGACAATCTGAAAGAGCCTCGAAGGTAATCGTGGTGATACTTTCCAAATTGGAAAGTTTTTAGAGGATGGACATCCTGCCACATGTGCGTAGAACAGTTTCTTAAAATGATAGGTGTTGAAAATAGCACTGAACGACATGTCAACAATCAATGAAATATATGCAGTTATTTTAATATGTTATTTCTGCAACTTTGTAATGAAAAGAAGAAAAACAATGAAGAAATCATTCGGTTTCAATAGCCTGAAACTATTGCTTGCGTTGCTGTTAGTGATGACACGTCATCAAGTCACTGTGACGTGAGTAAAGTTATTGTGATCTAATGACAGCCATAGGCTTGAGGACAGTTCAAACTGGACATTAGTTACATCCGAAATAGCATGCAATGGAAAAGTCAGAGGATGTTCCTATTTACAAACATTGCATGGATCATTTATGCTGTCGGTAGTCTCGTGTCTGCTTCAGCTCTTTGGGGGTCAAGTCTCTCATAATGTGGGTAGCCTTTCAACTCACAGCTGCGTTCTCGTCCTGGAATATCAAATAATATAACGATCAGCCACAACAGGAATAAGAATTTGCTACATTACTGAGATAACCACCTGATGCTATTAGATAGTAAACATATTAAAACAAGAATAGATAAACAGCACACCATCTACCTTGACAAAATGTTTTGGATGGCTTGCACTTAGGGTAAGAACGAAACATATAGCGTTTTTGTCTGAAGGTTAAAGGTTAAGATTATGGAAAATAATGGTTTCAAGACAAGCATGCATACCTTGAAGAAAGGACATGGTCATTGAGACCTAATGGCCAATAGTCTCCCAAGTCAACCATGTCCTTGATTGTTTGTTTGTTTGTTGGTTGGTTTAACGCCATTTTTCAGCACATGATAGGCTATACATGGCGGGCAGTATATCTGGTGGAGGAAGAAACCAGAAAACAAAACGAGGGAAGGAACACCTACCCACGTGAAGCTACTGGCAAGCTTTCTCGCATACCCACATTTGCCAAGCCTGAGACTCGAACCCACGCGGACAGAGATGAGATGGCAGTGATCGGTAAAGGCGAGTGCCTTTGACCCACGCGGACAGAGATGAGATGGCAGTGATCGGTAAAGGCGAGTGCCTTAGACACACAAGTCGACAATATAAAGGTGACTGTAAATTTTAGCCAATTCATTATTTGCAAACACTGCATCCTTCTTGTAGTGATTGACGTATTGTATTTGTATATTTATGAAATATAATTTTTAAATCTGTAAGGACATTTCATAGTGTAGTGTAATGTAACAAAAGAAACTCAAACAAGCTTTCAAGATTTAAAATACAAATATTTAATTTCCTAAAATATTAAAATATTTCAACAAACAATCAAAGTGAAATAATTAAATATAACTTACAGTATAGAATATCCTTAAAAGTCCTAAATTGTTCTAAAGTTCACTGATCCGGAAGTTAATCCAAATATTCCGAATTAAGTAGGTTCCGAATGAAACCTTCACTGTACTTATGCACTAACAAGAATCAGTTACATCTAAGTGTTATTAATTCCAAGTAATCCTTGTGAATATGGAATATCACACAAGTTCTAGAAATTTTTCCGATGATTCCAAGGAGCTGAATAATTCTTAATATTTAAGAAGCAGTATTAAATCCTAAATGTACTGTATAATGATAATAATATCACTGAAGCAGAATATCCTCACACAAAATGAACGAATCTCGTTTATGACCTCTCAGGCTGAAAGAACTATGAAAGAAATCTCAAACACAGCAATACATCTTATTATATAGCTTCTGTCTGAGCAGAACAGATTAAGGAAAACCAATTTAAATTGTATTGCGACTTAAAAACAATTTAATCCTTCTAGAAAACAACCTTCTCCGAACCAATCAGAAACTAGGTTATGCGTGACACCGCTAAAGTACCTTTGCACTGACGTTATTACCAGTCAACAAAGTATTGATTCTTATAGAACATAGAGTCCAGGTCAAAAGTTCACAAATTCTCACGCTCTAAATCACGTGATATGATTCATGTTTAACCGACAATATTACCCAAGACCAATGTACTAAGTCACATTGAAATACCGTATATGTACTTTCTGCAAGACGACAGCTGTTAGACTATTATGCAGAGATCATAAAACTATACCATTATTTAGAAACAAAATGATACATAATTCCGTAACAGTAGATACTGGTATATATCTTGAAATGATATTACTGATTAGTTCGTTTAAATGACACAATCGTGTCTTTATCTGTTGTCAGTAAGATATTGTACAGTAATTATTAGAAAGAATTTTTTTTAGGCGGAATGTATAGTTTAGACGCTTTGTTGAAAATATTGTTGAGGACAATTGTATCACTCACCCCACTGGCATATAGTTCAGAATTTGTTTTAGTATACTAATAATGGTAGTCAGTTTATGTGTAGTCAGACCACATTGTTTACCCAAATTGTTAAAGAACTTGATATTACAGTTCGTCCAAAAAAGTAAGCTATATTAGAAATGCCTTTGTAACAGAATTCACTCTTTTAAACATTTGTTTACAAAACATCAATGAGCCAACGAAACGAGTATACAAACCTTAAATAGCATTAAAACGGATTTATTAGGTCCAGAATATGTGACCGCTATATATGCATGTATGTATAGATTTTCATGGCACATCAGCACAATCCTGGCAATATAGTGCCAAGTAATATTAGGTATCCACAAAAAGGCATACAAAAGAAAGATATTACTGAGGTGATCTTGTGGCTGAAATTGTTAGAACTCGATAGACTGTTTTTTTCTGATCTCTTTTGAGTAAACTAGGTAAATGTACTTTATTAATTAGGATCCTACATTATTGCAATTAGGATCAAGATCAACGCATGCTGATGAGGTGATCTTGTATTTGATTGGCTGAGCTTGGCAACACATAAGTGACTATATCTGATTTGTATCATTCGAATAAAACATGCTTATATCATTAAGAATTCCAACGAGTTTTATTATGTCATTTTTAAAATTTATTTTACCTTTTAACATGCATATCTTCACTCACTAAAGGAAACCAAGGGAAGTAACTCATGATATCGACTATTGCGACTAAATATTGAATATGGAATGAGCATATTTTTAGAGAAAATTTACGATTGCAGACTAGCATTGTGTGCAATCTTATAATTATGTATTAACATGTCTTTATACAATTATATATATATATATATATATATATATATATATATATATATATATATATATATATATATATATATATATATATATATATATATATATATATATATATATACACACATTTCTTTGCAGGTAACTGTGCTTTTATAATGTTGAGTTTTTTTGTCCAATAAAAATATATCTCTTGCAAAATACAATATCTAAGTTTATAAATTTACTTGTTGATAATTATTTCTAGAACTTTGCCATATTTTAAATTCTTAAATATTTAAGCAAGTTTGATCTGTTTGGTGAAATACAGTTGAACAGCTGCTAGTAAAGTAATGCATATATTGAAAGACCACTGCTATTAGAGTCGACGTGTCTTGATAGACCACGTGTCCTGAGAGACCACATTCTCAAAGCACAGATTATTGATTATATAGTGTTATGACCTACCGTGAAAATTATCTGGATTTAGAGACCATGATTTTTTGACAGAAGAGGTGGTCTTTTAAGGCACGTTCTACTGTATTGCCACGCTAAAGTGCATGAGACATTTGTCGAGTATTTGTTATCACGTCTATTTTGAATTATTTTATGGCATTTCATATATTCCGTTACATTACTCACAAATTATTTTGAATTTATATTTTGTATTTGTAAAGTTTAATTTTTAAAAAAAATGCTCCAATATGCTTTTCTCGTGAAACACTTCCAGATTTAATTACCAAGAGCAAATAATCCGATGGCATTAAACCCCCCCCCCAAAAAAAAACCAACAAAAAAACAAACAAACAAACCAAAATAATTTTTATTATAATTTCAATTTGTGTGTAAGCCATGAAAATTTGCAGACCACAAATTAAAGCTTCGTAAACTTACTCTTAGTTAACTTCGATTAGGAACAAGAGATTTGGCATATTAGTAATGCTTTTATTTTCCGAAAGAATTTTCTTATCAGACATAGCAAAATATGTGAAATCGACATTATATCAAGTTTGGGAGATAGTCTACGTAGATTTCATTAAAAATACTACATCAACCTGTTTAGTGAAAATTGGTCAACTGTCAAATTATGTAAGCCAGGTGAGTGATATCAGGCACAGTTGGCCTCTTGTTTACTAATGGTTCTCAAGGACCTTAAAATTGTCTGAAAGATCTGCTTGTTGGCTTCTAGAGTAAAAAATACATCCTACAAAATACTTGTCTTGAAAAATGTCTACCATCAGCATTTGTGTTAGGTATCAGTCTAGAGGTCACTATCTACCTCTTTTAATGACTAGTATAGCTATACATGAGAAAGACATTCTTGGACTTCTAAATGGTATATTGAGAAACGAACATCAGCTCATGAAACAGTTTGGTTTTAGATCTAAATGTTCACGTGAAATTCAACTGACAGACTTTATACAAGAACTTGCCAAAAACAATAATTGAAAATCTAAACATATATTATAATATGGATTTTGCTAAAGCATTTGATAAAAACCTTACAGAAGACTTGAATATAAATTTAATTTGAAGGCATAAATCCCAAAATAACAGCATCAGCGTTGACTCTGGTTCCAGCTCACAAACCAACACATGTTTCACCAGATGGGGGAGGAGAAAATCAGATTGACCACCTGACCATTGGATGCAAGTGGAGGAGGAGCCTCCTAGATGTACGCGCTAAAAGAGAAGCAGTGCAGCATCCGATCACCACCTAGTACTGGGTTTATTCAGAATGAAACTCAGGAACTACAGAGGCAGGTGCGACAGGCCACATACAAAGTTCAACATGCAAAATCTGAAGAACAAAGACATCAACAAGGAATTCAGCTGCCAAATTAGCAACAGATACACAGCACTCGGGAGCCTGACAGAGAAACCCATCGACGACTATTGGAACAAACTAAGGGACCTGTGGCAGAATTCTTGTAGCACAATCCTGGGCAAGAGAGAAACAAGACACAAAGAATGGCTGTCCATAGAGACCTGGTCGCTCATTAACGATCGTTGAACAATGAAGCAACAGATTAATCATTAACAATCGTTGAACAATGAAGCAACAGATTAATCAATGTACAGAGGAACAGAAGAAACAGGAACACAGAGCCCAGTATGGGCAGGTTAACAAACAAATCAAGAAAAGGGTCAAGAAAGAAAACAAGAATATATATAAATGAAATGACCACAGAGGCCGAGACAGCAGCAGGGAAGAAAGATATGAAGAGGCGATACGACAGAGTAAACAAAGAACCTATTGCAGCTAGTCAAAGACAAAGAGGGACAATACTCGAACTGGAGCCAAAATGGAATGCCTCCCCGCGCCAATGATCTTCTTGATGGTGATAGACTGGATAATGATGGCAACCACTAAAGATAAGCGAACTAAAAATACAGTGGAACTTCACAAAACAGCTAGAAGACCTGGACTTTGCAAATGACCTGTGCCTCCTATCCCACTAACACCAGCACATGCAGTGCAAGACCAGTTGGCTGGCAAGACAAGCAGAAAAGACTGGACTTCACATACACGCTGTAAAGACAAAAGTAATGAAATTCAACCATAAGCAGCACAGCAAAATACAACTCGATGGAGTAGATCTAGATGAAGTTTAACAGTTCACCTATCTAGGGTGTAATGTCTCGGCCGACCAAAACGTCTGGAACATAATTGGCAAAGCCAGACAAGCAAGTAATACCCTGAAAGATGCATGGAGCTCATCATCCCTCTCTAGAAAGAATAAGATCCGACTGTTCAACACAATCGTGAAGTCTGTCCTGCTCTACGGCTTGGAGACCTGGAGGGTGACCAAGAAAACCTCCAACAAACTGCAGTCCTTGGTGAACAGCTGCCTCCGCCAACTTCTCAACATCCAATGGCCAGAGAAGATTTGTAACACTGACTTGTCGGAAACCACCGGCCAGCCACATATTCACCAAGAAATCTCCAAAAGGAAATAGGAGTGGATCGGGTATACACTGAGAAAGGCGCCAAATAACATCACTAGGCAGGCCCTAGAATGGATCCTCCCTCCAGAAAAAGGTTGGAAGACCTGGCGCATATCTGTCGAGGAAGAGATCAAGGCTGCCAGAACTATGTAGCCGAACTGAAGAAAAATTCCCAGAACCGGGTCCGCTGGCGAAGCGTAGTAAAGGCCCTATGCTCCTACGGCGGCAGAGAGGCATAAGAAAATGATGACCTCTTATGACAGACCAAATGTCTTGAGAGATCATTTATTGTTGTCCGATAGGGTGGTCTCCAAAAACAGGTTCACTTGTACACTTATTGGATAAGAAAAGACAAATAATACGTGCAATTTGAACTGCCTATAGGGTCAGTCTCTACTCCATAGTGATTTGGACATGGATAATCACTTAGAAAATTATAGCGATATCCAGAGAAGACAAGTTCAAATATTAACATTGGCCCAAGAGTCTTCCCCAACATCTAGGGACTTGGATCCCGAGTCATAACTTTGAAAATATTGAGATCTCCACCTAGAATCAAATATACACTCAGGGACCGACCATATAAGTCTCTGATTTATAGCACAAAAAAGAAATCTTATTATATCCATTATATTAGTTGAAGACAAAAAAATTATCTTGAGGTAAAAGAAAAAAAAAATAACATTCCAGCCGGAACAAAAATCCGAGGCCCCCCCCCCCTCAGAAAATTAAATGGTCAGTCCTTTACTGTTGGGCATGAAAAGTCAAAGTCAAGGTACAACATTGGTCTTTGTTTTAGGTCTTACTTCACACACCAGCCCCAACTGAGGAACTTTATATATATATATATATATATATATATATATATATATATATATATATATATATATATATATATATATATATATATATATATATATATATATATATATATACATTCACACAGACAGAAAAGCAAAGAATTAAAGAATATCCAATGCGCGCTTGCTAATAGTATTAGTCTGAATTCATAGTAAGCAATGAATCTCTTTCTGAATTGAATCGAAATTGAGTTTATTAATGGAAATTTTCCATCCATGTTTGATAGAATTGTATGTACATCTCTTTCCCAGTTGAGAACGCAGATTATGTTTGGGTCATCATTAAATTAAATTGTATTTTGTTCCACTCAGGATCTCAACGGAACATGATAACCAGGTAATCAGTCTCCAAAAAATGGACACTTTATATGCATAAATGTCACATCCATGACATCACCTTTTGGCAAGTTGTTTTAGAGAATGATTAGTGTTCGAGAACAACTCATCCTCAGCCAATTTGCCCCCAGATAGTTCATTCCTTAGGAATTCACCCCCTAGGGCCGTTCATCCCCAGGGTAATTTGTCCCTTTCCAGTTATCATCAAACTGAAACAGCATCTCATGAACTTGGATGTTGTGTATGTTAAATAAAGATAGATTATATAAATAACTGTTATGATATATTCTGTGATTTCCAAATTATATTTGATAATAATAATAAAGTGTGTTCAATAATAGAAAAACTTAGATAAAATTTTTAAAATTTGTTATTGATTTACCTGTCTATCTATTTTGAATCTATAATAGTTTGTTCGTATACCTACCTACTAATAAAAATATCTTTCAAACATATCGCACACACACACACAGACACACACACACACTGTCATGTTGCACGTGCAACAGATTCAGTAAGAGTCCATCTTGTCACCAGCTACCAGCTTTTGCCTCACTTGAGAAAATACTATCTTATTCTCTGAGGGTGCAACTAACGAGCAGAGACTTTGAATAAAGGTAACACTTTTTAATAACAAAACAGGTGAACTATACAAATCAAGTCACTTACATTAAATATTTTAATAAGGTAGCGTGCTAATGTATAGACTACAATATGATATGAAATACATTATGAGCAAAAGCATTGTTAGTACAGCAGCATTGGTTAGTAGCACAAGGTTTTGGTCATAAATATTGGTAACACAAAGATGTAATCAACAAAAATTACATATGTTGTTCTAACTGAAAAGTACCACTAAATATTTCATACAGATATACAGAGCAGAAGTATGCAAGTGCATGAGGATGCAGCGTGTGTCAAGCAACTAATTAGCAACAAAGATTAAAATATCTTATTATTTCTTATATACAGGGTTAATATGGTTAGTATTGAGTCATGCAAGCGATGGGTGTTCAATGCATGTATTTATTCATTAATCATGTATACAAAAGAAGGGGGGGGCGTGAAAGGAACTTAGTCTGGGTTATAAGGTTTATTGGTCCTGGTGCATCATAGCCTTAGGTGCTGAAGTTTCTGGTTCACAAGTATATATATATATATATATATATATATATATATATATATATATATATATATATATATATATATATATATATATATATATATATATATATATATATATATACAAGCATACCTGACCCATGTCACAAAAGAATATGAATAATTCTAATGGAAAAACACTTGCCGGTCCCTACTCCTATGACCCGTTCTGACACCAGATCCTGCCTATCATACTAGGCAGGGTCTGGTGTCAGGGCGTGTCATAGGAGTAATCTGAGGAATGTTTGTCACTCTGTATTATTTTTTTTTTTCCTTCAGGCTATTGCTTTTTTTAACATTAAGCTTGCGTCGGCCACTTATGGCACTAAGTGGTAGGATTCTAACACGTCCTGAAGAAAGTGTATGTATGTTCAAAGAATTATATGAAATGTTTCCATAATTAAATCAAAAAGTATCATTAAGTCTAGCATAATGACACAATTCTAGAGAGATGCATTTCGGAAATAATGAGTATTACTTGTAGTACACTTTTCCAAGAGGATGCCAATCTGCGGTTGCTGCCATCTTGAAACATGAAATAATGTTTTCAAACACGAAACAAAGGCTCAAATTATGATCCAGTTTTACTATTTTAATTACGATAAATACCAGACCGGTCATTACTTTAATCGTGTGAAAAAACCTGCACAAATTCAAAACCAATAAAAAAGGATTATTGTTTTGGAGGAATAATTGTATTTACTCCTATATTAATTCGATATTTCAACAGTCTTCAGTTAGAATTTTTTAAAATTCAACACATGTCCCGAATAACCAAGATTTTTTTTAATTCTGTTCAGTGGAAACTCTAAAATATTAATTATAATTGCTTAATAATACAAGAAAGATATTAAATGAACATAACAAAAAGATGAATCCACCCAAAAAGACTATGAAAAAGAAAGTTAGATAAATATTTGTGGTTTTCACGTCGATAGATATTGTCTTCTTTCCTTACAACGGATACGATAATTTGTATAGGACATAAATAATAGTGATCATGTCCACATTGAAGTAGGAACCACTCACACGTGCATATAACACACACACACACACACACACACACACACACACACACACACACACACATATATCGAGTACCGACTAACTACACAACTCCATCCTTCGTCTGACAAATCAGCCCACCCCCCACCCCCCCAAATCTGTGTTGATACTGATGGACTATTTATGGGTCTGATATCACCTGTTGATTAAAATGTGGAATTTTTGCTGCATAAAAATCTGTCCGGAACACACCCGCATACAGTTTAGACACTTACTGGTATCTGGTATCAACCGTATGTAGCCAAAAAATTCAAAATGGCAACAAGACTTAGGGTTGTGTTATTCCACGTGGATTTACAAGTCGTCGAACATAGAATTTAAACTGTATAAATATGTGAAGATATTTGTTCTTTTGAATGGCCTGATCTTTGTTTAAAATCTGCGTAGGTAACAAAGCACGTGACTTTATCGATCAAACATGCTCTGTGCAAGATATACACTGTTGCCTTGACCTTGACTTCTTTACAAGAAATTAGACATGTCGCACCAATGCCCTTGACTTGTTTACGAAACGGTATGTGAACTTAATTTATCAAAATATACTAAATACATGTATACAGGACAGGAATATTTCATAGGCCTAACTTGATTTATTATAATAAATATATCTCTATAGAAGATAAATAAACTGTACACATTTATGAAAATAGTTAATCTCTTGAATGGTATGGTACTTCAATATACATGGCTTTTTCTATTTGTGATAAAGGAAAACGTATATGAGTGTTATAATTTTTTTATAGACCTAGATCTTTATGATAGTACTGAACGGGACTGCTTCCTTGTAGATATTATTATTAATAAAGTTATTTATCTAAGCTACACAACAGGCGGGAAGTGAATTCAGTCCTCATATTGTAGTATTCATAACTGAGTGTAATGGAAGAATCGCTTTATGCGTCAGACTTGTAAACCACAGGTTGATGGTTCAAAATCCAGTGTAAAGTTTGAACAGAGTTTTGGTAACGATACTAGCACGTTATGTCTTGTTTGCAAAAATGCAGTTGATTCTTTAAGCCATGTTTTGGGGGTATTGTTAAAAAAAACAAGTATTTTTAAACACGATGCTTACATTTGATTAAGAATTGGTGTCATCATTTGTTTAATTTTACCGTTACGTCGATGCAAAACATTCAGATAATATTATTAATTTATTTTGTCATTGAAGCAATATATTTATAGATGTAGATGATTTTTTGCTGAACTACCAAATGTTTCTCATTTAAAGTAACAAATTTATATTTTCTATTAGAACAGTAATCTGCTATGTCAATAGTAACTGGGAACATTTTGATAAAAATGGGTTTTGTACAAAAGGCTTTTTGATTTAGTATAATGCAGGTCAGTCCCATATGAACCTATTTATGGAACTATGATGAGTGGAGAGAGAGAGAGAGAGAGAGAGAGAGAGAGAGAGAGAGAGAGAGAGAGAGAGAGAGAGAGAGAGAGAGAGAGAGAGAGAGAGAGAGAGAGGCGATAGACTGAAGGATCGTGCAACTAAATATACATATGTATGGATGAATGTATGTGTGCACAAATATCCACGATAGATAGATCGATAGATCGCATTGAATCTTTCTCAATAATCCCAAACAATGTTTAGTATAAAAAAACAAGAATCAAACAAACATATGAAATGCAAAAGACTACGATCGAGGTTACACCGTCGGTGGAATTTCAAACTTAATTTCAGGCCTGAACGTTTCTCTTTCTCTCCTATGCGTTTTTCATCAGCGGATTCTGTGCTCCTTGCCAGTCACTCTCAAATGATCTTTACTACAGTTTATACTAAAATGTTACGACAGATGTTTTATTTGGCTTTGCAATCGTATTGTCCAAAAAATGCCCCTCCATCCTAACGCGAAAATTTATTTTAGTTTCCCCTATACATACTGCTTTTTACAATTTAAACAACATACCACATAAATCATAGTTTGCATATCACATGAAATATGTTGTTTAATTTTAAATTTTCACCCTGTTTTCATGATTTTGTTCTATGCGTGAATTAAATAGAAAATCACACCGCTTACAACCATTAAATTCACACTTAAAACAACTAGATGTTTCGATACTCGGTTTGTATCTCACTAAGATGCCCCATATGTTCTTATTTCGTGTATAAGCTGTAAACCAAAGAGCACGTTCCAAATGATTTTTGTTGAAAATCACTAAAATGTTCTCTAGCAAACTTTGATGCAGAGGTTGAACGTCTATTGAAATCAAGAATAAATGGAATTATATCTTGTGTTTTGTTTACAATATTTATTCATCTATTGAATCAGATTTCATTTTTATAACTTCCCTGATTTTGTAACCTATTTCTTGTAGTCCAGCAAAAACAATGAACAAACATCATGAAAGTCTTGTGTATTGTTAATAATCTGGCGGAACCTCAGTATTTAGGATGTAGCAATGCTCCTGAAAATAATTGTTATGCAGCAATTGATGAGTGTTAGTTTAATTGAATATACACTAGTATCCAAATGATTTCTATTTAAAAAATGTTTCCCTTGTATATTGTTACATCTAAGAGGTCTATACTTTCCTTACAACTCTTAGCTTTAATTTTTCTTGATGAATGGTGGTTATTCATCCAGTTAAAAAACTCTTTTAGTTCTTCCGAAAGGGTCAAATGAAGAAAATATGAATAAATCTAAAGCAGAAAAATGGTAGCTTTTGGGCCTTAGCAAATATTTCTTTCTCCCCTTTAGCTACATAAATGTTGCATAAGATGGACTGAACCTCTTCCCCATAGCTGTATCTTGTTTTTGGATATAAACTTTTTCATTAAAAATAAACTCACTCATATAAAGACAAATTTCGTTATAAATTTTAAATTTCATCAATTGGTTTATTTGGATCCGGATTATCAAGCATCATACTCTGACATATCTACTAGCAGCCAAACCTTGATCTTTCTCAGTGTCAATATCAATGCTATCAATGTCTGCTAGCTGTAACTAGAATACAGTTTTTAGGAGGTTTCATTTTACTACATTTTTCGAGAAAATCGTTTGAGTCTTTAACGTATAAAAACTGTTTCTCAGTCAAAGGGCTTAAATAAAATGTGTCCATTCGGCAATGCGTTCTGTCTCACTTGAATAATCTGCAAATTTCCCGAAGCATTTGGAACATGCACTTTGCTTACACCTTACAAACCAAATGAGAACATAAGGGATATTTTAGTGAAATCCAAACTAACAAGTAAAGACAAACCTGCTTGTTTTAAATGTAAATTTAATGGTCATAAGCTGTGTGATGTTCTAGAGGGTAGAAATTGTAAAATCAAGCAACGTATTTTATGTGATATGCAAATATAATTTATATTGTGTATTATTTAAACTGTAAAAATCAGATACAATGAACATCACCTCCATAAAGCCGAGTGCCTCCATATTTTCAGAACTGAGAAGAGCGGCAAACATTTGGTCTACTTGGTTCAAAACTGTATGAGGAAGTACATTTGATATCTAAAGCTTTGGGTGAAATTAGTAATTTAGAACCAATTTTATGGAGTATCACATGTATTCCAAAAAGTACAACAATAGTACAGAAGAGAGCACAAACACATTTTGGCCGATACATTTTCGGCAGCGAGGACACTCGTTACAAAAACTCCACGCAAAAATCAGCAATCTGGAAGTGACGCAACATTCTCCGCCTCAATCGGACTGGCAGACACCGAGTCAAAGACGTTTTAACAAATACACTAGCCATTCCCTCTGTCACCAGTCACACTTAATAATAGGTTTTCCCCAAATTTCCTCTAACAACACCCCTGGAATTTGCATATCACAGCCTGCTACTAACAAATCATTTTCTGACAACACATCCAGATGGACAAGTAGAAGGAATTCATCTCCAAAAGCTGATCAATCTGTTGTTGTTACCTCCCCTAACTTGCTTTCACTGACAGCACAGATTAAGTACGCGCCCGAGCACCTGTTTAGACAAATGTGCAATCTTTCACTGGATTAACTTTTCCAACCACTAGAATTCAAGAACGCAACAACACAACATTGAGGATATATACGAAAACGCAACAGAAATACGATAACGGGTCCCTACCTAAATTTTGTAAAGAGCTTGTAGCAACTTGCACTTCAAATATGGCATGTGTTTGGCATGACAAATGCCACCTCGGGAGCGCCAAGATTAAAAAATTTCCTGGTGCCATGATACAGTACATGACACGTTTGGTCAAGAAGTCTGAGTATCAACAAAATAACTGTTGACATCGAATTAAAGATAGGCAAAAGAATGGTGCTCAGACTATTCCGCTCAATTTCGGAAATTTAAGGCTGCTTTGGCAA
This sequence comes from Margaritifera margaritifera, assembly GCA_029931535.1. NCBI lineage: Eukaryota > Metazoa > Mollusca > Bivalvia > Unionida > Margaritiferidae > Margaritifera > Margaritifera margaritifera. Next base: position 178,118 of record JAQPZY010000719.1, read on the forward strand.
AACACGTTTCCCCAGTGCAAACATTTTCTTTCAGCTGGTAAATTACTCTCTGAATCTTTCCTTTGATGAACGCATGAACTTTGATATGCTAAATTTTTTCATCTCCACCAATTTTGATTTTATCCCTAAACCAGAAGAATCCAAATTCCATACACGGACTGACAACATACACTGGACGAATGTGACTCCAGTTGAATGTGACTCCAGTTACATACACCCAGCACTGGTGCACATTTTTATATGTTTGCATGTCGAACTCGGAACTAAAAATCAATCGTAAATCTGTCTAATAATAACGTTCTCACTTCTGCATCTAAATTTTATTCCAACCACAGAAAATATAAATACTTTGAATGAGGATATACAGATTTTCAACTACTTCATTCCAAATAATTCAAGACGAATATATTTTTATCTTCCGAAAATTCACAAACCTGTGGAAGACTGGACTAAACCAAGGGAAGTTCCGTCAGGTAGGCCCATTATTTCAGATTGTTCAGGTGAAACAGCGTGCATTGCCGAATAAATAGAGTTTATTTAAACCCAATGGCTCAGAAACAGTTTTTACATGTTAAAGATTCAAATGATTTTCTGGAAAAATTGAGTAAAACTGAACCTTCTAAAATCTGTATTCTAGTTACAGGAGATATTGATAGCGTTGATACTAATATTCAGCATGATGATGGGTTGGCTGCTTGTAGAAAGATTATGCTAGATAAAAATTTCCCAAATCATTTGGAACGTGCACTTGGGTTTACAGCTTATGAACGAAATAAGAACATATGGGACATTTTAATGAGAGCCAAACTACCAAATATCGACAAACCTGGGTGTTTTAAGTGTGAATTTAAGGTTGTACGCTGTGAATTTCTGTTTCTATGTTTGATATTTTAAGGCACTCAAAATGCATAATTAGTCAACACACAACATGACAAGTGCGAGGTAATCCGTGCATGGTCACATATTCTTGCTTGCAGTGGATGCGCAACATCTCGTAGTGGATGTATTCGTAGTAGTACATTGTACTTCATTTCTGCTTGTAAATCTGTAAATTTGAAAATGCCTGGTGTTGGAAGAAAGTCAGGGAACATTGAGAAGCAACTGAAAGAGAAAGAACAGAGCAGGCAGTCAGATACATTGGGGGTTGGAAAGAAGTAGACTAGACACTATCCCCAGAAGACTTCCATTTGCCAATTTGTTAGGATGGAAAGGTTGTCAGAGGATTGTGAGGTCTTTGAAACCAAACCACACAAGAGGTAACACATTGAAAAGAAGTTAAACAGCTTAACTTTAAATGTGGAAAAATGGCTTTAAAGGAGCATTTTGATGACATGCTGAAGTCAGGGATAACAGAGAATATGTTTAGATCCACCCTTGATCAAGAAGTGTCCAAAATCGGTGAAGATATCTGTAAAAGGTACAAGAAGGGAATGAGGAATTAGAAGGATTGAGAGAAGAGTTAGTTTCAGTGCGAGAATGACAAACTGAAACAGAAAATCCAGGGTCTGGAAGTGGAGCATGTAATTAAGAATGAATGTATTGCTGGATTACCAACTCGCAACGATGCTTTACGGAAACAGGTTGAAGAGCAGGAACAATATATGAGGAAGAACAACCTAATTATTTATGGACTAGAAGATAAGGATATGAGAGAATAGGCTTATACATGCGTGCAGAAGGTGGTGGGACTACTCAGAAGCAATTAGGATTGAAGATCTATGTCGAGGACATAAGCATTACACATTGCCTGGACCATTTCTCAGAATCAGTGGACAGACGTGATCTGTCAATATATCTCATGAAGGAAGAAACTTCTAAAGGAGGGATATTTTAAAAGGCTGAAACTATGTGATAAAAGGGATTATAATGAAAGCAACATACGGATTTATGGAAAAAGTGAACATCATGAATTTCTTGCATCAGTGTGGTTTCTTGATGAATCAATATTTACAACAATGAACAACGGAAAAAAAACCCATAATTTGGACGAGAGAAGACCTCTTAAAACTACAAGACCGCATACCCAAGTAAAATCGGACATCAGAGTACGAATTTAGCAAATATGTAAACAAAACTGTTATAAAAACTATTATGTAACTTTTTGAAACGTAACCAACTCGCAGTCAAATTGTATCCAAGTCAAAACATACCCAAATTGAATAATGTAAAAACATCTTGGCCGCTGACATTTCAGGCGTGTGGATTCAAAGAGTCAATATTAAACCTGATACAGTCATTCACCCAGAATATAAACTATAAACACATTTCATTAATGAATAACCCTAACTCTAGCATTGTCCTTGTAATGATTGATTTAAACGAATAATACATTTAGACATTATTGGGAGAGAGAGAGAGAGAGAATTGGGGGATGCATTAAATAAAGGCAAAATGTGAGAAAATACAACGGCTTCGATATCTTTTCATACAATAATTTTATTTTTTAAAACCTTAGCATCTGTATAGGTTGCATTTTTAGTGAGAATTTTAAGTTTAGGATAGTCAACATTCTAATTTTTTTTAAAAACTCCATTCTTTGACTACAACACAGGATTTATAAAGGATATGTTTGTGTTTGCAAAAAGTAACTCAGTTCCCAGTTCGTAAATGTCTTGATTTATTGTTCTTTCCATCCTGTCTTTCCTTTTCTTTTACTCCACTGTTAAAATTATAGGGATTATGAAAATGGCAAGGGGATGATAGTTTTGTTTAACAAGGGGGTGGTAGGGGGATGGGAGTAGGGAAATTTACTTTATTTATAATGGGGTGGGGAAAATAATGTGAATTGAATAGTAAATGTGAGGTGTTCATAGTACATAATGGGATGCTGAATAAGAGATCAACAGGTATTGGTCAGTCAAAGTGTATGATAAACCTATAAACATTTTTAACATTACGTTTCCCGTTAGAGGCTAGATAGCCCCATCATCTTAAATTCCAATTAGAGGCCATATGATTCCATTTGCGGTCAACCACTTCTAACAATGATGTGCTCTAGACGGCATAAATGTCCTATAGATATCCATAATGTTATACGTGTGAAAAAAATTTAACATGGGATTTCTCATCTTGACACCCAAGTACAGCATCATGTTTAACCTATGGACATTTTTAACATAGGATTTCCCCTTGTCCCTAGAATCCCACAAAAATGGAGACTAATGTTAATTTCCAATTGTCCCGCAAGTGTCGCAATAAAAAAAAATTAAAATGGAGGTCTAATTTTAAATTTCCATTATGCTGCAGAATCTGCAGACCATATTTAACATAGGATTCCCGTTTGACCGTCAAGTGGCAGCTTCCTACAGAACCCGAACGTGCCCTTCCCTTTCTATATACTTGCTTGCCATACCAACGTCCTGAAAAATATCAAAAGAATTATCTGCTTATGATGGCTTATGATGGCCATATTGAAATGTAACTTGTTCCTTAAATCTAACATTATACTTTATTTTTTTTAATTATTTTTTTGCAGGAAAATATTAGGATATATAGAATATTATAACTGAGAGTTATGTATATAAATAGAAGCTGTCATCACCAAAAATATCATTATAATCATTATTATTGCTCTAAGTTAATAGCAAACATGTTATAGGACATCCGATGTTTAACAAATATTATCTATCGTTCTACTTCTATGTCGTTTTATTAAATACATAAATAAACTTGCCGATGTTTCCACAGGCTCTTTGTTGCCATAGGCTACAGGCATAACAATATATTGCCTGTTGATGTCCCGTAACGGTTTTCTACAGTCTATACACGAAAACATGCTCTGTGTATTGAGGTATTCGAAATCAAAACATCCAAAAAGTATCTTTATTGGCATTTAGCCGATTGACCATCAGCAAGTATATACATATATGATTTTTACAACGTTTACCGAAATCCTCTACTCATTTGTTAATACCAAGAAACCATACTTTCACATGAAGAAGCTGTTATGTTTTGACTGTCCCCTGATGTCCTTCATGTGCTAGTTATGTTACTCTGTGTTGAAGCCCTTTCGGTATTTCTAGTTTCCTGTCACACATTAGGACAACACCATTTGTAACTGGAGATATCGTGAGTTTATGTCCGAGTCTTTAAAATGTCTCCAGGGTTAAGTTTTGTTTTGTTTGTATGAATGTTTCCAGTTTCCAATCTCTTTTGATTTGATAACATGTTGTAGGTCCTGGTCCTCTGGTTGTTTGTTGCTGCTGTTTGCTTTCTGCATGAAACGTAGCTTGTTTCTGCAATGACTCTGTGTCCTTACCTTTATTATGGCATTGGCATTTTCTCTTTCAGATTTGTCTGTTTCTGAGAACATAGAAAGCGCAACATTGGTACGTTTTGGTATAATAATAATAATAATAATAATAATAATAATAATAATAATAATAATAATAATAATAATGACTTTATTTAAAGAAGAAGCTCATTTGGTCAACTTACCAATCTTCCATGAGGCCTTCTGCAATACATATATATGTTGTACAATTTTTACAAGTTGTGGTGTCTTTAGACAACAATGCTATTAAAAACTAGATAATTGATCTACTGCTACTATAAAATATGTACAAGGCATTAAAGGTGACTACATACAGGATTCATACAAAGATTAGTAGTGAACCTGTGTGAAACATTACAGGTGAGAACATAAAGATCATCATTTTAAAGAAGAGTAGTACTGAATTACACAAAATCATACCAATGATTGTTTCTGTAAATGTTGACCAAGAAGTTTCTTAAAATCTAGGGAAGAGTCAGCTCACCTAATACAGGGTGGAATGGAATTCCATAGTTTGGCTCCAGAAAAAGCAAAACTCTTTTTATAAAACTCTGAATTTGGTTCAGGTAAATATAAATTGTTGTTTGAGATTGATTTTAGTTCATATGTATGTACATTTTTCACAAATTTAAAATTACATTGAACATAATCAAGCCAACCCATGTAAGGATTTGTAGAGTAGTAAACCCCTTTTGAAGCTGAGTTCTCTATGGAAATGGAAGCCACATAAGGGTTTTAAAAAGATTTGTTGATGCATACATGCCATAACACGACGTGTCAAGCGAAAAACACGATTTTGGATTCCCAAACCCCCCGACACGGTCGTGTTCCGAAAAACACGATTTTCAGCAATCTTAGCGAGAGAAAAAAATTCCCACAAAAAAATTACATTTCTTGATCACAATAATATATGCCCGTAATCTGTGGTATGTATAAACAGTAAATAGTCTTGCTCAGAGCTCATGTAAAACAATCCTCGGGGAAGTTTACACAGATGTTTTAGAGACAATTAAAAGGTAAGGTGGTCAGCGATTGACATACACCTTTCAAAGATTTACTGAATTGGTTCCCAATAGCTAGGGTGATGTGTCGTGTCAAATCCTTTGAGCACTGCTGAGGGAGAACCCATTGGGCTAATTTGCATAGGTAATGTACACTAAATGGAACAACCCAATTTGTCTGAAGTTAAGTACATCAAACAGATGCGTATTGAAAAACAAATGTTATTACATACATATCATTGACTGCATTGAATGAGAATGTTGAAGCCATCTTTATTAAAGTTTGTGATTAGCGGCAACGTTTCTTTGAAGTCGGATTTTTGCTCCATATATAAAATTCAAAACATGATTATTTTGGTAGGTTGAACAACAGCACCATTCAATCTCAAATGCAGTGTTGTACCTAGGATCCAAAGGTCAGGGGACACTGTGTCTCTCACCCTCCAGAATTGGGGGACACACAACATTTAAAAGGGAAACAGGAATATTATAGTACATAATCCACTAGAAGTGCTAAAAAAATGAGATAATCTTATTTGCTTCGACAGTTTTGCCACCTTAACTTTCTCGTATTTTTCTCGGACATTTACATGATTGCAATAAACGTTTTATCATGTGATCAAGTAACTCATGAAAACATCAACATGTTTGAATATCTGGTTCACCTGAAATGAACTGCACCATGGAATTTTAATAATATAAAAGTATTAAATCAATAATCAAATGACAAATTGAGTATTTGCATAAATTGGTACCTTTTTCATTAATACAGCCTGAGAATAAATTAAATCTTCACTGCCGTAGGCGTGACTTTAACCTCGAAAATATGTTAAAAGACTTTAGCAACTCGGCCGACTACCACAAACCTTAAATGTTTTCATTGCCAGATTCATTGTTTTGAAATGGATATTCATTGTCATCTTACAGGTTTTATCACTTTTAGCGACTTTGGCCATAGCTTGCGCCAACATAGGTGTGGATGCACATTCGCGAAGGAAAAGTGTAGACATATTTGTGAACACAAATGACACTTGCATTACCGTCAGACCAACTACGGAAAGCAGCAAAGACTACATGTAATTAAAACTAAATTCCACTGTCCATTAGATTTTAAAGACAGTAACTTGGTGTATTTTTGTATTTAATGTCTGTGAGGTTGTGACCATGTTTGTGGTGATGTTTTTTGACAATTCAAAGTATACCATTTTTTTTTAATTCTTTTTTTTTGTAAGTATATTAAATGCTTCAGAGAAAACAGATGGTATTTTCTTTTATTCAGATTTGAATTTCCAGTCATTTGCTATAGGCTGATTTGAAAAGATAACTTATTCTCATTTGGATGAGGTCGCTATTTTTTTTTTTTTGGGGGGGGGGGTCACGCGCACTGACCCCCCTTGGGACTTCAAAACACACTTTTTGAGTCTCAAAAACCCTCCAACACTGTCTGGGAATATGGCAAGTATGTTGATGGTGTATGTAAATCAGCATAAAGAATAACTTTAGCTGCTCTTTTTTGAAATTTCAGTAGTCTTTCTTGATTTTCTGTATCACTATTACCCCAGGTAGAACGGCAATATTCTAGACGTGGCATGATGTAGGCATTGTATAATATCTATCTCTGTTCTTGAGGGAGATGAGACTTTATTCTGTTCAAGAGATAAAGCAGTGAGTTTACTTTTTAATGACCTTATCAACTTGCTTTTTCCAGCACAAGATATTGTCTATCATAATGCCAACTGGTTTTTCATTTTCAGACTGTTCTATATATATTACTTTTAGCATTACTTTAAAGTCATCTTTCTCAGCTTTTACTTTGGCTCGACAACCTATAATCATGGCTTTTGACTTGGCTGCATTTATCTTCATACCATTGTGCTCACACCAGTTACTTAACCAAATCCTGATTTAATTTAGTGCTAAGGTCATGGCCAGTTGATCCAGTGTTATATAATGTTGTGTCATCTGCGAACATGTTGGTGGTGGATTGCTCAATGTGATATGGTAAATCATTGATGTACAGCAGAAACAGTAATGGTCCAAGAACTGATCCTTGTGGAATACCTGACTTTATGAGTTTCTTATCTGAAAGTTTATTTAAAACAGAAAATTGTTGTTGTCTGCCTTCAAGATAGGATTGAAACCAAGTTAAACTTTCATGGTTAACTTGATATATATGCAGAGTTTTCCAGCAGGATTTTGTAATTAAGAAGATCAAAAGCCTTTGTAAGGTCAAAAAACACTACCTAACAGGTTTCCTTGATCAGTTGCTTTTAACCAATCATCCACCATTCTAGTTAGTGTAGCCTGGCATGAATGTCCTTCACGAAAGCCAGATTTTCGTGAATGTAGTAAATTAAAAGATTCCAGGTAGTTTTTAAATTCTTTACAAACATGTCTTTCAAACATCTTTTAAAGTGATGATAAAACTGATATAGGTCTATAGTTATTCATATCAGAAAGATCTCCCTCGTTGTGTATCTTAGTTACTTTTACCAGTTTAGACTGTTTGGAAAAATACCTGCAGAAATGCTTAGATTGTATATATACGTAAGTGAAGGTGCAATCACTTGAGATGAGAGTTTTAGGAATTTAGCACTAATACCATCTAGACCTGTAGCTGTTCTGACATCAAGTTTATGTATTCATAGGTACGTTTTTGACTTGGGTACATTTTGCCTTGTGTAAGTTTTTGCTTGAGTACGTTTCAATTAAGGTACATTTTGACTGTAATTCTGTTTTGGTCAAGGTATGTTTTTACTGAAAATCAAGGGACCAACCATTTATGTTGGGGAGACAGTTTTCAACAAGCTTCCAGCTATCTAGTGAATCCAAATATATTGTATTGTTATAAATCATACGTGAAGATGATCTCTTGAATAAATACTGTTCAAACAATTTGGTAAGGACTGGATTTTTAGTTCGGATCAGGATATTTTTTAAAGTCATCAGAAGATAAATAAAATAAGGTCTTTTTTCCAAACAAATTAGAACAAGAAAATTTTGTTCAAGCACTTTGGCGGCCAAATAAAAAGAAAAAATGTAAATCCCAGTCCCCCCCACAATTAAATGGCTTTTACTGCCATAAACAAGTGTTTCTGAATGGTATATATATATATATATACAATCACAATGAGTACTATAACCAATTCTCAACATTATGATCATATTTATACATCATAAAATTTCAGCGGAATAAAATACGTTTTTCTTTTAATAAAAAATATTTATTTGATACTGGTGCTGTATGTATACAAGATCAGACTAATTTCGACTCTAATATTGGACTTTTTAATACAATTTTTAAATTTAAACATGTTAAAATGACCGGTAAGTTTCATGTCTCACTATTCCGGTACCTGTTTTCACTTGTAGGTCTTAGACTATGTCCAGTGTTCGAGATATTCCGCATGAAGAGCCCTGACATTTGGCGGTGCAAAAGAAAATGGGTAAATATTCCACACAAATCTCGTGTATGTTCATTTAAATCAAACGATTGTTTTCGTTGTATAATGCTCCTTTGCACCGCAACATAATTTATTCAGGGTTTCAGATTTTAGTGAAGAATGCAAACTTGCATGTCTTCACGGGACGGATATAGTAACGGGTACGTCCTATTACCGCGTTACTACCTTGAAAACATACCCCCAAAAATTCCACTATAACTTACTTACTTTTTAACTTTTATCCTGCAGCATCAGTAATCAACGTGTGGTGCATTTGTCAGGGTGAATGATTTTAATTTCCGATCAACAAAATCGCCAAAGTGCTGGATATTCCGATGTGCGGCTGCACGATTCACTGAAAACCACCTAAAACCTGCCCAAAACCACCCCAAAACTACTAAAAACCACCACAAACATGATCTAAATTAAACGAAACATACCCAAATCCACAAGAAAACATTAGAAAAGATTACTATTTTGTTGAAACAGACAACAAATTAAGCTGTAGTTAGTATTTACATCGGAGGGAAATGAAACAAGGGAGATAAATCTTACTGAATTGATCCCCAATGTTGGTTATCAAGTCAAACGGACCCATTCAGTTGGTCCTACTATACACCGCAAAAACAGGGCAAAGACAGCGAAGATGGCACATAGACATTTTAAACTGACAATAGTGGAAAATATTTACTGTTGATACAATATATAAGAATTAGAAATGTTTGCTTTGTTTATGTGTTGGACTGTCCTTTTCTTTCAATATTTTGACACATGGAAGTTACTTCTACTCTCTCTTTTTCTTATTGACCATGAAATGTGCTAGTGTAAATTTCTAAAATTATTTAATTACGGTAAGTGTTGAGAGAAAGAATAAGACAGGGCAAAGATGGGCATAGACAGGGCAAATACTTACAATATTGGAAAATATATACAAAATTTATATATAATAAATACATAAGAATTAGATATGTTCGCTTTGTCTATGTGTTGATACTTCTTTCTTTAAATAATTAAAATATTTTGACATATGGGAGTTTAATTTTCTTCAACTTTCATTGTTACTACTACTCTTTCTATCTTTCTTATTGACCACGAAATGACCATGTAAATTTGAAACAATATTTAATTACGCAGTAAAGATCAAAGAAGTGAGTAAATAAAAGACTACAGAAGGCGGTAAAGATCAAAGAAGTGAGTAAATAAAAGGTTGGATGTTGCAAAATTAATGAGAATGGTGAGATTAATTTGTAATTAATTTGATTGATATAAAATCATGACAGCAATTGGTATTATTTATGGCAAACAATGCCTATGAACCCAATTATTATTTGAGTACATGCTGTGACAAAGTGGCGGTTCACAGAAGTTACAGAAGCAGTAAAAATCAAAGAAGTGAGTAAATAAAAGGTAGGATGTTCTATTTATGAGAATGGTGAGATTATTTTGTAATTAATTTGACGGGTATATATAAAGTTGTGATAGAAATTTACGATAATGGTCTTATAGAGAAAAATAATGATAAAGATCATCACAAACTGAAGTTAATAATTGTGAAAACAGCGAATGCTACATGAAACAAGTAAAGCAAAATGGCAGATTTTTAAGCAACTAAGACATTTTGTCCATTCTCACTAACACTGACAATTGCCCAACTACTATACCACCAGGGCTTAAAAATAATGTTTATGTCGTACTAAACATAGATGGCAGTCACCATAAAGGAAAAAATGAATTTCCCGATGATTGTGGTGTAAGGGGGACACATGCGGGATATACTGTTAACCTTACTTTTTTGATTGAATCAAAAAATAGACCGTCTGGTTTATATAAAAAAATGTAATATGTATGACACAAGTCAAAAAATAAGAATATTACATATATTGCAATTGAACCACAACCAGAAGAGGTACTTTCATTCCACAGATATTACACAAAGCTTAAAGAAGATGAAAAGTTTAAAAAACATGTTACAACTGTAATTAAGGCACCCAGTCGAATGCATTTTTTCCCAAAATGTGCTGTTGTTGAATATTGTGGAGAAGGGTCTTTAAAAATTAACAAACCGCATGGAAACAGTAAGCGTAATGAGCCCTATCGGCGAACAGATCCAAATATTTTAAGAGAAGCTGTAAATGGTATAGGGGAGAAAAAGGCATCGTCGATATATTTACAGATGAATAAAGATGATAGCTTCTCTGTGCCAAAAACGTCAAGGCAAATTCAAGACAAAATTGATAGAGAAAAGAATAAAGTCAAAACATCTGTACCAGGAAATAAAAATCTAGCCGATGATTTAATAGCAATATTAGGTGAACTTCACACAAATGACTATGTCCAGGAAGTGATTCTGACAAAAAGAAAATGCCGCATTATTGTACTATACACTGCAGAACAAATATTAGACATGAAGAAAAAAATTCTGGACAGGATAAAAGCATTTTTGGACTAGACCGAACTTTTAATTTGGGCAAGGTTTTTGTAACTGCAATGTCATATAAAAATAGACGTGCTGTAAACAGGAAAACTGATCAATACCCTATTTTCTTAGGTCCACTAAGTCTTCATTGGCAATCAGACGAAAACACATATTACAAATTTTTTTCGCATATTCGCAAAAAAATAGGAGCTGTTAATTTCATATTTGGTACTGATGATGAAAAAGCTCTGACAACCGCTCTAAGATCCAATTTTTGTAATGCAGAATTTTTATATTGTACTAAGCATATTAAAGACAACATTCGGCACCCTTTGCATAAACATGGATCTGACGATCTTGTCACAAAATGAATACTTTGTATGATCTTCAATGAAGACAGTGGCCTGATATTCAGTCAAGATGACGCTGAGTTTGCCAAACGAGAAGATGATCTGGCGCTATATTTAAAACAATATCCCAATTTCGAACAGTACTTTAAAAAGTTCATATGTCAAAAAATTTAAATGTTTGTGTACAAACCACTAAAAAACAACATTATCATGAGTCTTTTGACCAACAACAACTCGGAATCCATAAATAATTAACTTAAGCAGGTTGCCGATTGGAAACAGCACAAAATACCTGAATTAATCAACAGGTTATATAGTGTAACTCAAGCTCAGTTCATAGATTTGCGTCGCACACTATATGGCTGTGGCAATTATAAATTATTTAGCCATTATTCTTTATATGTGTAAGCTATGTCTTATTTCGGGTTGAAATGATAACACTCGCTTGTCAGTTGTGGGATTTATTACCAGATGAAATGGTATGAGATAAACCTAAAACAATACAAAGCATATACTTAATATACAAGACAAATACAATACAGAATATAGCAGACACAAATACAATACACAATACACAACCAGCACGCCAACATTTATAATTTTATCACAAAAAATACAAATGATACTTTACCAGACTCGAAGGGTATAATTGTTTATACTTTACCAGACTCGAAGGGTATAATTGTTTATATTCAATCCCTTGTCTTTCACTTGCGTGAAAGACAAGTGCTTTTCTTATTCACGAATATTACTGCTCGAGATGTTGTCCGTCTAAGAACCAGAGTAGGAATGCCAGAGGATTTTGTTAGTTTGGCGGGGAATCGATGTTAATGCTCATGAAGCCTGGGAATCATGCATCGCGATCAATCCCTCACTCGCTCACTCACTCATGACGAACACGCACATTGGTATACAACACAAGTCCTGGGTCACATATGTAATTGATGAAACAATTTGGCGCACAAAACTATCAGCAGAAAAGACAAGAATCTTTACAAAATTGTTACAGAAGCAAATAAACTCCAATACTTCTAAGTTTGTACATTCCTCTGATGGAAAATTCCAATGCATCCGGCCGAAAATAGATGCGGGACGCAAACCTGGTCAGAGAAGGCATGCAAAAGCTGAACGAACATCGACCTAGGCTCTGTAAATTGAACTAGAAGTACCGTATTTACTGTATATGTTGGGACACCGTATATGTTGGGACACCATAAATTAATTTTTAAAGTAATTTTTTTGTGCACTGTAAGTTCTGGGACAGATCGTTTTTTTCGAGTTGTAAGTTTTGGGACACCTTTTAAATCATAATATCGATGCTTAGCTGGTAAAAAAAATGCACTCGAACTTATATTTTATTAAATAAATAAAATAAAAACCGCTGTCAGTGTTGTTTGTTTACACTTGTCTTCTTATCTGCAAACTTTTGAAGAACAAAATTTGATAAATCTATGGGCAATATAGGAGACTAGATGTTTGTACTACGTACAAAATACGTGCAAGTTGGAGCACTTGGTTTTTCCAACCCTTTGAGCGAGCCGCCGAGTTGATCCTTGTTCAGTGCCAAGTAGAGTCCTATATTCAGCAGACAGAATTTATTTGAACTTCCTGTGATCATGCCGCACAATTGACGCCTGTTCAGTTGTAGCAAATCCTTTAATACCAGTACATTTCACAATGTATGCTTAAAGTGTCACTTACAGACCCCGACTGTTCCACTGTTTCAATTTATTTTCAAAATTCCTGTGAATACTGCTAATAGAAACCAAAACCGGCTTCCCTTGGTCTGCCGACTTTGTATATACAAAATCTGCACACTTATAATAATCCAAAGTTGGCTTCCAGGGTCTGCTTGCTTTGTAATAAAATAAACTTTGTATTTGATATCCTACTGGTAAGTTGAAACAATGAGTTTATTGTTCGCTACCAGCTGTGTTTATTCACCATCCGGTCTTCTGTTGTTTGCCATCTGTAATTGTAACTGATGTCTGCAGGGTAAATAATATACACGGTATTAATTGTCTTTAAGAATACATTCTGTATCCCATGCTAGCGAAAATATTGTCATTTGCTCTCACGGTGAATGTATTTCCTAATAATGATTTTTATTTGCTAAATGTTGTTATATTGTTAACCTGGATATAATACACTCTTGGTTATTTTGCACCATACACCGGATCATGCGTGAATTGCTGGTGCCTTCAAGCAATCGGTTGTTATTTCTGTCTCTCTCTTTCTATTGTTTGTGATTTTACTGGATCCAATTTTAAGTTTGATAATATACCGGTATTCAAACTTCTGTGGACAACCAAACATGATTCGTCTGTCTATATTCACGTCAATAAAATAATGTGTCAATGTTGTTACCTGACATAAGCGATACACACGACCGGTACTCTACATTACCGGACCATGTGTTAGTGGATACGTTTGTGTCTTTTATACATAAATTGCTTATGAAGAACAAAAAAGAGGAATAAATGAGAACAGTACAAGGTTAGTTTCTTTCAGTTTATTATCAAAAAAACGTTTAATTTACCTACCTTATTTAAACATGAAGTGCTGGGGGGGGGGGCAAATTCAACACAATTTGTTTCGGTTCTTAAGTTTTGGGACATATGATCTAGTTGAAAAAAGTTTAACCATAGGTAGCAACAGGCGCCGCCACTAGAGGGCACTGGCGATCAAGATTAACATTTTCTCAAAATGTCAACCTCATTACACCTGGTACTTTCTCCGCTTTCTTATGTAAAAAGCAGACATTATATCTGAATGTATTCATGGTTGAAAGGTCAAAGGTCTATATTTAGCGTATATGACATTGGGCCTTTTGTACAACATATTCGGGGAAAATAAACAAAAACCGATCTTTTCAAAACGCAGAAAAAGTAAATAAACGAACATATATGCTCACCTACGCCTACTTTTTAATTACTTTGTAGTTCTTTTTACGAGAATAATCGTAAAATGTGTGCGAATATTTGCGGAAAACCCACGAATTACGTCTTTTTAAAGGTCACCCATGCCAGCAAGAACGGTAACTCTTCCCGGCACATGAGTACGTACAAAATGGAAACAATGACAACAACACGACATAAATTGGGTTCAAAAACACACATAAATTTGATTTTATGAAAGGGCAGACGTTTATACAAAGGAATCGGATTATACAAACGTATTGTCATTCATTATACCAAATTTATTACAACATTTTCGTACAACTTTTGTTGTGTAATGTAATTTCGAGAATAGAGACTCGACAGGTGATACTGATAATGATATTGATAATATGTATGTGATTGTGATCATTTAGATATCATCAATGTCAGGTCATCTGCTCTAGGTACGATTCTTAGCTAGAGACACTGGTATTCAAATTAAAATGTTCATGTTTAGTAGAGGCGAAAAAGAGATACAAGTTAAACTTATTTTCAGAATTTTTAAAATGAAAACAAATTCATTTCATGACATTTTTTGTGAATATCAATATGAATATTGTCATAGTAAAGAACAGAAAATCTATCTGTAGTATTTCTCTATTTAAACAAAAACATAATCATAACTATTTCTTGAGAACCAAATCAGTGAGAGTAGTTCAATTGTGGAAGTATTCAAAGTAAGTCATTTTTATGTTTTTTTTTGTCATTGATTTTATTTTATAGATATGAAAACTGACCAAAAATATTTTATAACTAAATTCTAAAATGGCAATTGTTATTTACTAAATTGTGATTTCTGATCAATGTATATATGTACAAGAACACTGTAATGCATTTGCACTATTGCTTTTAAGAGTAACATACAATTTAAACTTGTGTATGACTCATGATTATGGTATTTCATGCAAAAATTTTAGGGGGGCACGTGATAAAAAGGAACTGAAAGGCTTCAGAAGTACCTGGAACATAGAAAAAGTTAATTTATTCTTGAAGCTGAATGTTCACAAAACATTTATATATAACCATATGTAAGAAATATGCAACTTTCAGCATGAAATAACATGATGTCAAGAATTTGCAAAAAGTGACCAAAGACCAATATTAACAATGGTGGACGGCTCAATTGTTTGAATGCTTCCTGTGAATTTATTTGAAAAGATATAATAAAGATGGGTTCATTTTTGAATTCTGCACACTCAAATTTTGCAGAAAAGGTTCCATTTTAAGAGCAACATATAATTTCAACTTGTGCATGACTGAAAAATATAGTATTTCATGCAAAAATGTTAGGGGGGTGCTTGTAAAAAAGGCACAGGGGGGCTTCTGAAATACCTGGAACATAGAAAAAGTCAATTTATTCTTAAAGCTGAATGTTCACAAAACATTTCTATATAAACATATGTAAGAAATATGCAAATTTCAGCTTGAAATAACATGAGGTCAGGAATTTGCAAAAAGTGCCAAAGACCAATATTAAAAATGGTGAATGGTACATGTGTTTGAATGCTTCCTGTGAATTTATTTGAAAAGATATCATAAAGGTGGGTTCATTTTTGAAATCTGCACACTCAAATTATGCAGAAAACATTCAATTTTTGTATATTCTATAATTCCGAAAAAATCATCCCCTGTTGCTACCATAAGTAATGGGACAGGAAAAAAATCATTTATTGTATCCTGTCCCAATATATACGGTAAATACGGTAAACTTGTCTATTGTCGATAAATGACTATGCTTTTCCATTGTTCTAATTTTTTAACTGGTTTTATGTAAATATCTTTGCAATGTTTATATGCAATAATCTTTGTAAAATTTTTGGAAGTTTTAGTTATGTACGACACAGGTTGCAAGCATTACTTGTATTATGTTGATTGTATTAATACTTTGTTTGAAAATATGCAAAACACATTTTAGTTGAACTTCGTTACTTTAATGATTAATTCTATGTTTTAAAACTGTGCTTTTAAAACTGGACTTTGAATAATAATCTTTGTACATATTTTTGAATTTTTAGTTAGCAGAGAAACATGATATGTTTTAAAGAACTCTGAAATCGATAATAAAGAATTTTAGAACATCCGACCTTTTATTTCCTCACTTCTTTGATATTTTCCGCCTTCTGTAACTTCTGTGGACCGCCGCTTTGTCACAGCATGTACTCAATTAATAGTTTGGTTCGTACTCAAGAATTTAGTGTTTTGAAGATATTATTTTGCCTTACATTTTTATGTATTTATTCATAGATCTTCCTATCTGATTTGCATAAATGAATCCTATGCACAGAAGGCTGTTTTATCATTATCATTAAATTTAAAGCAATGACAATAACATTTTTAAATGTAATGACATGAAGTATAAAGTAAATAATGGATCAGCAGTTATTTGCACTTTATTTTAGCGGGGGAAAAAAGAATCTGTATCTTTACAGGATTTATACAAGTGAGAATTTAAATAAAACATCAAGAAGGAATACAATATATCGCTGTAGCCCGTAGCGACAACCAATTGCTAATAAAGACAAGACCAAATGCAAGTAAAAATATTTATTGTGTATATGTTATTGTTTTAATTTCCATTCATATGTATGGCACAGATGGTCCATTATTTACTTCAAAATGAGGCTGTTTTCACTTGGAACCTATTGACTGTGTCCATTATGACATGATAACTAGCATTGGTGATGAATCCAGTAAGATTTGTCTCCCTTGTTTCATTTCCATCCGATGTAAATACTAACTGCGGCATAATTTGTTGTCTGTTTCTACAAAATAGTACTCTTTCCAACATTTTCATGTGGATTGGGGTATGTTTCATTAGATTTAGATATTTTTGTGGTAGATTTGGGCAGGTTTTGGGTAGTTTTGGGTGAATCGTGCAGCCCCCGAGGTGACCTCTAACGGGAGGCGTTCTAGACTAAAGAGAAGGTCCTATTACTGCTGCAATTGAGAAATACAGTGACCATCGGTGGTACAGTACAGGAAATATTATGTAAAATCAACACATTTAATAACAAAATTTTCAACATTAAATTCATAAATTTAATCAAGATCTTTATATGCCCGAGTTGTAGCAAATACATGAAATAATTACGGTTTATGCTATTCTTATGTTATATTACATGGGGTACCTGGACATTTCGCCCCATGGACGTTTCGGGCCAAGACATTTTGCCCCACTTCATGAACGTACCTGGACGTTTCGCCCCATGGACATTTCGGCCCAAGACATTTCGGCCCACATTCAGTGGACGTTTCTACACTTCTTAACTATATAAAACAACCTCTCCTTTCCCAACAAATATGACTACCCTTCATCATAAAGTTCAGTTTTTGTAACTGCGAAAATAAAAGTATCGCAGTATAGAAAATAATGATCACTGTAAACGATAGATTCATTTTCTGATCAGTCTTATTACATAAATGAAGAAAAAGAGGAAAATATTGTCAGATATAATGACAGACTAAATGTAAATCAAACAAATTGAAATGGGTCCATAAATCGAATAGTCTAAGTATAAGCCTATTCTTCTACTTCTTCTTCTTCTTACTATCTCCTTCTGATAAGAGAATAACTTGTCTTACTATCTCTTTTCTTTTATATACTCTTCATCAATCATTTGCAGTCATTAGGTAGAGGGTGACAATACATGGAGAAAAAAAATACATTTTCTCAAAGACTTGTTTCAAAAATAATTATAAATTTCAAAAGAACACAGTTTTAAACAAACATGATTATCCAGCAAGTGTTCTTTGGGCTTAATTACAACCAGGTAACTTATTTGATCTTCGTAGTTAGAGACTCCACTCAATGTGGTATCAATGTAGTTAAGCTGAGACAAGGTTTTGAGTAAGTCAGGGAAGCTTTATTGCAAAGGTAGTAAAATATTAGCACATATGTTTGAATAAAAAAAATAATTGAATTTAAACATTTGTATTTATTAAACAATGTCAGAACATACAATGTCATGGTCCAAAAAGTCCAGTTAAGTGGGGCGAAATGTCCATTGAAATGGGGCGAAATGTCCATTTGAAGTGGGGCGAAATGTCAATTGAAGTGGGGTGAAATGTCTTGGTCCGAAATGTCTTGTAGTTAACATCAACCCATGTAAACTTTAGTTGTATATCCCATGTCTGTAAAACACCTTCTGAATTTGAAGGGATGACGTGATTCATTAACTTGCCTTTATACTACTGATCTAAGAACGCACACTAAAACAAAACTCGCGAGTTTGACAATACACCCTTAATGGACCCCCCACAAGTTAGATAACAATTTTTATTGAAGAGCATCAGTCAGGCCACCAATTCTGCTTGTATTGTTTAAATTGTGAAGTAGATGATTTGTAGTAATAGTCATACTGCTGTTATAGGACACACCACTGTAGTCATAGGGTGTACTGTGTCTGTGATAGGACACACCACTATAGTCATTGGGTGTACTGTGTCTGTGATAGGACACACCACTATAGTCATAGGGTGTACTTTGTCTGTGATAGGACACACCATTATAGTCATAAGGTGTACTGTGTCTGTGGTCAGTTTCATCTTTTTCTTTCACACCCTGTGTTAGCTGTGTGGACAGTTATGTTAGGGTCTGAGGTTAGGTACGATACGATATTGTAGCCTCGACTGATATTTGGATAGGTCGAGGTACACGGCTGAGAAAGGAAGGTAGGAGTAATAACATTAGTACTAGTGTGAGGTCAGAGCACTTACCCGAATGTATGTTTGTACAGCACATCTGTTCACCACAAGATGACCACAAAATACCACAAGTTTATGTAACCACAAGATGTGTTTGTGTATGCACAAGTTTATGTAACCACAAGATGTGTTTGTGTATGCACAAGTTTATGTAACCACAAGATGTGTTTGTGTATGCACAAGTTTATGTAACCACAAGATGTGTTTGTGTATGCACAAGTTTATGTAACCACAAGATGTGTTTGTGTATGCACAAGTTTATGTAACCACAAGATGTGTTTGTGTATGCACAAGTTTATGTAACCACAAGATGTGTTTGTGTATGCACAAGTTTATGTAACCACAAGATGTGTTTGTGTATGCACAAGTTTCTTTAATTAACTACTTAGTTTGTGACAAGATATTACAAGGGGGGGGGGGAGGGGTGCAACTGATAAACAAGCCAAGAAAAAACAAACATTTTAGTGATTTCATACAAGTACCAAAGTATAAACAAGATTTTAAAACAAGCATCCACTGCATCATTTTTAATTCCAATAATGAAAAAACAGCTACCAAAGTGCATAAAAAACAAAACAGACAACCAAGAGCCAAAAGAACTAGAAAATAATTACTCTGCTTGCACAACATACAGTACATTGTTTTGTTAACCAAGTCTGGTAGTTGTTTGTAGGTTTTCAATTGATCCATACTTGTATCTTTAAAGCCCCTACTCTTTTGATTCTTTTAAATTAGGTTCACAATCACAATTGATGTACATACAAGATAGATGCCCAACTGTATGATAACTTGCTGTTTAATCGATAAATATGCATTTTGAGAATTTTTTTTATCTTGTGCATACTCGAACATACTTTGTGGTATCTTGTAGTCATCTTGCAGTACCTTGTAGTTAATTAAAGCATACACAAACACTTCTTTTAAACATCCTTTGGAATCTTGTATACATCTTGTGGTCATTTTGTGGTATCTTGTGGACATCATGTGGTGTCCTGTTGTATCTTGTGAATTGATGGTCCCTTTATGTATGCATGTCCAATTGTTGAAGTTAATTGTTTTATTGTTGTTTATAGTCAGTAAAATGACTCCAACAATGTTTCTTATTTAAGTAAATGTAATTCCAGTGCTAAATAAAATTTGACTGTGTCTATGAGAAGTTGGAATCCAGGAAAGTGTTGAAACCGCGTGGTGTTAGTATAGGGTAGTCGCTTTACACAGGGGCTTCCATACTTAAGTGACCTTGCATCAGCCTTTACCTGCCTGAAATTTATATTGGCTACAGAGTCATTGCGGTTCATGCTCATTCATTGTAGTATTATAATAAATGAATGAAAAATTAAGGCAGTTGATAACCGAGATAATTCTGTTTGTTTATGATATTACAATTATAACAATTTTCAATGTCTTGTAACTTACGCCTCTAGAAGGAATCAAGGAAGAGATTAGACTTTTTTTCTTTTCTATATTAATTGATTTAATTAGCTTAATTCCATTTGAAATCAATCAATTTTCCAAGACACTGGAAGAAAAATCAAATGACCATATTCAGTGACTGTTTTTTTTTTCCATTTCATCTTTTAGCAACACAGCATACTACATTCACTTTTTTCTTAAACAAACTTTGAAAAATTTCTCCACAGCAAGTTCAGAATCAAAATCATTAAGTTCTGGATCTTCATCCATCACCCTCATCAATTTCATTACAGTTTCTTGTTTTAAACATCCACGGCCCTTTGTCTTCATGTGATTATGTTGAACTTTGCAACTTGAGTATTCCTTGGGTTGCCATTGCATTATTCCTTCCACAGTCACGACACTATTTGCATAAAGTTCATAATGTTCATTGTTTTCTCATTTTTTTGGCTTATGGGAATGCCCTATTCCATGGTTCATTCCACAAATCTTTCAGTCTCTAATATGTCAACCAGCAGCAGATTTGAAGATCTTGTTCTCGTTGAAGAATATTGGAGATGGTTTCGTCACTCGGCAGGTAAAAGGAAGAAATGGTCTCATCTTGAATTCCTGGAAATTCTTTTCACCCAGTAGTGTCAGTCCCTTTGATGGACTTTTGTTTTTGTATTGGTAGGCTTGTATATGCCCAGATGAGGCAATAATAAGTAATAGTCTAAGTTTTGCTGCTTGAGAGAGCACTATTCACCATGTCAAAATGTATGCATAAAATGATGACAGCTGTAACCCTTAGCTGGTGTTTGTAGAAAAAGATTTGCCGTACATTACCATGAAGCTACATGTTGATGGAAATTTGACATCGCTGGAAGTTGAGCACCTTGTTGGTACAACCTAGTTCTTTTTTTAATGAATAAATACATGTATTACAAAACAGCAGATTGAAGTACCGTATATACTCGTGTATAAGGCAATACCAACTGCAAACTGCATAGACCCATATCTGTCGGCGCATAATGCGCCAGCAGATCTGGGTCTATGCAGTTTTTAAGGACTAATCGGTAGAAGAAACAACATAGATCCTGATCTGCCGCCACATTATGCGACTGCAGATCAGGGTCTATGTTGTTTGCATTTGGACCCGGCTTTTGTGCTAGTATACACTGTATGTCTGTATAGTCCATACAGTCAGTTTAAAAATTTAGAGTCATGCCAGAGAAGACCAATAAACAACATACAAGACAGTTAATTGAAGTGTATAAAAAGCATGGTTTGTAAAGAACAACAACCTTTTTTCATTTTTGTTCTGTTTCTTTGTTTTCTTTTTATTTTTGTTCTTTCTTTCCCTTGGTTTATTTTTTCATCTGTCTCTAGTTTTACAGACAGAATGAAGAACATCGTAACAAGAAATTTGATGCTTGGGAATGCATCATTGGGGACATCAGGAATTTGAAAATAGCCATGTTTACTACTGTTTCCATTAGAAAATTAATTTGATGGATACAAATGCCGTTGTAATTTGTAATGACAGAAAACAAGATGACACCAAATCTGCTCTTCATAAGAAATTTTATTTACAGTGTGTGGTGTCTGTGGGCCAAAATATGCCAAGCAGACTGGTACTAGGCAGAATGTTAGCATAGAATTTCTCTCCAAAGATGATCAAATAGTTAATTTGAAACTCATTTTGGATGAATGCAGTATTTCTATAAAAAAAACTTAGTTCAATATTAATCTTTTCTGATGAATACATTTAGGAAGGTCATCAGCACATTCCTCCACACACACACACAAACACAGGTGGTGGGTGCAGTTAAGAAATGATGACTTTCCTCAAGCATTTACCCAAACAATGAATTTCTAAGCAAGATTGAGGCCTTGTTCAAATTCTTAAAAAAACAAGGGAGAGATTAGCCAATTTAAAGTTAACTGACATTAACTTGAATACAGTGAATATAAGGAAGATCTGACATGTTTACACATTAATTTATATGACATGTCTTTGCCTAAACAATACCTTTTTTTTTGGAAAACAAATACTTCCTTTACACAGTTTATACATTTGAGTGACTGTGTTAAGCAATAAGAAGCCACTGCTTAGTTAAGAAACACCTAGCTGTTGACCACAAAATGTAGGTGACCATTTAATACATGACTATTATAAAGGAAATTTCTGGGGTAGTGTGTGGGAAATAGACATGGCCATTGACACCACTAAATAAAGGTGACTGCTAGGGCAAATTCTACCATATTAATAATGTCCATTTCTTCTGTACACAGTGAATTGCAATAGCATATAGTATTACCCTTGTCTGTATGTCACAACTCGGTTTAATGTTTGCATTTAGGTCTCCACCTGTGGGTCGGGGGATGTAGAATAGGCCTGATGCATCCTTGCTTCATGTCATAAGAGGCAACCGAGTGGAGGCAGTCCGTTTACCGTGCGTTGTGTCCTGTGTCGTTGGAGGAGCGGATCCTGGTAGTTGAGCAGAGGCGAGGCCAAAGGTCTTAAAAGGACCAGGAATAATTCAACCAGCGACTCGGATGACAAAACTCGTCTGCATCAGGGAAATTGGCCAAGATTTCTCATCATTGAATTCAATGATGAGAATCATAAACCAACCAAGCTGTCACCTTTTGTGATAGCCAAAGCACTTCAAGGCTTGGTTGGAGAGTCAGAAGTGTAAAAAAACTTAGTTCAGGCCAACTGCTTGTGGAGTGTACATGTAGCTGCATAGCTTACTCTGATAATCTACTTCACACAAAAGAGTTTTGTGGAGATACATGTACATATTAAGTTGTTTCCACACAAATCTCTCAATTCATCAAGAGGTGTTGTTCAATCCAGAGATTCGGATGGCTGCAGTGATGCTGAGATGCTCGAAAATCTCATCTCTCAGAGCATCTCCTAAGTGAAGCGAATCAACATTCGCCATAATGGCAAGTTAATTCCCATAAACACTTGCATACTGATATTCTGTTGTACCACTTTGCCTACATCGATCAAAGCCAGGTTCTTGAGCATCGCTGTCGATCCTTTCATTCTTAATCCTTTACAGGTGTTTCAACTGCCAGAAATATGGCCACCACAAAGATGACTGCAAGACTCAGTCATGCAGTCTGCCCCAGATGCGCACAGGATGGTCACGACAGATTATCCTCCTCAGAGAAAATCTCTTGTGCAAAATGCCAGGCAGAAGATTTGTGGAAGCCACAGCTCCACTTAACACAGCTGGCAAGTCCTATGCCAGAATAGCTAGAGTGGAGAAAAAACCTTCCACAAATGCTGTCTGTACCCAGACAGACATTAAATGGCCCAAAAGTCAACCCAAATTCACAGTCCTCATGCCACCAAAACCCATGTTAGCAGCGACCCAAACCAGTATCGAAGTAGATATATCAAAAATTCATTGTGACAGTGTAATACTTACAAACAACAAACCACCCAAATCCAGCCCAGAAAAAGAGCAGCAAACCTCTGGCTTCAGTTGTCATAGAATCACTATACCACATAAGATTATCAACTCTCCTACCAAGAAACCCATTAAGTCTGGCCCAACAAAAAAGCAGCAGTCTGCTAGTGCCAGTGTAATGCATGCTCTAAACTAAACAAGGAGAGGATTAAAGAAACCACTCAACTTCTCAAAGGATCTGATGATCCTATCAAACTGTTTAACAAGTTTGTGAATCTAGAGAGTATGGACACTGGAGATTCCCCTGATACAGCACAAGGGTAAGCTCCCAGAAGTCCTGTATTCCCACCACAACCATAAATGTGTCTGACATGATAATACATGTACATGGGTAAGCTCCCAGAAGTCCCATATTCCCACCACAACCATAAATGTGTCTGACATGATAATACATGTACAAGGGTAAGCTCCTAGAAGTCCCATATTCCCACCACAACCATAAATGTGTCTGACATGATAATACATGTTCAAGGGTAAGCTCCTAGAAGTCTCATATTCCCACCACAACCATAAATGTGTCTGACATGATAATAAATGTACAAGGGTAAGCTCCCAGAAGTCCTGTATTCCCACCAAAACCATAAATGTCTGACATAATAATATGTGTACAATGCAATTGTTGATTATTAAAGGCAAATATTGATGAAATCAGTCTTCTACTTAAAAAACATGATCCAACAGTAGCTTTTCAAGAAATACTGATAAGGCAGTCAATCATCATAAATAATAAAACACCTCACAGTCAAAATTATTTCAATTCTATATAAGCAATAGCCATTTGTGTGTCTCTACACAAAATCCTATCACTTTGCTCAATATATCTCCCTCCAAGCACTCCAATCACCCAATCTGATCTTGATCATCTTATTGAACAGTTGCCAGGATTAATCAGTAGAACAAACAACATAGACCCTGATCTACTGGCGCATTATGCGACAGCAGATCAGGGTCTATGTTGTTTGCATTTGGACCCGGTTTATATGCGAGTATGATGACTACTGTCAACAGATTTGACTGTATATAACATGATATTGTTTAGCTGTTTCACTATGAGATTTAGTATTGTCCTATTAGTCTCCTGTCTTGTAACTTACTGCCTGGGGCAAAATACAACTCATTACAGTTCTGCAATAGTACATGTCCTGATGTTTACCTTTCAAATAAAGTGTCAGCCAGGTAGACACTGTCTCATTATTTTTATCATGCCTTAGACTAATTTGTGGAAATTAATTATTATAAGTACTGTCTATACTTGCTTATAAGTCGGGTCCAACTGCAAACAAGATAAACCCCGATCTGATGTTGCATAATGTGTTGGCAGATAGGGTCTATTTTGTTTGTTCTACTGATTACTCCTAACAAACTGCATAGACCTAGATTTGCTGGCACATTATGTGAAGGCAGATTTAGGTTTATGTAGTTTGAACTTGGATATGACTTGTAAGTAGGTAAATATGATATTCATTTTTACCTCTACTTATCATAGACCAGAAGAGTTTATGGGATGGTTTTTCATTGGTCATCCATCCATTATCACAAATTTGTTATCGGTAATCCTCCTAAACTACTTGGAGCATTACCATGAAGCTTTACACACAAATTCATCCCATGGTCTAGTTGGTCCTCAATGAAAATGATGCCGATCTGGCATCCAATATGGCCCCATTGGCAGCCATCTTGAAAATCTTGTTATCACTAATCCTCCTGAATGGAAAGTCATATTGACATGCGGTTTTCATCAGAAGACTTCTTATACTATCTAGTTGGTCCTAAATGAATATGATGCAAATTGAGCTCAATATGGCCACCTCCAATCTGGCTGCCACACTGGCCATCTGGAAAATCTTATTATTGCTACTTCTTCTAGATGGTTGGTTATATTGACATTGTGCTTTCACCATAATACTTCTTATGATGTCTAGTTGGTCCTAAATGGAAATGGTGCGCATCTGATATCCAATATTGCCACAATGTCAGTTGTCTTGAAAATCTTTTTATTGTTGCTCGTTCAAAACAGAAAGTCATATCAACATGGGGTTTTCACCAGAAGACTTCTATAATGTCTTGTTGGTCCTAAACTAAAATGGTGCTGACCTGACATCCAATATGGCCACCATGGTGACCATCTTGAAAATCTTGTTATGGCTACTCCTCTTAAATGGAAAGTCATTTTGATAATGGGGTTTTCAACAGAAGAGTTCTTATGGTATCTTGTTGGTCCTAAATCAAAATGATGCAAATTGAGCTCTTCAAAATATTGTTATCTCTACTAATCCCAAGTGGATGATTATATCAATATGGGGTTTTCACCAATAGATTTCTTGTGCTACCTACCTAGTTGGTCATAAATGAAAATGGTGCTAATTGTACATCTAATATGGCTGCTATGATGGCTGTCTCGAAAATCTTGCTGTTGCTCCTCCCCCTGAATGGATGGTTATATTGACATGGGGTTTTCACCAAAAAGCTTCTAATGATGTCTATTTGGTCCTAAATGAAAATGGTGCTAATTGGACATCCAGTATGTCCACCATAGCAGCTAATTTAAAATTTTATTCTCGCTGAAGAATATCAGAAATGGTTTAAACACTAAGCAGTTGAACGGAAAAAATGGTCTTATCTTGAATTTCAGGAAATTCTTTTTACCCTGTAGAGCATCAGTTCTGTAAAGGGACTCTTGTTAATAAGTGTATTTACATTCTAATACACATGTAGCATACACATGCATAAGCCATCAAAACATAAAAGATATTACTAGCAATTTGCACTGCAGAAACTGCTGAGTTCTTCCACAGGGTCTATTCTAGGCATGTGCTTGCAAGATTTTGCACTTATTTCCAAAAATTAATCTCTATTCAGAAAATTTCCCCCTTTTTCAGTTAGAGGGGAGATTTTCCCTTACTTTTAGCTCTACTGGTCATAGACCAGAAGAGCTTATGGGATGGTCTGTTGTCTGTCCATCTGTTAGCACAAGTTTGTTATCGCTACTCCTTCTAAACTACTTGGATGATTGCCATGAAATTTTGCACACACGTTCACAAAATGATAACGTGTGCTAATAGACAGAAAATGCATTTTCAAATAGAGGGGGAATTCCCACTCACTTTCAGCTCTACTGGTCATAGACCAGAAGAGCTTATGGGATGGTCCATTGTCTGCCCATCTATTAGCACAAGTTTATTATCGCTACTCTTCCTAACCTACTTGGAGGGTTGCCATGAAACTTTGCACACGCATTCATCCGATGGTCTAGTTGGTCCTAAATGAAAATGGTGCCACTCGTACATCCAATATGAATGAAAGTACTATTGCCATGGGGTTTTCACCAGAAGACCTCTTATGAGATTTAGTTGGTCCTAAAAAAAATGAAAATGGTGTTGCTTGCACATCCAATATTTCCACAATAGTGGCCATCTTGAAAATGTTGTCTTAGCTACTCCTCCTGAATGGATGGTCATATCAACATGGGTTTTTTTTCTCAACGAATTTTTTATGATATCTAGTTGGTCCTAAATGAAACTTTTGCTGATCTAACTTCCAATATGGCCATGGCAATAGTCATCTTGAAAATCTTGTTATCACTATTTCTCTTCGATGTCTGGTCAATCGATATTCAGTGCTTTAACCAAAAGACTTCTTGTGATGTCTGGTCAATCGATATTCAGTGCTTTAACCAAAAGACTTCTTATGATGTGTACATGGTCCTAAATGGAAATGGTGCCAATCTGGTATCCAGTATAGCCACAATGGTAACCATCTTGAAAATCTTGTTTTCGTTACTCCTCCAAAATGGAAAGTCATATCAACATGGAGTTTCCACCTGAAGACATCTTGAGATATCTTGTTAGTTCTAACTGAGGTCTTGTTGGTTCTAAATGAAAATGGAACCAATCTGACATGTCCACCACAGCAGCTAATTTGAAAATTTTATTATTGCTGGAGAATATCATCATCAGATATGGTTTCAACAGTCAGCAGTTAAAAAGAAGAAATGGACTTATCTTTAATTCCTGGAGATTCTTTTAGGCCAGTAGAGCCTTTGAGGGACTCTTATTCATTTCTAGAATAGGTCTAGCATACACACCCTTGAATGTGCTTAGATTTTTAAATGACAAGATCAAGACCATGAAAGTGCTTGAAAATGAACAAGTTAGCTAAAAAGTGCTTCAGAGTCCTTGAATTTACAGAGGCAGGTCAAATGTCACTTGCATAATTTTCTGAAACTGTTGCAGTAGTGTTGATTGCATTGATTGAATAGAAATGGTCCACATTCTAAACTAAATATGTTTTACTTGAATTGCATTCAAGAAAAACAGATAATCATTGATCCATAATTTGTTGTTTTTTTTAAAGAAGTACATAAAAAAAAACAAATGTTTTCATATGATCTGTCATGAGTTAGGTCCTGGAAAATTATTGCATGCTTTTTGGAAACCCCTTATAATGCTCTTGAATTGTATACTCCCAAAGCTATATGGACCCCATTATCTGCTATTAGAGCTTTCTGTAAGATTCTGAAATTGGGTTTACTCTAAGGCTGTGCTTGTCTGGAAAGAATGGATGCCTGGTGGCATCAGGATTTTCTGTGAAATAATATAAAGTGAAGGTACATTTCACATGCAGCAGTTTTGCAGAGAAGACAATATCTTTGGAAACCCTTGCTGGCCAAATTGCAAAGGAATTCTGCATTATGAATTAATGATGTCTGCCTGGAAGTCCATCTGTTCATCTGGCGTCAACATTGAGTTTAGGGTTTGCGCTTAAGTCATTTTCTCAGACACTTTTGGTCATAGGGTCTCATGGCTCAATATGTATATGTTTCATGTGGAGAATTACAGCCATCAGTGTGACTTATTTTTCATGGTTCAGCTATTAGTGCGTATTTTTGTGCTCAGCTCGGTTCTTTAAGTTACATTTTGCTTTGAGGTAAAGTTTATCAGACACTGTTGCATGTAGAGTCACATAAGTTAGCATTTACATGTTTCATGAGCAGCATTACACCTATCAGACAAAACTAGGTCACTGTGACCAATATTTCATTGTCCAAAAACTTATGTTAACCTTGGTGTTGACCTGTTTCTCAGACACTATTACCGGCAGAATCGTATAACTTGGTATGTACATGTATGTAAATGCATGATGAGGAGTATTGTGTCCATCAGTCAAAGCAAGGTCACTGTGACCTATATTTGTGCTCCATTAACCTGCCTTAACCTTTGCATTTAGTTAGGGTTTTTTGGCAATATTGCATGGAGAACAATGTATCATGGTACATAGATGCATCATAAAAAAAAACTAAAACCTTTAAACTTCTCCAAAACTGCAGAATAGAATTAAGGCAGCATCCTGGTGTAGAGGGCTTTCAAATTTGTACACCTGATGCTGATCCACCATCAAATATGGCCATGATTACTAAAATTAGAATACTTTTAAATGACATCTTCAAAAGAACTGAACATAATTTGATTGTATTTGTCAGAAAGCATACTGGTCTAAAGGACTTTAAATATTTGTGCAAATTATACTGATCTGCCATCAATTATGGCTACCATTACTAAAAATAGAAAAACCTCGAAATTACTTCTCCAAAAACTGTTGAATAAAAATTTCACCAAACTTTACAGAATAACCCTCCATTAAGACCTTTCAAATCTGTACAAATGATGCAGATCCACCATAAAATATGGCTGCCATTATTACCAATAGGAAATTCCTTTAACAGCTTCTATAAAACTGTTGTAGATAATTTGACCAATGTTTATAAAAGGCATTATAACTTTTTATTTTTATACAAATGATGCCAATCTATCTTTAAATATGGCCACCATTACTATAAAAAAACAACAACATTTAAATGACTTCTCAAAAAAACTGTGCAACTGAATTTGACCAAATCTGATAGCATCCTGGCATAGAGCAGAAAGACAACTTTAACAGTAGAAAGTAAACTTTATCTCAGAGAACAGAATTGGACCAACTCGAATGCAAAGTTATTTGGCACGAATGATACTGATGTGCCATTAGATAAACAAAAAAAAACTATAAAAAACTTGCAAGTATTGTTTTTATAACATATGCAATCAAGAGATGAGATTGGATGAAATTTCAATAGAAAGCATCCTACTGAGCCATATTTCTTGGCTAACTGTTTTTTGCATTTAACTGTTAGGCAGATGTCAGCCAGATTAGTGATCTCCTGTCCATTTGGGCCTCTTGTTTTAGGTTTTATCAAAATCTGTTAGATTTAGCAGACTTAAAAAATTCTCATAGTAATTGCTATTGGCATACATAACAAGCCAAAAAGTTTTGGATTTTTCCGTCATTTTACTTAACAAGTTTTCTTCTTAGTTGTCAATATTTTGCTAGCACTGTGTACCATTTCTCTAGGTAGGTCATGTACACTTCTTTCAAAAGCCAATTTTGAGTCATATTTGCAGGTTGGTTAGTAGGCTATGTGAGAACATTCCTGTACTTGTAAAAGGGGTTATTTCATTCCTGTACTTGTAAAAGGGGTTATTTCAAAATAGAAAGGGATAGTTCAAGTATATGATAATGAAAACAGGTTAAAATCAAAAGCTCATATAGTGAAATGTACATTTTATCATGTACATGTATAAATCAGTGAATGGAAATAAAATAAATATTTATAATGAATGAGAAGACATAATTGACAAATGTAACATTTCTGCCTTGACTGTATTTGCCTTTGATGCAATAAATGTTCTGCCTCTACTGCTTCACCAGATCCTGGCTTGTGTGGCTTGTCCTCTATGTAGGTCAGTTCCAGGTGGAGGGTTACAAGCAGTAGCATTTGTAAACACTTGTACAGGTAAAATTTGGCTGTGCAAGGAATAGCATTCAGGTAGAGTCTATTATGTTATGATGTCTGTCTGTCCATGTGTCTGTCCATCCACGAGTCTATTATCAATTTTGTTTCCACACAGTAACTAGAGTTGTCCACCATCAGTAGTCACCAAACTTTGTGGATGATTTGCACTTGGTTAAGGAAGGACCCAGTTGATTTTGGGGTCAAGAGGTCGAGGTCACAGTGTCTAGAAAAAAAAATGGTTTCGGCACAACAACTCAGTTCTCCACCATCTACAGGTACTAAACCTTGCGCATGGCTAGCACCTGGGGTAAGGAAGAAGCCTGGCACTTCCGAGTCAAAAAGTCCAATGTCAGGATCACTGACTGAAAGAAGAAAAATGGTTTCTGCACAATAACATTAGTTCTGCATCACATGCATGGACCAGACTTTGTGGATGGCTTACACTTTGGGTAAGAAAGAAGCTGATTGATTTTGGGATTGAAAGATCAAAGGTCAGGGTCACTGTTTCTTAAAGAAGATTAAGTGGTTTCTGCACACAGATTTAAGTTATCTACATAGAGGGCTATTAAATGGGGGGGGGGGTGACATATATAATCTGCTGTTCGCAGTACACTTGTTGCAAATTTAGAAAAGATAAGATAAGTAGATGACAAAAAATGAACAAAGTTAATGGATGAATTTTTTTTAAAAAATTGTATAATTATGTACACACAGTAGACAAACTTGTGTGATATTCAGACTTTGCTCAAGTTGGTGGATGCTGAGTAAACATAAAAAAGACTTATAATTGACCCTTTCATGTACTATGTACATGTACATGCCTAGTCAATTGGATCCACCCCTGAGAGGCAGAATTACATATTGACTCATTGTGGACAAGAGTTATTTATTGCTTAAATTGATCAGAATAAATGCAGTTGTTTGATTCTCAAATGGATTGAAATAATGATAATTTTACATTCTTATTTAACAACATGATAAAAAAAATATGTGAAAATTTGAGCAGTCTTTGAATTATTGAGCTAAATTCATCAATGTATTTCACAGTTCTCATATATATTGCTGTATACTGCAGTAGCACTCTGACATCATCATTTTGGTCAATCGTGAAAAACCCAAATTGGAATCAAACTTAAATATTCAACATGATTAGAGTGACACTGAAGTTTAAAAATAAATGTAATAGAAATAAAGAGGGCATCTGTGCACAAAAGACAGTGACAATTCCATCAAAATCGGTTTAGAACTTATCAGGATAATTAAGTTTTAAAAATGTCAGGGGACACGTTAATATTAATATTCATGAGTTCTGATGATGTCATAGAAGATAGAAATATTGAAGAAGAAAAACAATACAAAATTGATCGTAATTTTTATTGCAATTTTTAAGCATAGATATGTTGATGATGGTGCTATACATTCAGATAACTATTTGGATAATTTTAGCAACATTGAAATTTTTAATTTAAATGATTGGAAGGTCATATCAACATGGGGTTTTTACTAAAAGACTTCTTATGATGTCTAATTGGTCCTAAATGAAAATGGTTCCACTGAGACATCCAATATGGCCACCATAGTGGCCATCTTGAAAATCTTTTATCACTACTTCTGAAGGA
Source organism: Margaritifera margaritifera (assembly GCA_029931535.1). NCBI lineage: Eukaryota > Metazoa > Mollusca > Bivalvia > Unionida > Margaritiferidae > Margaritifera > Margaritifera margaritifera. Next base: position 210,572 of record JAQPZY010000719.1, read on the forward strand.
ATAGTCATATCAGCATGGGGTTTTCACTGTCTAGTTGGTCCTAAATGGAAATGGTGTGAATCTGTCATCTAATATGGCCACCATGGCAGCCATCTTAAAAATCTTGTTATTGTTACTCAAAAAAAACAGAAAGTCATATCAACATAGGGTTTTCACCAGAAAACTTTTTATACTGTCTTGTTGGTCCTAAATTAAAATGGTGCTGATCGGAGATCAAGTATGGCTACCATAGTGGCCATTTTGAAAATCTTGTTGTGGCTACTCCTCTTAAATGGAAAGTCATTTTAACATGGGTTTTTATCAGAGGAGTTCTTATGGTGTTTAGTTGGTCCGAAATGAAAATGATGTAAACTGATCCTTAGTATGGCCACCATGGTGGCCATCTTGAAAATATTATCACTACTTCTTCCAAATCAGCATGGGGTTTTCACCAATAGATATCTTGTGATATCTAGTTGGTCTTAAATGAAAATGGTGCCAATTGTACATCCAATATGGCTGTCACAATGGCTGTCTTTAAAACTTGCTGTCAATACTCCCTCAGAATTGATGGTCATATTGACATGAGGTTTTCACCAGACTTCTAATGATGTCTGCTCTGTCTTAAATGAAAATGGTGCCAATTATACATCCAATATGCCCACCACAGCAGCTAATTTGAAAATCTTATTATCGCTGAAAAAGAATATCAGAGATGGTTTCAACACTCAGCATTTAAAAGGAAGAAATGATCTTATCTTGAATTTTGGAAATTCTTTTCACCCAGAACATCAGTCCCTTCAAGGGACTCGTGTTTCATATCACAGCATTACATCTTATGTTCCTTATTCATATGTCACAAGACCTGTTTGAAATGTGCCAAGGATATATTGAAATTAGATTTTTCTCATTAATTTCTCCATAAACCTCAAATTTTGTTTGTTTGTTTGTTGTTGTGTTTTTTGTTTTTTTTTTTTTTTCAATGGAAACTTTCATTTTATCAGCAATATAATTAGTATTTAGTCCTTCTCATTTACAAATGTATTGATCTGAAAATTAATGTTAATAGATGTATTTTATTGAAAACAAATGAAAAAGAAAGGGTCTTATGTGCTGTTGAAGAAATTTGAAAGAATTTTTAATTGATATTCTTTATATTTGATATCATTAAAATCAGGAAATGATAACAAGTTTGTAATTAGTTACTGCATCTCCCAGAATATTTTTAAACAAATACTTATAGCTTTACATCTTCACTTAAGCCAAGGTTCCAGTATGTTACCCATGGTTACCGTATTGGAAACCTTGGCCAATGAAGATGATGGCTTCAGAACAACTTGGCAGACTTTTATCAAATCATCACCATTGTTTATGTTAAGACGTCCTCTTTATTTTTATACTGTTTGTTTCTAAAATTCAGTGTCTCTTTAATATAAATACCTATAAAAAAAATAAAGTATGAATATTATTATTTTGAGCATTGATGTGTACTTGTCTTATGGCCCTCATTGATCCCTGACCACACCATTATTGTGACATATGGTAATTACTAGTAAGCAACATGCCTTTTTAACATGTGAATATATCTTCAAATCTAGAATACAAAACAATAGTCTTAAATTACAGTGTTATACCCACTAGCCTTATCTTACTAGAGTACTTGCTTTATTTTCAGGTGCTGGACAGGAAGGTTGACACATACATCATACCAGAAAAGACTGTGGAATGTAGTGTATACATGTATACCACATGTAATTACTAACATGATGTGTCATACAACTCTGTGTATGAGTGTATGGACAGGACACTGTTAATATGAACTGATTACTTTCTACCTAATTAGCTGTACTAGGTGCCTACTAGTACTACAGCCTTTATTAGCCCAGATTCTTATTGTGTAAGTACTGTATACTACCAGCTCAACCCATTACCACAGGAGAGCAGCGACCTTAGTTCACTGAGAAATTGGGAGAAAAAGGAAGTTTAAGCTCTCAGGATTTTTTTCTAAGTGGCAATTTATCTTGAAGTATGGAGATTCTTTTCAAGTAGCAGCTTTATTCATGGGCAGCATGAGCCTGCAAGGCTGCATGTCTTTATAAACAGACACAAACATTCCCATTGCAAACCAAGGAGATTTGTTGCCAAAAAAACTACAGGCTGGAACCTGGTTAATCTCAGCATTCTTTGATATCTTCCACAATAGTCTGATAAGCAGTCTATACCTTAAGGCAGATTCCATCACCACTGTTGCACACTACTGTCTGGTGATAGCTGCAGGAAAATTTATTCAGGTAGAGTGAAAATTATCTAGACTATACATTTTATGTATTTGTATACACCTTTAAAAAAACAGTTATTACGCTTTATTGGGTATAATTTGTGTGAAGTATCATTTTTTACATTTATAAAATACTAGTATTTTATGGCTTTACAAATTGACCTGCCCGATGCCTGGGACAAAGCTCAAATTTGGCTCGGGCAAGTTCAATTTTGCAAGGTACTTGTCTGTGGGCATGTAAAAAAAATGAGAGAGAGAGAGTGTTCAGTTTGCAATGCTTTATGTCCTCCAAGTTTTATACTCTGCGATCTTGCCAGACTACATATATCAGCACCTTTTTTTCTCGTTTATATGCACCGCATTTATCAATTGCAAAACTGCCTGCAGTTTCTTTAATCTATCGATCCTTTATTTCACACAATATACTGTCAGGGTCAGTCAGGCATTTTCTCGTGCAGACATAATGTGAATCTTTTGCTATTTAAAGCAAGTTGTGACAAATAGGAAATAAATATTTCTATTTAATCGTAATATAATATTTGTATGTGTACATGATTCATGGATTTTCAAGTTCTAACCTAGCTTTAAAGGACCGACCATTAAATTTTTGGGAGCTAGGGGACTGGGATTTTCTTTCAAGCCAGTCTAAATTTTTTTCTTTTACCTCAACATAATTAATTTTTTTCTGTTAATATAATGGATGTAGTAGGTTGTTTGTTTTTGTTGTTGTTGTTGTTGCTATAAATCAGAGGAATAATATTTTTTAAAGTTAGCCTGAATGTTTTTGAAAAATGGATATAAAAAGTCCAGCCCCCCCCCCCCCCCCCCCAGGTATAAAAATAAGTGTTCTCAAATCAGTCTAAAAAGTCAGCTTGTCAAAGATTGTTTAGATGCATGTCACTGATTTTAAGGTGAAAATTAGATGATGTGAAAGTGGAAGCAAATGTGAATGGACACAACACTCCCCAGAAAAAAAGCAAAGTGTGAATTCATTGAAATTAGAATATTTCAGTGAGGGACAGTTTTTCCTTGTTTTATTACTGGATGGATACTTGAATCTGCATGATCAATTGAGCTTTCAGTGGAAATGTAGATAAAGAAAAATGTTATTATATATTAATACATGAATAAAATTAAATTAACACAGTTTGGTTAGTGGTTCTTTCATTTTTCAGTTTAAGATCATTTACCTAAAGATATCTCTTAAAAATCGAGCCATTTCCAAAACTCGTTTATCTACCTATTGATTTGTCTGTCTTTGCTCTTCTAACTATATCTGCATTATAACCCTTCTTTCTTTTCCTCATCTACATATCTGTCTACAAATATCTTTTTTGATAACTTTAATTTTGAAAATATTGTTTTAACATGAAAACAAAGATAAAAGAAAACAAAAGTTTTTTATTTGTAAAATATAATGTAATTTCCTTTAACTAAACTCAATAAAGGTGATGGTTACAGCAAATCTTGCCCGAGAGTAAAAAAAAAAAATTAACCCTTTTCAGGGAATGGTCTCTGTACCAGTTGGTAGCAGAGTCACTTTTCCAACATCAGTCTGAAGATGAAACTTGCAGACAAATTTTTGGCCAACAAGTTGAATCTACTATTTTCAATATAACATACTAGTAAACTGTACTTATTTTATGTTGTTCCAGTGGTCGTCAACATTGCCAAATTGAGTCAACTGTTTCAGATGGCGATATATTTCAGTTTTAAAAAACAAATTTTGCAGGAGGAAAGATCGAGGTTGCTGCTCCTGTCGGCTAAATTAGATTGTGAAAACACAGTCGACTGCTAGTGTAACGTATTTTCCGAGTTAGATCTATGACATGAGAGACTATTTCTTTTTAAGGAAGAAATTTGGAGAAGTAAATAATTTAGCATTACTTCCAAAAATTATTAGTTTATAAAGAAAAATAATTCGGAGAAAGATGACAATATTAACTAAAACACTATTAATTGATGGGTGAAGACTAACATTATATGAGTAAAGACTAAAGTTAAATGAGAGCAAGATCTGGAACAGAAGATTTCATAATACTGTACTATCCTTTTCTGATAAATGAAAAATTTAAATATGTAAATAATTTTCATCATGGACCAAATTTGGAAATTTCTATTACCAGCCTAGATATTCCCACACTTAGAAAAGAACCTAGATAGTAATGATGAGGAGTGAAATTAAAAATAGTTAAAACCTTGTTTGTTCTACTTTATAATTTTAATATAGGATATTATAATGGAACCAAGAAGGTACATGAATTTATTACAGATTTTAAATATTTTTCTTGGCAGATCACACTGAAAATGGCTTATTCATTGGTGCTATTTCATAATGAGGCTAGTTTAATGTTCATAGTAACATTATCACTTGTGTTCTGAAAGTGAGAGGTCATATCGAGAAGAACTGAATCACAAAAAGCTTAATTTTTTATGATCATTATTAATAATACTTCATTTTATACTATAAATACATGTACCGTATATACTCATGTATAACTCAGGTCCAAATGCAAACAACATTGACCCTGATCTGGTGTCGCATAATGCGCCGGCAGATCAGGGGCTATGTTGTTTGTTCTACTGATTAGTCCTTACAAACTGCATAGACCCAGATCTGCTGTCACATTATGCGACAGCAGATCTGGGTCTTTGCAATTTGCAGTTGGTATCTGCTTATATGCGAGTATATACGGTATAGAGGGGTTTTGGGGAAGGACAGATAAATTCTATCTACATATATTTGTGTCTCAGTTAATCTGACCCCTGTTTATGCATTTCAGTTTATTTATTAATTGGACCAGATAAGACTGCTAATATAGGCCAGTACATTGTTTGTTTTTGCCTAGTGTAATTTATGCTTACACCAGTCTAAGCTTTCATAGGTAAATAACAATTCAAAGTAATCCTGATTTTAGAATTTGGGCTCCAATTTTTTTTCCTGCTTTTCCAGGTTGGGAGTCCTGGACACCAACTTTTGAAACCCTAGTGAGAATCCGAGTTACCTTTTCATTAAAAAAAATCATAAAGTATCATTTGCATATTTCAGAATACGGCCTAATTAATTCATCACCATACTTCTGTCCATTTGTTAGCCAGACTGATGTCCCTACATTTAATGAGCAGACATGTAGGTACTGAACATTATTATATATGCACAGGCCTGCCAACAGAAATTTCAGGCCCCTGGGCAGAGCAGCCTCAAAACTAGTTTAATTTTTTGTATATAGAAACCTGTGTACAGTTTTGCATATAAAGTCTGTAGTAATCTGCCATAACCTGGACTCTTGCAAGGAACAAATTTTAATATTTACTGCAAAGATTAATTTATTTTTTATAACTGAGTTGACGACAGGCCCCTAAAAATTGCTGGGCCCCTGGGCAATTCCCACCCCACCCACGGCAGACCTGTATATACATCACGGTAACCCGCAGTTGGTGTTTTTTTGTGATGTTTTGAACTATTGTTTGTTGTCTCTCTTACAAATATGGTCTCATTTGATATGATGAATGACACTGTCTTTACTGGTAAATGCATCACAAATTTTACAGAAAAATAAGTCACTATGCTTATTTAATCTCCTTGTGCATGTTGAAATATTTGAAGTAAGTCTTTCAGTGATACCTTGAGAAGATTATTTAAGTGTATAGTATTATCTCAAGTACAAAAAAAGGTCCTAAACTTTTTGACTACATGAAGGGTTAAGATAAAGTTTTTACCTCATCCACATGAGGGATTGCTTCAAATTACCCAGATGGAAAGACTCTCCTTTAACATTGCTTGATGCAAGTCTGCAAGCTCTGCCCCTCATGGGTCTTCAGGGGAGGGTTAAAAGGCCTAATTGTGTCAAATTTCGATAACAGAAATACTTTGAATTCTTTTTATTACACCTTAGTACATGTGTTTATTAAAAGTCAAAAACTAGAAGCTTGATGAGTAATTTGCTCACGTAAATAGACCTCTGTCTCTCCTACATCCCACCCCTATCCCATGATGGAGAGGAGTCTATAGTTTTTTTTAAAAAAGCATGCAACACTAATGAAAACTGAGTAGAATGATTTGTCCAAATTCTGATGATGACCAAAATATGTACTAACTCGTAAAAAAAAATCTGAGCACAAAAATTGGTCAGTATGTGCATCTTTAGGTGATGACTGTAATAAGTACCAAGTTTCATAGCAATCCATTAATAAGAGTACCTTGAAGGGACTGATGCCCTACTGGCTGAAAAGTATTTACAGGAATACAAGATAAGACCATTTCTTCTTTTTAATTGCTGAGTGTTGAAACCATCCCAGATATTCTTGAGCAGTAAGATTTTCAAATTAGCCGCTGTGGTAGCCATATTAGAAGATTGGCATCATTTTCATTTAGGACACACTGGACACCATTTGAAGACTTTTGGTGAAAACCCCATGTTGATTTGACCATCCATTCAGGAGAATTCGTAGGAAGATTTTTTCAATATGTTCATTGTGGTAGCCATATTTGATGTCAGATCGGCACCATTTTCATTCAGGACCAACTAGATATCATAATTAGTCTTCTGATGAAAATCCCATGTTGAAATGACTATACTTTTATCAGGAATACCAACATCAAGATTTTCAAGATGGCTGCCATGGTGACCATACTGGATCATAAGAAGACTTCTGGTGAAAACTTACTGTTGATTTGACTCACCATCCATTAGATTTTCAAAATACATGTATATGGATATCAGATCGGCACAATTTTTATTTAAAGCCAACTGGACATCATAAGAAGTCTTCTGAAAACCCCATGCTGATATGGCTTTCTGTTGAGAAGAATATCAATAATAAGATTTTCAAGAGGGCTGCTGTAGTACCCAAATTGGCACCATTTAATCTAGAACCAACATTACAAAAGAAAACCCTATGCTGATATGATCATCCATTCAGGTGGAGTAGCGGATAACAAGATTTTCAAAATGTCAGCAGTGGTGGCCATGTTGGATGTCTGTGCAGCACTGTTTTTATTTAGGACCAGCTAGACATCATAAGAAAAATTTATTTCAGTTAAATCACAGCATCAGTATTTTACTGATAATTATATAGAACAATAAAAAAAATTGTTTTGGTAATGTTGTTTCTTTAAAAAATTGTCCATCTTTTTTAAAAAAGGATTTAGTTCTGTTTTGAATCAACAGTAACACTAGAACATATCCACATTCACATTCAAAAAGCAGTAACATAATACACAATGTTTTCGCTGGTAGACATGATGCATATTGAAACATCATGGAGTAGTGTTTTTAATGATCTTTCTCACTGTCGATGTCCATCTCTTAATTTTTTGGAGGTACCTCTTTAACTTGCATCTCTCACTTTTCAGTGTATGTTTTTGGACCTCATTGTGCATGATTTATCGAGGTAGAGGTTTACCAGGTTTCATAGGAATCAAAACCTGCAGGACTAGTTGTGCTAAGAAGATTGAGTCATACACTGCATTAAGCTACAAAACAAAAAGGGCAATAACTCTTTAAAAAAATGCCAGAGCAAAGTGATTTGTTAATATGTGCATCCTCGGATTATGATGATAATATTTACTAAGTTTTAATGGCAAATCCATTAAAAACTGGGGGACTAGTTGGGCTAACTAGATTGTGTCATACACTTTTACAAGACAAAATGGGCAGAAGCAAAGAGATCTGTCAATATGGATAATAATAATAATAATGATGATGACTTTATTTAATAATAATAATAATAATAATAATAATAATGACTTTATTTAGAGAAGGTAAATCAATTAGTTACAGAACTAATCTACCTTGAGGCCTTCTGTTATGTACAATATATACAGTATATACAGCACAATGTGATACATTTGTCTTGACACAAAAGAAGTCCCCCCCATAATATCTAAGATAAATTATGATAACTAGTGCCAGACAGAAGGTCAGACAAACACAAGGATTCCTGTTAACCCCTGCCTTTGGTGTATCAAAATGTGATACACCTAATCACCACTGGGTCATAGCTACCATGCCATCTATAAATTCACCAAACTAATCACACATTGGTTGCCTATGTAATCACCATCTAGTTTCTGTGAGGGGTCAAAAGTCACATATACAAAAGTTGCTGTTAATTCTTTTTTTTTACCAAACTTTAAACACATAGACATACATGTAGCATGAGTTGACACAGTATGATATGTAACTGATTTTGGGTTATGACCCCTGGATCAAGGTCAGGGGAGGTCAGGATCTGGGGGAGGTGGAAAAATATGTTTTAAACAAAACTTAGCCCATAGTCAACTTGTGGTTGACAAAAAAAAATGGAAATTTTCATTTCTACTCGAGCAACAATCCAGTGAGTGACTTGTTACAAAGATTTGGGTTGAATATACATGTACATAATAATTTGCCTCCAGTTGTCACACCTTGAAAATCTTATTGTTCATGTGAGGATTTTTTTTGAAAAACAACGATAAAGATTTTTTCATCTGCTGTTGTAAATTCTTTTATCCCTTTCCCACATACAGTAGCCAATCAGAAATAAGAGGACATCAGAAATTCCCCCAAAATGCAAATGGCTGCTGCTATCGTGGAGGTTGAAGCATGAAATTCAGCTCTCAGATTGATTTTCAAGGATTAAATTTAGTTCAGGATCTTTTCAATAATCAGGAAAATCTGTTTTATAAACAAATAAGAACAAAACAAGCCTAAAAAGCCTACATGGTATTGACAGGGATTGCCAATTCATTTAAAGCACAACATTGAGTGGAATCGGTTTATAGCACTAACCAGGGACTCATCGCTTGATGTACAAGTATTAGTAAGCAAGAATGTTGATGCTTGTCATTTTATACACAATATTGAATTTGAATGTTTTAAATATGCATATATTGGGATACTGTCAGCTCTTGCCATGCTGTTGTATTCATAGCACATTGTATAATGTGACAACAGTCATGTACATGTACACTGAGCTGTAGTTCAGTGGTAAGTGCTATGAAGGAAAGAGTTAAAATTAACCCATACTGGTAATAATTGTTTCTTTGTTTATTTGTCTTTGTGGGTTTAACGTCATTTTTCAGCATATGGTAGGCTATACATGGCGGCCAGTATATTTTGTGGACGAAGAACCTGGGAAAACCCCGGGAAGAACCACCGACCCATGGGAAGCAACTGGCAAGCTTTCTCACACACCCATCTTGGCCAAGCCGAGACGGAAACACATGCAGACAGAGGGAAGATGTCAGTGATCTGTAAAGGCGAGTGCCTTAGACCACTTGGCCAACCATAGCCCCCCCCCCCCCCTTGCTGGTAATAAGCCCCATCCATAATTTTTACAAAAGTTTGGCAAATGACTATTTGAACAAAGCATGCATAGGGATTTAAAATGACACACCTTTAAATTTCATCCACTAGCTACAGCATACAGGGATATCACTTTCATCATTTTTTCCTGAAGAAAAATATTTACTTTTAAAATCATTTCACATACAATAAAATACTTAGGAATGTGAAAATAAGTTGTCCTGTATATTAGCTTGCACTTTACAAAGAGTTACTTTCTTTTCTGCTTGCAATATATATATATATACATATATATATATATATATATATATATATATATATATATATATATATATATATATATATATACATACAATTCTCCCTTGCCATAATGCATTTCATTATAATGTACCATTATGAATCCCATGACCGAAATCATACCACTGTATAACAATATGGGTTGAAAGAAAACAACATGAAGCTTTGTGTTATATCTTTATTTCCTTTTCAGAACACTATTGTTTAAAGAATTTTGATCATTCCGTTCTATCATGGTTCTGTATATAAAGGTATTCTCAATATATTGCGGTTTGGTACATAACAAAGTTCGGTACATAACACAGTTTGGTACATAACACAGTTCGGTACATAACACAGTTCGGTACATAACGCAGTTTGGTACATAACACAGTTTGGTACATAACAGTTTGGTACATAACACAGTTTGGTACATAACGCAGTTTGGTACATAACACAGTTTGGTACATAACAGTTTGGTACATAACACAGTTTGGTACATAACACAGTTCAGTACATAACACAGTTCGGTACATAATACGACTGGCAGTTTTTGGTCCCTACTACTGCATTATAACGAGGGAGAGTTTTATATATTTATATGTATGTCAGAAATCCTGAGACTTACGTATTTGCCGGAAAAGACAAACAAATGAGTTCAAATGACTGTTTGCTAACTTAACATGTTGGACATTGGACAGATGGTGCCCATAATTATCCCATGCAGTCATTTGGTCATTATGTTTTCCTAATTGTTTAGATACTCTATAGCCACAAAGCACAACACAAAAGAGGTGTGAAAGCTAATCTCCTGGATTTATAAAAATCTAATAACTAAACGATTGCCCTAGGGTCTGTACTGCATTACACAAATTCCTTACATGTGTTTTTAATTGTATCATCTAGCAGTTAGTCCAAATTTGTTCAGACTTTTTCCACCCAGTTTTAGATATTCGCACAGTTATGTTGGGGTGGAAGGCCAGAGTGCAATTTAAAACATGGAACTCACTGAAACCACGCTGTAGCAGCATATGGCAGTCGCTTTAAACGGAGCTAGTAAAATTAAGTGACATTCTATCTACATATCGATACCAGGCAGGTAGAGTTCAACACATTGTCACTTAATTTTGCTAGCCCCTGTTTAACATCACTTGTTTGTAGCCTGATATGCTACTTCCTGTCTCATCTACTTAAGCAAAATTGTACATAAATATCAGCATAATGCACAAGCAAGACACGGTCTTCCTGCATAACCCTTGTTATCTATGTCTAAACTGCGATTCATGAACAAGATACCATTTTCCTGCATAACCCATGTTATCTTGTCCAAACTGAAATTAATGAGTAAGACACCATCTTCCTACCGTCTTCCTGCATAACCCTTGTTATCTATGTCTAAACTGTGTAGTTCATGGGCATGGATGCAGTCTTCCTGCATAACCCTAGTTATCATACTGTGTGGTTCATGGGCAAGTCACTGTCTTTCTGCATAATCCTTGTTATTTATGTCTAAGCTGGTAGTAACACAATGCAGTTCATGGGCAAGACAATGCCTTCCTATATGACCCTCGTTATCTTTGTCTCAATTGTGTAATTCATGACCAAGATACTGTCTTCCTGCATAACCTTTGTTATCTATGTATAAACTGTGTGGTTCATGGGCAAGACACCATCTTCCTGCATAACTGTTGTTATCTATGTCTAAATTTAGTGGTTTGTGGGCAAGACACCATCTTCCAGCATAACCATTGTTATTTATGTTTAAGCTGGTATTAGCACAGTGCAGTTCATGGGCAAGACAATGTCTACCTGTATAACCCTTGTTATCTTTGTCTGAACTGTGCAATTCATGAGCAAGACTGTCTTCCTGCATAACCTTTGTTATCTACAGTATGTATAAACTGTGTGGTTCATGGGCAAGACATCATCTTCCTGCATAACTTGTTATCTATGTCTGAATTGAGTGGTTCATGGGCAAGACACCATCTTCCTGCATCACGTTGTTATGTATATCTAAAATGGTAGTAACATAATGTGGTACATGTGCAAGACAATATCTTCCTGCATAACTCTTGTTATCTACCAGTAAATGTAAACTGTGCGGTTCATGGGCAAGGCCCTGTCTTCCTGCATAACCCTTGTTATCTATGTCTAAATTGAGTGGTTCATGGGCAAGACACCATCTTCCTGCATCACCATTGTTATTTATATCTAAACTGGTAGTAACATAATGTGGTACATGTGCAAGACAGTATCTTCCTGCATAACTCTTGTTATCTACCGGTAAATGTAAACTGTGCAGTTCATGGGCAAAACCGTGTCTTCCTGCATAACCCTTGTTATCTATGTCTAAACTGTGCTGTTCTTGGTAGTAAGTAACTCTCTGACATGTCTCACAGAAGTCCTTTATTTTATTATAACACTTTATTTATTTTAAAAGTAGAAAACAGTCACACATTTATTATCCAGTTGTCCTGATAAATTATAACAACTCTAGGTAAGATTTTAATGTTTTGGGTAATTTACTCCCTGGTTTGGCACTAACTGGATTTTTTTATCATATTTTTTACAATATTAATGCAGTACATATTCTAGGATGTGCAATTGCAGGATTCATGTTGATGTCTCAAAATTGCACCAAAAAATCATCTAAATGCACACAAATCTTACATTATATTTCCAAGGCTTACCTTTATTTCTTCTTTAAATTCCCCTTGTATTTAGGAAATTCTACCTCTTTTTTAAATGCAGGTTGAGGGAGGGAATTTCTCCCCCAAAATGTTCAGTTCAAGAATAGACCCAGGGTATTTTGTTAACTCCATACAAGACACACTTACAATATCCCATGGAGTCTGAATCATCTAAATATTTGTCATGCCTTTGAAATATCATCAAGTGGCTCAGTGGCAAAGATCAGCACTACCTTATGATCACTCAGTTCGATAGCTCTGTTTGATTTCTTTTCTTACATTTCTTGTGTACTATCATTACAAATGTGCACAAAATGTTAGGAACTTCTCACAACTGCACAGTTTGTAGCTCTAGAAGAGACCAGAAGAGCTTATGGTATGACCTGTTGTCCATCGTCCATCCGTCAGTTATCACAAGTTTGTTATGGCTACTCCTGCTTAAGACTCGCATTTAAATGAGATTGTTTCATGTTAGCCTTCAAAAAGTTCAAAACACTGCTGCTTGATTCGTCCTTAGTGTATCAAGAACGAAACACTCGTTTCCCCTGCTCGGTACCCTCCACTGGCTATCCGTTCATTCCAGAATCAAACACAAATACTCTTCTCTGCTACATTTTATTTACTGTAAATGGTTTAAAATACCTATCTGACCTCACCAATGTGTACACCCCTTCTAGAAACTTGCGCTCTTCTTCTGACAGCTGTATTCTCTTTATTCCCACCATTATAACCAAGTCCTATGGACAACGTTCTGTTGGATATCAGGGCTCAGCTACCTGGAACAAATTGTATGTTGTACTTGGACACAATGACACCATGATCTCATTAAAGAGTGCTCTAAAAACTCACCTCTTTCAGCTGCAAGAACAGACTTAACAAGACTTAACAATATTACTTTTACCCTTAATTATTTTCACCATGCTTTCTTTGTAATTCCACGGTGTTGTGTTTTTTTGTAATCTTGTTTATAGAAATCTCCTTATGTGTTAACTAATATTGTGAAGCACTTATTGCTTGTAAAGATTAAACGCTGTACTAAGTCATCATCATCATTATTATTATTATTATTATTATTATTATTATTATTATTATTATTATTAATAAAGTAATCTGAATTATTGTGGAAAATACATATTTTCAAACTTAATTAACTAGACTTTACTTTTCATGTCAATATCCGTAATTAAAACAACTCACATGGTTCTGGCATGCAAGTGGATCAGTCATCTTTACATGGAATCATTTCGTGTTAATGTTTAAAAATTTTTGTAAATGTGACAACCTTACTCCTGCTAAACTACTCAAGGATTTCAGTGAAACTTTACACACACATTCATTCCATGGTCTAGTTGGTCCTAAATGTAAATGGTGTTTTTGGACATCTATTATGGCTGTTACATTGGCCATCTTGAAAATCTAGTTATTGGTACTTCTCTGGAATGGATAGTCATATCAACATGGGGTTTCACCGAAAGACTTTTTAGTCCTAAATGAAAATGGTGCTGATCTGAGGTCCAGTATGACCACCTTGGCAGCCATCAAGAAAATCTTGTCACTTCTCCTCATGAACAGAAAGTCATATTGGCATTGCGTTTCCATCAGAAGACTTCATATGCTGCTTAGTTGGTCCTATGTGAAAATGGTGCCACTCAGACATCAAATATGGCCATCACAGTGACCATCTTGAAAATCTTATCCCTCCTGAACGGTTAGTCATATTGATATAGGGTTTTCACCAGAAAACTTCTTATGCCTGGTTCATCCTAAATCAGAATGGTGTGGCTCAGACATCCAATATGGTTGTCACAGTGGCCATCTTTAAAATTTTGTTAATGCTACTGTTTATGAATGGATTTTTTGACTAAAAGACTTCTTATGATGACCCTAAATGAAAATGTTATCGAGCTAATGTTCAATATAGCAACCATCTTGAAAATCTTGTTATTACTACTACTCCTCAATGGAAAGTCATATCGGCGTGGGGTTTTCAGCACAAGACTTCTTATGATGTTTATTTTGTATTAAATGAAAATTGTGCCACTTGAACATCCAATATGACTGCCACAATGGCTATCTTGAAAATCTTGTTATTGATACTCCTTCTGAATGCAAATTAAGTCATGAACATGAGGTTTTCACTGAAAGAATTCTTGTGATGTCTACTTGGTCCTAAAAAGAAAACATTGGTGATCTGACATCCAGTATGTCCACCACAGCAGCCATCTTGAAAATCTTGATATTGCTACTCCTCCTAAAATGGAAGGTCATATTCTACATGAGGTTTCACAGGAAGACTTTATATAATGTCTAGTTGGTCCCTAACGAAAATGTTGCTGATCTTGCCTCCAATATGGCCACCACAGTGACCATCTTGAAAATCTTATCACTACTACTCCTACATGTAGATGGATGGTCATATCAACATTGAGTTTTCACCAACAGACTTCTTGTGATATCTAGTTGGTCCTAAATGAAAATGGTGCCAGTCTGACACCCAATATGGCCACCTTAGCTGCCATCTTGAAGATCTTGTTATTGCTACACCTCCTAATTGAAAAGTCATATCAATTTGTGGTTTTCACAAGAAGACTTAGTATGATATCTAGTTGGTTCTAAATGAAAATGATGCTGATCTGACAGTCAATATGGCCACCATGGTGGCCATCTTGAAAATCTTGTTATAACTATTGGTCCTAAATGGAAAGTCTTATCAACATGGGGTTTTCACCAGAAGACATCTTATGGTGTCTGGTTGGGCCTGAATAAAAATTATATCCAATATGGCCACCATAGCAGCCATCTTGAAAATCATTATTGCATCTTCTCCTGAATGGATGGTCATATTTACATTGGACTTTCACTAAGAGAAAGACTCCTGTTATTATTTGAATGCACCATAATGAAACGCTGACTGTGTTTATAGAAGAAGAAAAAATGTGCATCTTCAATTGTTACAATAAATTATTACATGAATAACGGTAGATGCAAGAATGTTTTTTTTTTTGTTGTTGTAAGAAGTTTGTTATTATCTATCAAGAAGATCTAGAGATGCATGCAAGGTCATGAAAGATCCCATATGAAACCAGTGGTGTAGAAACAATATCATTAATAGGTCAAGAAATCAAAGGTCATATCCTGGGACAACCTGTTAAAAATTATATTACAAGAGTCAACACTTACATTTATATGCTGCTGTATTTTGTATGTTGACATTTTTTGCCTTGTTTTAAAAAGAGTGAGATATGACTTTTTCACAACAAGGTCAGTGTGAAGCATACTTGTGAACGTCATGATTCTATTTACATGTACAGAGCAATTGAGTGCAGTGAAGTCTGCACGTCCAGTGAGTTTTTACCTGTACTGTTCCTAGGCCCATTGTAGGCGGCACATTTTAAACTTGTTACTTGTTGTTTTTTAATAATGAAATCGACACCAAGTATAATTCCAGCTCACTGCTCAATCTGGTATATATTTCTGGTCCCCTATTTGCAAGTTTACACAGATATCACTATTTTAAAAATACATCACTATCTCATTATAATGCTGTCCATGGTAGTCACAGAGTATACTGCCTTATAAGTGAGACCATGTTTTAATGAAATGCATGATGAATATAATTCTACTACTGAATAATGAAATGTTATCCATGACCATAACCACCTTATAACAAGAAGTGTGTTATAATGAAGGTCCTTATAGTGAGGGAGTGCTATACCAATATCCATCTCAAGTAGCCTCTTTCACACCTTGTTGATTTGCTTCTTCATTTACTATTGAATGTAAATACTGTGGCAGTGCCTGTGTGGGCATTTTATGCCACCTTTATCAACCCTCAGACCTAAAAAGGTTTGGACATGTTTTTGCATTTCATGATCATATGCAATATAGCCTTTGTCATATGAATCTTGTTGACCTAATGATACAGTACTGCCTCACTATAAAGTACCTCAGGATAATGGATTCCCCTTTTTAAGGTGGGTATTGTCATAGGCCCATTTAATTATTTCATATTACATCAATCCCTCACTACAGCACCCTTCATTATAACATTTTTCCTATTATAAGGCAGGTATGCTCATGGATCTCATTCTATCATGTAATAGTAACATTATATATAATGTATTTCATTATAAGGCATTCTCAACATAAGGTAGTATACTCTATGGTTCCCATGAACAGCATTATAATGAGAAACTGCTGCAATTATATATATATATATATATATATATATATATATATATACACACACACATACATACACACACATATACATATATATAATACCTGTATCAAAGAGACCTCACCTATAAAGCAGTACACATTATGGCTCCCATGAACAGCATTATAGTGAAGGAGTACTGTATGTATCATGTACTTCATTATAAGACAGTCTCACTATAAGGCAGTATACTTTATTACTATCATTAAACAGCATCGTTGTGAAGGAATACTGTATGTATCATGTACTTCATCATAAGACAGTTCCACTATATGGCAGTATACTTTATTACTATCATTAAACAGCATTATAGTGAAGGAGTACTGTATGTATCATGTACTTCATTATAAGACAGTCCCACTATAAGGCAAATAATTTATTACTATCATTAAACAGCATTATTGTGAAGGAGTACTATATGTATCATGTACTTCATTATAAGACAGTCCCACTAAAAAGGCAGTATACTTTATTACTATCATTAAACAGCATTATTGTGAAGGATTACTATATGTATCATGTACTTCATTATAAGACAGTCCCACTATATGGCAGTATACTTTATTACTATCATTAAACAGCATTATAGTGAAGGAATACTATATGTATCATGTACTCCATTATAAGACAGTCCCACTATATGGCAGTATATTTTATTACTATCATTAAACGGCATTATAGTGAAGGAATACTATATGTATCATGTACTCCATTATAAGACAGTCCCACTATAAGGCTTTGGTTTGGTTTGGTGCTTTATGGCACAGCAACACAAGTAGGTTATTTAGTGCCGAGGCAATTTAAGTAAATTGGCTTGCCCAAGGACTCACCACAGTAGGTGACCCAGGCTGGTCCGGTGGTAGGATTCGAACCCGCACCCTTTCGGTCGTGAGTCTGGCACGCTAACCACTGAGCCACTGCAGCTCACTCACAATAAGGCAGTATACTCTAATATTTCCATAAACAGCATTATAGTGAAGGAGTACTGTATGTATTATGTACTTCATTATCAAGCAGTCTCACTATATGGCAGTATTCTTTATTACTATCATTAAACAGCATTATAGTGAAGGAGTACTGTATGTATTATGTACTTCATTATAAGACAGTCCCACTATATGGCAGTATACTTTATTACTATCATTAAACAGCATTATAGTGAAGGAGTACTGTATGTATTATGTACTTCATTATAAAGCAGTCTCACTATATGGCAGTATACTTTATTACTATCATTAAACAGCATTATAGTGAAGGAGTACTGTATGTATTATGTACTTCATTATAAAGCAGTCTCACTATATGGCAGTATACTCTAAGGCTCCCGTGAAAAGCATTATAGTGAGGGAGTACTGTCATTGGTTTATCCGAACCATACAATCATGTATGCAGGGTTCAGCAAATTTCAAAACTCAGATATGGAGCCGGCTGGGCTACCAGGAAATGTTACATGTATCTGGTAGTCAGTGCTCCATACAATTTTTCGTATACGCAGGCCAAGGGCAAGTGGCATTTGAAGAACTATTTGCCCCATATACAAATCAACTTACTCTGAAGAATTTTTATATACAATCTCGAGAAAATCAATACATTCCTCGGGCTAGTAGATCTAAGAAGAAGAGTACTCTAGGTAAAAAATTAGCCAGAGGCATATAGGTCTATTCTGTTTTGGTAGCACTTGTTCAGGAATTTAAAATTCACTTGCCCAACTTGAAATGGTGAGTGAAAATTTCCAGTGGTCAAGTGAATTTTCTAACCACTTTCCAGATTGATGAGATGATGTTCTGCCGATAATAATGCCAACTTTATCCATCGGAAGTCATTACTTTCTACTGGAAGTTTGTCATTCATTTGCTTTGATCAAGTTCATACAACCGTAATGCTTTCAGTCTTGAATACTAATAAGTTACCAGAGGGAGAGCAGACTGGTCTTCATTTATAATTATTGGTACTAATAATTGGTATTAGAAGGTGCACACAGAAATAAGTTCTGGAAAAAAACTTGTAAACATTTGTATTTAGATTGTTAGCATCATTAACTTTTGTACATGTATTTTTATAATAGCAGGGTGAGTAACAGTTAACTGTGGGCAAGTAGAAATTTGTGTGTACATTCCCAACAGGGCAAGTGGATTTTTAAAGATTTTTCAAACTCTGTTGTAGCCCAACTTTAGGCACCTCATTTAAGGTTGGAATGGTCATGGATCCATTGTTTGAAATAATTTGTCAAATTCTGCATACCGGACGGGTCTGCTACCTGCAAAGTTACTGGTCCATCCCAAAATTCACTATATTGTCTGTCAGTGTGATAGATTTTACACGTCAAAAGAGGCAACTAACGGAGGAGATACAGAGACTCGGTGGTTAGAGTGCATGACTCGCCACTGAAAGGAAGCAGGTTCAGATCCTACTATCAGCTTAGCTCAGGTCAGCTAACATGATGTGTCCTTGAGAAGGCACCTTACTCCAATTGCCTCGAGACTAAATAACATTGTGTTGCTGCGCTATAAAACACCAAGTGAAACCAAAGTACCATCTAAACTGGTTTATAAGTCAAGTCCAACTGCAAACTGCACAGACCAAGATCTGCCATTGCATAATGCAGATCTGCGTCCATGCAGTTTGTTAGGAGTAATCAGAAGAACAAACAACATAGACACTGATCTGCTGGCGCAGTATGCAAATATGGACTCAACTTACAGGCAAGTATTTACATTAAACTAATCAATTGATCTAGATGAGTCAAATGTCACAGTAATTCATGTACGGATAATTGTCATATTACTGTATTGTATATAAATACAGTAATTTCAATTGTTATAATAAAATAAATTCTGCTTGCCAGAGGGGCCAGCTGCTTGCAAAAGTTACTGGTCTGTCTCAGAATTCTCTATCCCTTCTGTCAGTGTGATAGATTTTGATACTTGTAAAAGACCAAAATAATTTGGACTGAGCCATGATGAAATTTACCTTGCAAAATATCAATATACATGTATGAGCCATGTTAACCATCTTGCAGACGATTGTACAGGAAATTGAGTCAGAAAACTTGAGTTTAGATTCTACTGACCAATCACATTCCTCCTTACATAACTGTTTCAGACAACGCCAAAGAACTGATGAAATCACTAATAAGTTAAAATATTTTAACCAGTATGCATACTGGAAAAAATCTTTAAAATGTTTTTCATATTTTACCTAAAAATCACAAAGAAAACAAATTTAGATTTGTTACCCTCAACAATTAACAATTAACAGTAGCATATCCCAGCATTCATGTATCCCCTGGGTTCTGGGCACAAGACTTGTCAGATCTTGTGTATGTACCCTGAATATTCAGATCTAGTATAGCCCAAAACTGATCAGTAAGTAAGGAAAAATGATTTTGCACAAATGATGACACAAATCATAGTCATGTAGACAAAAGAAGAAAAAAGCATTTAAATTTTCTGTTGACAGATTGGTTGATGTATCAGCACTTTTGACAGATGTATTGTGGTTAATTTCCATCCCTCTGTACATCCGTCCAGCAGTTTTCTTGTAACCTGAACTATGTCTACATGGATTAAGAGAGATAGTAACTGTAATCATAAGATATGTACACTGCATCTATGAAGTACACTGTATCTTATAAAAGCAACATTGTTTAGTCTAATTCTATGTTGACACTAGCAGTCACCAAAGGTTGTCAAAATTTTCGAGTGTCATTGATTTTCATTAAAACGAGAGATGGAAGCCATTGCAAAGCCGTATTTTTTTGTTACCAGTGAAAATGTGACTTTTGACTCTCATCTCCAACCTTTGACACCTCCAAAGATCCATCTTCCCAGGCTGCAGAGAGGATCTTAAATCTTCTCATATTTTCACGATCACATTCTCAGTGTTGATGCAGTTCAGGTTACAAGCTTACACACACATACAAACACACACACATGCATGCACACACACAAACACACACACACACACACTTCACCTCAAGTGCTACATTACTGTCACCAACTTATATTTTTGAAACATTATATAATAACAACTTTGAAATTTTCCCCAAATAAGCTTCGCTATAATAATGAGGAGGAATTTAAGGAGCAAAAATATAAGGAGTTACATGTACAGATGTTTTACACTCAAAATGAATTTTTTATCTTTCTAATATGAGTATAATACGTAGTTATCAGCCATTAGAACATAAACAGACAAGTGTTTTGTACTTGGTAATTAATAACACTTCCTTTTCAGGAAACAATTATATGTAGTTGTATATATGTCAATTATAATAGAATCCTTGTAAAACCTGATATAACATGTTGAGTACAATTGTGTTCATGTGGAAAGAGCTCAAGCTACAAGTGATTGTTTATGTATTTGTAATGAATTTTGACAGACACGTGTAGAAAGTTCTGTGAAAAACATGCTTACCTAACATTGAAAAGATACATATATGAATTTTCCATCAATTACACAATCGTCGATTATATCATTGCAAAGATCTGGTATTCAGAAAATTAAACTCTTTTTGGATTAAAAAAAAATAACCTACATTTATTTTTACTTAAAATGAATGTAAAGATTGATGCATGCATATAAGCTCCAGGGCACTTGGGAAGAAATGAACTGGACCGATATGCAGCACATGCAGCCTTAAAAATGATTCAGTTCAGCATTTACCTGTATAGCGTAAGGGATCTGTGTATTGTCTTCACTACCAGGTAGGGAATTGTACATGAAAATTATGTTCTGTACACTTGTTGTACAACATCCGTTGAAATTAAGGTTCTTTGAGGTAATACAATCTGCTCATATGCTTCTAATTACAATTTTCCATATATACTTGCATATAATCTGGGTCCAAATGCAAACAGCATAGACCCTGCTCTGCCATCGCATAATGCGCCGGCAGATCAGGGTCTATGTTGTTTGTTATACCGATTAGTCCTTACAAACTACATAGACCCATATCTGCCGGCACATTATGCGATGGCAGATCTGCGTCTATGCAGTTTGCAGTTGGTATTAGCTTATACGCGAGTATATACAGTACATCCTAATATCATTTGTTTCAAGGATACATGTACTGGTTTATTTATTCCTGATTATTTTCAGAGCAACAGCGCATGCACTAACATTTATATTCTGCTTAAGTCAGGAGAAAAGTAGGTTACATTTGTCATATCTTCTTAACACTAGAATTTGGCTACAATTTACTTTGCAATTGTGTAATTAACACAAAGCACTTTACTGTTTATGATGTATTGAATAGTAGATTGTTTTCTATCGATTCTTCTTCATCAAATTCAATATAAATTTGTCAATACTTGTAATTACCAGGATAATATACATATAGCATGAAGGTGGTTTAATGAGACTGTGATTGTATACCATAAATTTTGCCTTAATCATCCATAAGGCTAAGTGAGCTTATGGTAAGATCCTTCATTAGTCCAACTGCGTCCATAAACAATTGCTATTTCAACTTCTCAGAAAAACGGCTGGACCAGTTTCAACCAAAACTTGGCTCAGAGCATCCTGACATAAAGGTCTTTCAATTTATACAGATGCTGCTGCTTTGACATCAGATATGGATGTCATTACTAAAAATATCAATTTGTTTTGTTTGATTTCTTTTCTGTTGGTTTTAATGGCACTTTAAACACATTAATGGCTATATCATGCTGAGGAAATAGAGCTAAGTGCCTTTCCCAATGACACACTGAGGCAGCGAATCAAGGCTGGATGGGCAGGTATTGAACCCACAAACCTTGGATTACAAGTCAGACACTCTACCAACTGAGCTACCAAGGCTCCTAAATATAGAAAAAAAACTATAAACAACTTCTTCTCCTAAATAGCTAAACAGAATTTGATTAAGTTTCTCAGAAAGCATCATGAAATGTAGACTTTCCAAGTGTATACGAATGATGCTGATCTGCTGTCTAATATAGCTGCAGTTAACAAAATAGAAAAAAATGCCCTTCATCCATCAACAGTTGCCATTTTCAACTTTTTCTCAAAAACCTCCAAACCAATTTCAAATAAACTTGGCACAGAGCATCCTGGCATACAGGCGTTTTTGTTTTATACATATGATGCCTATCCAGTATTAAGTATAATCATCATTACTAAAAATAGAAAAACCTTTAAACAACTTCTTCTAAACAGTTTAACAGAATTTGATCTGTTTTGACCTTCCAAGTTGATACAAATGGCTGCTGTTACAAAATAGTAAAACCTTCCCTTCTTCCATCAACAGTTACCATTTTCAACGTTTCAAAATCCACCAGACTAGTTTCAGCCAAACTTGGCAGAGAGTATCATGGCAAAAAGGGCTTTCAGGTTTATACAATGTTGCTGATCCACCATCAGATATGGCTGCAGTTTCTAGCAATAGATAAACCTTGAAACAAATTCTTCTCATCTTTGCATGAAGACCTTTCAAATTTATACAGTTGATGCTGTTTCACCATCAATATGTTCTCTGTTACTAAAAATCAAAAAACCTTTAAACGACTTCTTCTCAAACATCGCTGAACAGAATTTGATCAGATTTGACAGAAAGCATCCAGGTGTAAAGACCTTCCAAATTTATACAAATGATGCCGATCAGCCTTCAAATATGGCAGCAATCTTTAACAAGAGTCTCTAGAAGGGACTAATGCTCTAATGGGCAAAAAGAATTTCCAGGAATTCAAGATAAGACCATTTCTTCCTTTTAACTGTGGAGTATTGAAACCATCTTTTATATTCTTCAGTGATAACAAGATTTTTCAAATTGGCTGCTGTGGTGGACATATTGGATGTCTGATTGGCACCATTTTCATTTAGGACCAAGTAGACATCATTAGAAGTCTATTGGTGAAAATCCCATATCATTGTGACCATCCATTCAGGGGGAGAGGCAACTGCAAGATTTTCAAGATGGCCATGGTGGCAGCCTATTGGATGTACAATTGTCACTGTTTTCATTTAGGACCAAGTAGGTATCATAAGAAGTCTACTAGTGAAAGCCTCATGTTTATATAGATTTTGAAGATGGCTGCTGTGGTGGTCATATTGGACATCAGATTGGCACCATTTCCATTTAGGACCAACTAGAGATCATAAGAAGTCATTCAGTGAAAACCCAATGTTGATATGACCATCCATTTAGGAGGACTAGGAATAACAAACATTTCAAGATGGCTGCTGTGGCAGCCATTTTTGACAGCTTATCAGCACCATTTTCATGTAGAACCAACTAGACATCATAAAAAGTCTTCTGGTGAAAACCCCATGTCAATATGACTTTCTATTCAGGACGAGTAGCGATAACAAAATTTTCAAGATGGTTGCCATGGTGATTTCTTTGTATGACTTGTACCATGAAATGCAGTCAGGGCTTGAAATTCACTTTTTTCAGTACTAGCAGCATTTTGATAGTTCCAATATTTTCAACTTGCAAAAATCAGGTTATTTTCAATGTCAACTAGCATATTTCATATTTAGAAAAAATATCACTAGAAAGAAAAATAATTTTTTTTTCAGGTAGCAATTTACTGGCATATCAGAATTGTCATTAGCAAAATGCTAGCTTCTAGTATAAATTTTGAGCTCAGGCAATACATGTACTGTACATCATTTCCGCTCAAGGTGAAACAAGGTCAGGAGTTGAAAATTTTAGCATACATTTATGATTTTGGCACGCAACAGTTTGATGCTAATGATATGTCAGTGACATTGTGACAAACAAGTTTTAAGCTGATGACTTTTTTTTATTCTGATGATTTTGGATCGTTCTTTTTATGATTTCTAAGTAACTTTAATGTCAATGACTGCTCGCTTTTTGCCAAATGGGGCATTGTGACAGCAATTAAATATGACACCCTTACCTCAGACATGATAAAACCTTGTAATGTCTTTCAAATTTGATTTCATAATTTCAATTTTTAATTTAATTTTACCTGTGATCATTAAAACATATATTAACATAATTATCTATTGTTGACTGTAAATGACATAAGCACCAGCTTTAAGTTTTGTTAATTATTTCTGGAAATACTTACATTTTTCACAGACGTAACACTTATTTATGACGTCAAATTCTGTACAATACATGTATGTAATCAGACGAAATATTTCAACAGAAAGCAGCCTAATGACCCAGATTTCTTGGCCAGCTGCACTTTCATGTTGCTGTTAGGCAAATGGTAGATAAGTGAGCAATCACAGGTCCACGTCGTCCTCTTGTTCTGTGTCAAATTCAATAAAAACATGTCAATAGTGCCTTTAAGCATTAGGATTGCATGTATGTAGCAAGAGGGTTGTGCAACGAGAATGATGTCTGACCCTAAATTTTCCCTTAATCATCCGTAAATAGTTAAAAACATTAAAATGTCGGAACAAAAATGAGACATGCATGTATTTATTTTCACAATTTTCATATTGAAGGGGGCTTCATGTAGGATTCTTTATAGCAGCAATTGCTTTTCTATATGAATGATTTTGTATTGACTACCTTTCTTAAGAGTATGGAAGCAGTTAAACTGTAACATATGCTTAGGCCAACAAAATAAAATATGTGTGTTTCCGGTCGGCCGACCGTCCCTGTTTCACGTTGCTGACCCTAGCATTTTTTCCCCCACCAGCCTGAAAAATTGATTTGCGCATCTAAATGAGCCAGTTTTGCCCAGGACTTTAAAGCCCTTGAAATTTTATTTGATTTTATATATAATGTTTAAAAAAAAAAAAAAAATTTTTTTCATTATACAAGACAAATCACTTTGCCAAAATTGATTTGTGCATCTAATTGAGCCGGTTTTGCGCAGTACTTTGAAGCACTTTCAATATTATTTGATTTATATATAATGTTTTTACAAAAAATTTTTTAAAAAAATACCTATAGGGTACCTGCCTACCCTAATGTTAAAACCAGTGCAATAGGAAACACATTTTTTATGTATCCCCTCGCGATCAAAGTTGAGAAGAAATATAACATGTTTCCAATTCATTCATGTGTTCCTACATTTGTGTGCATTAATCTTCATTTATTCATTATTCCCTCAATATCTGGAATTATATTTCAACTACACATGAAACTTGGGATGTGGGTGAATCTCAGTAACTCAGCCATACCACAACTACCGGTAGGTCATGTTGACCTAATTTTCTTGTCTGAGCAGGGTTCAATTCAGGGATAAGGGTCAATGGCCCCCTGATACTTTCTTAAGGGACCTTGTAAAGATTTTGATGGATCAATATTTAGTATGATTTTTAATATTTTCTTTATGTTTTTAAAATATTTTTAAAAAAGATATCTTTCCAGATAAAAAAAAGGGAGTAGTACGAGAGTTTGAAGAAGGAGTGAAATAGGTGAATAATAAGTATAATTCTTACTCACAAATATATATTTTTTTATTAAAAGTATCAATATAGCCATTACTGTTGTCAAAAGAACTATTTTTGCATGATTTACAACAGAAATGTTCTGCTCTTGTTCTGAAATGAAAGATTACACTGCTGCACATTTATTTGTTAATGTCTTGTTAAAAGAATTACCGTATATACTCGTGTATAAGCCGGGTCCAAATGCAAACAACATAGATCGTGATCTGCCGTCGCATAATGCGCCGGCAGATCAGGGTCTGTGTTGTTTGCTCTACTGGTTAGTCCTTACAAACTGCATAGACCCAGATCTGCGACAGCAGATCTGGGTCTCTGCAGTTTGCAGTTGGTATGGGCTTGTATTCTAGAATAGACAGTAGGTTAAAAGATCCTTTCCTGATGATTGTGAAAAACTCTGGTAACCAAAGCAATATCTACATTTATCCTGTGAAGAATTTTTAAAGGTAATATTTTCACAAGATCTTTGCAAAAATGTAATTTATTATTTTATTTATTTATTCACCTCCAAGCATGTTTCATTTGTTGTGCATAATTTCATAACCTAGTTACACTTGATTTTAAGCAAGTGATAATATTGCCCTTGTTTTTTGGAGAACATTCGATTTTACTCAACAAACAGCTTTGTGTTTGGTTTTTCCGACAGGGGCTTGAAGTTAATGTCTCCGTATGACTATCCTCTGTAACAGATAATCATATCAACAAAGACATTAAATTCAGCTGCTGTGACTTTGATGTTTCATGTTTGTCTTTTTGAATGAAACAGTTATGGTCAGGAGAAATTTGTTTAAATTAATCTTGTTTTGTCAAGTCAGCTTGACTCATAAAACAACTCCAGTAGTGCACTGGCTGATTATGTAATGGGCTAAACTGGTAATTACATTTCTTAGCACAGCTTCAAATAGGACTAATTACAAATGACTGACAAGAGAGTCTATGTACGATACATGGGTCTCACCTATGAATTTGTTTCATACCTGTAATGGGACTGTAGGGCATGTTCACTCATGTGTTAAAACCTAGATAAAGTGCTCAGGAACCCGGATCTCAGATCAGTGAGCAACTGTCATAGAACGCAAGAGGTGTATGACTCCAAGGCATCTTTTACATTGGGTTGTCTCCAAATCAGTGGGCAAAGCGGCAATCACTAGCGTCCATTAAAAAGGCAATTTCTCTGGCACAAAAGTGATTCTAGTTTAAGTTCTTTCTTTCAATTTCAGTAGCTTTCCATTTGTTACACCCTCAAGATCTTGGACTCTATTTCACCTACACTCATGAAACTTGGTGTGTGCATTGTAGATACATCTCAGTGAGAGTAACTCTTCAGTCTAAAAACTAGGTTGGTGTAACCCAGTTTTCATGCATGAGTGACCTTTTATTTTGAGCTGTTCATTCATTTTCAGCTTGGACCCTATTTCACTTACTCTTATGAAAATTGGTACAGCTTTCCCCTGTTATAATGTGCCTTGTTATAACACAATTCCAGATATAATGTGGTACTACTATGGACCCCATGACCAAAATCATAACAATGTATAACAGTATGGGTTGGAAAAAAACAAGGTGAAACTTAATCTTATATCTTTGTTTCCTTTTCAGAACACCATAATTTAAAAAAAATTGATAGTGCCTGCTATATCATGGTTCGGTATATAATGCAATTCTCAATATATCGCGGTTCTGTACATGTCACGGTTCTCAATATAACACAATTTGGTACATAAAGCAGTCCGTGGTTGTGGATCCTGACTACCGTATTATAACGGGACAGCTGTATGTGGATACATCTCAATGAAAGTAATTCAATCATACCCAAACTAGATCAATGTGGCTAAATTGTCACACTTGAGTGACTTGTAATTTCAGATAACTGTTGATTATACAATAAAATACTTGGACCCGATGAAACCAATATTCGTGAAAAATTTTATGTGGATGCATCACAAGGAAAGTAACTTAGCCACACCAAAATTAGGTTAATACGACCAGTTTGTGTGTATGAGTGACTTTTATTTTCAACTTTCCATTCATTATATCATTAGTATTGTGGGCCTATTTCACCTAGTGTTGCTTTTTGGCTGTGCTGTCAGGGGGACATTTTATGTACCTCTGTCCCACTATAATGATTACAATATGGTGATTTGTTAAATTTAGGAGGACACTGACAACCTGTCATGGAGAATGACCCCTAGATCTGTTCAAAGTGAAGCATTGATCTACACTTATGAAACTTGGCATGTGGATGCATCTCAAATAGGGAATCGCAAACATTCCAAATTGAGGTCACTTGCCTACTTTTCAGGCTTAAGTAACTTGTATTTTGAGCTATCCATTCATTATACCCTTAGTATCTTGGACTCTATTTCACTTACACACATAAACATTTGTATATTGATGCATCTGAAGGGGAGTAATTGAACCGTACCAAGAGTTGGTCACTTTAATCAAATTTTCATGCTTGGATTTATATTTTCCCCTATATAAATTCTGTATATTTTTGGCTACTTGAAATGTGCTCCAGTTGGCATGGGGATTTGTGTTTATGCATAAACACCTTTGTCAAAATTTTGTCAGGTGGAAATTTTTTTTAAAAATGATATTCATTCTGAAAAATCACTTATGGAGACTCTGTCATATTTTATGACCTGCACTGTTACTCATTTTGACTTTATTTTGATGCCAGATTATCAAATTACCTCCCTTGATTGACTCAAGAAAAGCATGCCTCTAAATTTTATTTTACAAAAAGACCATTTAGTATGTTCAGATAGAAAGGTAAATTTGATTACTTGTCTTCAGAAAGGCAGTGTGGAAGTGGTACATTATTTCTTGCATTTTTAGTCACAGAGAAATCTATTGTGATTTCTCCTAATCTTCACAAAAAAACCCAACTTTTTCAGGCTATTATAGTAAAACATGTTCAAAATTAACCTCTTGGGACCACAAATTAGTTTGTTTTACCCATAATTTGTTATGTCCCATAAGGTCTAAAATGTATTATGCCAGGTATGCCTTAAACACTATACAAATTCACTAAGTACTAACTATAAACTTAGTGTATCCGAGTTTGTACTAACTGTATTTACTGTATATTTTTTTTCAGTTCTTGATATTTGCTTTGCCCAACTTTGTGACCAAGTCAAAGAAAATTTGGATGGAAAAGATGTCTAGGATTTGAAGTGAGTATTGTAAAGAATCTTTAAATTTATTTCTTGTTGTTAACTTACCTCATGTTATAAATTGCTCTGTTTGTGGGGTGGTTGCTTCTCTTGAAATGGCACTACCACTGCAAGTTGATATCTACAACTTTCTTGCATAAACATCTGTTTTTGTTTTTCTTTCTTCATATTTCATGGAATTTGGAAAATACATAACTTGTAACTATGAGTCAGCACTTCTAGCACTGTTATAGTTCATATCTCTTTTTCACTCAAATTCAACACAAAAATAAATGAAATGACAGCTAAAAACGAGGCTGACCCAGGGATCACATGGTATGTGCGGGCAATGGTGTTGTTTATCTAGTTGGCATGCTTAATTTTCTTGAAACGACATTATAACCACAAGTTGATAGCTACAACATTCTTGCAAAAACATCTGCTTTTGCCTGTACTTCATTTTTCATGAAATTCGCAATACTTAATGGAAAAGAATGAAAATGCAACTACGAGCCAGCATTCTAGCACTTTTATAGTTCATGTTTCATCATTTTCACCAAACTTCAACACAGAATAAATGAAATCACAACTCAAAAAGAGTGTGACCCAGGGATGGTCTCTACAGGCAATGGCATTGTTTACCTTCTTCACTGGAGAGCAGTATATATGGTTTGGTCTGGTTTCGGTGTTTTATGGCACAGTGATACATGTAGGTTATTTAGTTTTGAGGTAATTGGACTAAAGTGCATTGCTCATAGACACAACATGAAACTAATGAGGTTGAACTATACTTTATAACTTGTGAATAATTGGTATTATATCAAATACATACAGTTATGACAAAGTCTATATGTATATTAGAGTTATCACATTAGGGAATGGTATTATATCAAATACATACAGTTATGACAAAGACTATATGTATATTAGAGTTATCACATTAGGGAATGGTATTATATCAAATACATACAGTTATGACAAAGACTATATGTATATTAGAGTTATCACATTATTGAATGGTAGTATATCAAATACATACAGTTACGACAAAGTCTGTATGTATAATAGGGTTATCACATTAGGGAGTTGGTTGTTTTCTTTTGTCTTAATATGGCAGCTGTTCCTTTAACAACATGTGTACAACAATTACAGTACAACATTTGCAAAAACTAATACCAGTCACCTCTCAAATTGCTGATTATTTACTTACAGTTTGCATAATGAGCACATTAGTAACACGAGACACATACAGAGTTATTTTGGATACTCAACTTGTATACACACAATTTGTGGACATAACTCATTAGAACAGTAAAATTACTGTATATACTCGCACAAATTCCAGGTCCAAATGCAAACAATATAGACCCTGATGTGCCGTCGCATAATCGCCAGCAGATCAGGGTCTATTTTGTTTGTTCTACTGATTAGTCCTTACAAACTGCATAGACCCAGATCTGCCAGTGCATTATGCAATGGCAGATCAAGGTATGTGCAGTTCGCAGTGGGTATCGGCTTATATGCGAGTATATATGGTAGGAGTTGTCTGCTCCTTCTACTACATGTAAGCCTGTTTGAATATAGTTAATCTGAAGCATCTAATGCAACTGGAAGATTATTCTCTCGAGCTCTAAACAAAGGCACTTGTGAACAGGATGTTTGAAGTTGGTGTTACGCACCTCTTGTAACAGGTGTACGATTTGGTTGGTTATCGTTATCTAGAGGATGATTGACCTCGGTGTTATTACCCAGATCAAGTAAAAAATAAAATAAATATGAAATTTATAGATGGGATAAACAGAGATCTGAGCAGAGATATAGAATAGAATAACACGAGCCCCCGTATGTGGAATATAACAATTTAATTAATTACATAAACAAATTGAAAAAGTACATAAAATTTGTAAAATACACTTCTTTTATAAATTAATGTAATTATCCGATCTGTTTATATCGATAAGACTCAGTTCATCATGGAATCGAGTGAACAATCGAATCAATTGCCCAGCATTCCTGCATAACCTTGTTATTGCTGGTCACTCCCAATTCAACATTCCTGACAGGTCAGAGTTGATGTTCTCCCCGTTTTTTTCTCTCTCTCTCTTATCCAGCCTCCTTCGGTCATCAAACTTTGTGTGGGGTGCCTCTTTTCTATACCCTCTACGTTGATATGTATATGTGTATCGATGGATGGGTGGGTAGGGTACTTTCGAGACTCGCTCGCTTCTACCGCCAGAATCGTATCCTCAACTTCCAGACACCTGTCCCTTGAAATATTGTTTATACAAGAGAATTTTGCCTTATTCTGCTCGGGGTCAAGATTCTTCCGGCCTTTCGCAGGAAAACTTGGACTGGCTAAATTTTGCGATATGGAATATTTAAAACATGATATTTCGTCTGGGAAACACACCCCTTATTTAGCATTAGCATTCAGGATTAAACATATCTACCGCCTTTTATAAATACATGCCCATCATGGTTAGCGTAACCCTCTAGATTTCGCACGCTATTTAAAAAACCGATTCTGGAAAATTTCAAAAGATGACACTACTGCAACCTCTCAACTTTGACATTTTTGATACCTAGACCCCAAATTAACTTTACGCTTTTACATCTGTCTGACCATTATACAACGAATGCTTAATTAAGAATCAATTGCGCCCCAAACAGGGACATTAACACCGTCGCAGTCTAGCTATTTAATACGGTACCTTTCCTAATAAATCTGATTAATTGTTATGTGCCAAACTAACCACTGCATTAATGCACTCTACGAAATACATTGACAGAAATTTGCACCTTTACATTTGGAGTTGCCTCCCCTTTTGATTGCAAAATTCATGTATTTGATTATGGTAACTCTAAATCATCTACTTTATATTGAATACAATTATTAACTTAAGGCCATTTTGAAAAGGCAGTTTAACATGTATCTGCTCGAATTATTTTATTTATTTTATTTTTTTTAATTAGTAAAGGAAGGTAATTCCAGCTTTTAATAGCAGCAATACATTTACCCATCACTATTATATAGCTTTATTCCTTTTTCGTGTCGAAAAACTCGTCAGTTCGATGTGAAAACATTCTCCCACTTAAAGTGGAGAATTTGTCAACAAGCCACGTCACGCCCGTGCATCTCTCTGCGCCTGCGCGAACATTCCTCTTTTTCATGGACGCCATACCTGGTGGTTGTGTCGCAAAAACGTAACCTGAGGAAATTGTCTGCTGCGGTTTTTCAACTACATTTCGGACTTCCCTCCTTCTAAATTCATCTGTGTTACAGTTGTCTGTCTCGGCTATATGTGTTTTATGCCACTATTCGTCAGTGTTTAGTTCTAGGAAGAGTTTTTCTAGTTCTCCACGTGTACTCTACCCTTAGAGGGGTTAGGGTAAACAATATATCTTGTTTCTTTTCAGGTACACGGTAAGTAGTCTATGTCATTACAACACGACATAGAACAACTGTGATAGCGCCGCAATTAACAGGCGCATAATTTTACAGAATTAATATTTCATTTATATATTATTCTCCTACTATTTCAATTGTTTCTTTATTATCTACGCGTGTCGCGTCGCATGCTTTTCTTGTATTTTCCTGAGAACAATAAAGCTTGTCAAGTGAACTAGCTTCTAATATCTCTTGGGAAGAATATATATATGTATATTGTTTACCTGTAGCAAACTAACCACTGTGGTGCAGATAGCCCGCAAAGTATATGGTGAACGGGTATGTATAGAGTACGCGACGTACCAAAAAAAGGTGAGTTTTCTACGTGTAGATTTTAAAGGTGAGTTTACACGTTGTTATTATTATTGATTGATACTTCAATAATGATTATTTCAGATAATATTTATTTCAGATAAAAGAAACAATGCCAGCAAATCAGTCTGTACGTAAGTGTGGCCATAAGAAGGCCCCATGGGATACACACTCAGACTGTCTTACCTGTTCCAAGTGTAAGCGGAACAGTCGCTGCAATATTTGTACAAATTGGACCAATGAAACCTGGAATCTTGCTGATTCCAGGTGTACTTATAGAGGGCGGAAAAAAATAGTTAAATCCCCCTCATCGTCTGATTTCTCTGGATTTTCTTTTACAGGTACTCAGACTAAGGCAACATACAGCAAGAAGGCCACTCTAGTTCACAAGGACATTCCGGGGCCCCAAGAGCCTGCACCAGCCTCCCCGGACATAGTTGAGGTCCCTCCTGTAGGGGCCAGTGAACGCTCCAAGAGTAAATCGCATCTCCCGGGAAGGGAGAAGACGAAAAAGAGCAGTAGTGTGGTACTTCCTTCCACTAGGAAGGAAGTGTACCACTCCAAACATTCCCAAAGTAGCGTGTCGCACCCTCTCGAGGAGGGGCTACACCGCACCTTGGGTAGTAATGAAGACAGACGGACATCTGAGATGTCGTCTGACCGGTCACTGACCGGTGACCGGTCCGGTCACCGGTCAGTGTCGGGTGACCGGTCCGGTCACCGGTCAGTGTCGGGTGACCGGTCCACCGGTCACCGGTCAATGTCTTGTGACTGGTCACTGACCGGTGACCGGTCCGGTCACCGGTCGGTGTCGGGTGACCGGTCCGGTCACCGGTCAATGTCGGGTGACCGGTCACCGGGTACCCGGTACCGGTCACCGGGTGCCCGGTACCGGGCACCGGTCTTTGGTTGATCACCGGTCACTGGTCACATCGTTCCGGTGACCGGTCATCCAATACCGGTCGCCGGTCACCGGTCATAGGCCACCGGTCTTCTCGTACCGGTCACCGACGTCACACTGATCAACAATCAGAGGCCTCATCGTACGGAAGGTCGCAGACCAGGGAAGGGGATCGGATCGGTATCCCCCCCTTCCCTATTATACCAATGAACCCATACGGGATGTGGGGACCAACATCTCATAATAATTGGCCCCTTATGCCCCCTTGGGCTACTGGACCCTGGACTCTGAGTAGAAACGATGTTGCGGCTCGTGTTCCGCCATCGCCTCCTCGCCAGGTAGCATCCACTAGTAGATCCCGACGCCTAGCATCATCCGCGAAAGGCAAGCGGTCTCGTCTTTCTCCTGAAAGATCTAGAACACCTAGAGCCCCTACTCAGCAAGTACGGGAAATGGCGCATAGTGCGCCTCTGTTACCTTCTCCAAAGGACATTGCGTCGCCCGGCCACCCTCCTGCTCGGAGTGTTCTAGATGATGATGCTGTATCTATCATCGTCGATTCCAACGAGTACGAACTGGAACCAACAGATAGACCCAGCTTCCCTCAACCAGAGGAAGCGGAAGAGATATGGTCTTTTGATAAGGCGGTAAATGAAGTTTACCGCCTACTACCTACGGATTTGTGCCCGAAACCGTCTGGTTCACAGTCCAAGAAGATCCTCTCCAGTTTGGAAAAGATCTCCGGGGCTCAACCACAATCAGATCTTCTGCTCCTTCCGCATTCCTCTACAATTGAGGAAATATCACAGAGGTTCTCCTCAGGCCAGGACATCGCTAGACGGCGCAAAGGGTGGGCTGTCCCAGCCTCTACTTTAAGACCTATGGTCTCTGCCTCTAGTTACCGGGTACATTCCCCGAAGTGGCCTGTTAAACCTCCTCAATTGGATGCAGATGCATCTCAAGTCGGCTTGACAACGGGAACCTGGGCACGCCGAGGAGCCCCTAGGAAGAAGTTCTACAACCCACCTTCCTTTCCCAAGGAAGGAGGGGGGGGGGGACGGCCCTAGGGACTCGCACCCTCTCCTGCCATCCATTCCTCTCCCAAACATCCCCGTAGGGCTCGCCTAGGCCTCTTTTCAGAGGCTTGGGCAAGTATCACGGATGACGGGTGGGTCCTTTCTCTTGTAAGCGAGGGTTACCGTATTCAGTTTCAGGAACAACCTCCACTATCAAGGACCCCCGTATTCTTTCATCAGTCCAATCTGGTGAAACTAAGGGAAGAGGTAAATACCCTTTTACAAAAAGGGGCAGTCGAGAGGGTCCTGAACGATCAGTCCCCTGCATTCTACTCCCGAATCTTCCTGGTCACCAAGGAAAGTGGGAAATTTCGCCTTATTATCGATCTCTCCCCCTTAAACCGTTTTCTTTTGGAGGAACATTTCAAGATGGAGACCACCTCCTCAATCCGAAATGCGATGCGGCCATCGGATTGGGCGGTCTCCATCGACCTTCAAGATGCATATCTTCACATTCCGATTTTTCCACCTCATCGGAAATATCTCCGGTTTTGCTTGGACCAGGAAGTTTTTCAATTCCGGGTTCTGCCGTTCGGAATAGCTTCCGCACCCAGAGTTTTCACCTGAGTTATGGGAGTAATAGCGTCTTATCTACGAGTACGGGGAACCCCGATTCTCCAATACTTCGACGACTGGTTAATCCACAACGTTCAGGTTCAGTCCCTCCATCAGGATCTGTTCCGTTGTTGGTCCACAGTAACTCGATTGGGTCTTTTACCCAACCTCGAGAAGTCAGAACTGATTCCATCCCAAGACTTCGTTTATGTAGGAATCAACTTCCTCACAAACCAGAACTTAGTCCGGGTTCCAGGAGAGCGTATAGATCGAATCCTGGCACTCTTAGAGACACTACGAGTAAAAACCGTGTTGTCTGCTCGCCTTTACCTATCCCTACTGGGAACCTTGAACGCCGCTGCAGATCTGGTTCCCTTAGGACGGCTCCATATGCGCCCTCTACAGTTTCTCCTACTCGCAAGGTGGAAACCACACAAGGATTCTCTATCAGCTCCGATTCCTCTAGGACCAGATTTCC
The DNA here is from genome assembly GCA_029931535.1 of Margaritifera margaritifera. Classification (NCBI taxonomy): domain Eukaryota; kingdom Metazoa; phylum Mollusca; class Bivalvia; order Unionida; family Margaritiferidae; genus Margaritifera; species Margaritifera margaritifera. The sequence continues at coordinate 246,603 of JAQPZY010000719.1, forward strand.
ATCATCATCTGCGATGGTGGATGAATCGAGACAGATTCCTAGCTGGGGTCCCCATGCACGCTCCGGATCCCCACTCCTACCTGTTCGCCGACGCGTCAGATTCCGGTTGGGGTGCTCATCTAGAGCCGGAGGGGATAACTCTTCAGGGCCTTTGGACCCTACACGAGTCGTCCCTCCACATAAACAACCTAGAAATGAAGGCTGTCTTTCTAGCGTTACAAGGTGCGTCGACAGGGTAAGGGGTCGTTGTGTCATGGTCTCCTCCGACAACACGTCCGTCGTAGCGTATCTCCGATGTCAAGGAGGCACACATGCCCCTTCTCTTTGTGTGGAGGTCTGGAACCTCCTCCGCTGGGCTACCTCGGAGAACATCTCCCTCCGAGTTTGCCACATCCCAGGGAAAAAGAACATCTTAGCGGACAGTCTGTCCAGGTCAGGCAAATCAGTTCTCACAGAATGGACTCTTCACCGCGAAGTGACAGAGTCCCTTTTCTCACTATGGGGAAGGCCCCTCGTGGACTTGTTTGCGACCAGGCTCAACAACAGACTCCCCTTTTACGTCTCCCCAGTCCCGGACCAGAGAGCGTGGGCAGTGGACGCGTTCAGCTTCCAGTGGGATCGTCTGTTCGCATACGCCTTCCCACCGTTCCAATTGCTTCCCCAAGTTCTGCAAAAAGTAAGAACTTCCACTGCCCGGATCATTCTCATAGCTCCGTTATGGCCCCAACGATCGTGGTTCAACGATCTTCTAGATCTATTGATAGATCAACCCAGATCTCTCGCTCACCGGAGGGATCTTCTGTCACAACACAGAGGCTCCCTCCTACACAACAGCCCACACATTCTCCACCTTCACGCTTGGTTCATCTCAAGCGATCTATCCGCCAGAACAAGTTTTCGGGCCGGGTTGCCAGTTGCATCATTCAGGCCAGGAGAGCTTCTACATCCAAGGTCTATGATGCCAGGTGGAGAATCTTTTGTGATTGGTGCAGTAGGAAACGTGTTGATCCCAGCTGTTCCTCTATAACTGCCATTGCTGATTTCCTTTTGTTCCTTTTCGAGAACAAAAGATGTTCAGTATCTACTATCAAGGGCTATAGAGCCGCCATTTCTAACACACTTAAATTCTCTCAGGGCTCGGAGATTGGTTCAGATCCACACCTTGCCGATCTCATTAAGTATTTTGAGCTACAGAGACCTGTCACTCGCTCTCTGACGCCTAGATGGAATCTATCATGTGTTTTATGGTCCTTAACAAAAACCCCCTATGAACCATTGGGTGAGGCATCCTTTCAGGATCTCACACTCAAGACGGTATTTTTACTCGCCTTGGCGTCTGCGAGAAGACGTAGCGAGATTCATGCATTGTCGGTGGACACTGGCTGTCTCCGTTTTAATGGCAATTTTGAATCCGTTTCCCTCCTCTGTCAGCCAGGATTTTTAGCCAAAAATCAATTACCTGCGGTTGCTCCATCACCTATAGAGATCCCCAGTCTTAGTCGAATCTGTGCTGGGGATGATCAAGATAGGCTCTTATGCCCAGTTAGGGCACTGTGTTTCTATCTAAATGCTTCAAAAGTGAAAAGAAAGGGCAGGAAACGTCTTTTCCTGCCTCTTAAGGGCTCCGTTGATATTTCGGCCTCCACGATTTCAAGGTGGATTGTCACCACAATTAAAAGAGCTTACCAGTCCCTTACTGATAGAGACCTTTCCTTTATGAAACTAAAAGCCCATGAGGTTCGAGCCGTCGCTGCCTCATGGGCCTATCTAAATCACTCTTCTCTGGAGGACGTCATGAAGGCAGCATTTTGGCGATCCCATACTACCTTTTTGTCCTTCTACCTCCGCTCATTAGCACATCAAAGCGCAGGCATATTTTCTCTGGGTCCCATAGTTGCGGCACAACATGTGGCCCAGAAGGACTCCAGCAAATAGTAAAATGGTGAGTAGTTTACATTTTTCCTCTGTTTTTGATCAGTTTAACATCAGCCGACCCACCTAACTGACAAATTCAGCTATATAATAGTGATGGGTAAATGTATTGCTGCTATTAAAATGTAGTTTTTTGGGGGGTAAAACTAATTTTAATTATGCAATACTTACCCATCACTATTATCAAATGCCCTCCTCCCACCCCGCTCTGATGCCCTGGTGTAATTTCGTCTATGAAAAAGATGAATGTTCGCGCAGGCGCAGAGAGATGCACGGGCGTGACGTGGCTTGTTGACAAATTCTCCACTTTAAGTGGGAGAATGTTTTCACATCGAACTGACGAGTTTTTCGACACGAAAAAGGAATAAAGCTATATAATAGTGATGGGTAAGTATTGCATAATTAAAATTAGTTTTACCCCCCAAAAAACTACATTTCACTGTCTCATCAAGTGCTGGTGCAGGTAACACTTTTCTGATAAAGATAAAATTGGACGTGTACTACCAAACGTGTTTATAATGAAGAGGGTTGGAGAAAATGGTGCTAAAGATAACCATGTGAAACTGTGCATATGCACCTGTATTTGTGCACACAAATGTACTATGCATACAGTGTATTCCCTCATAGTTAATAATGGAAGCATACAAACATATAGATACTTTCTGTGTATTCAATCTGTTATATCCACAGAAGTAACTGCATAGAGATCAGTTGTCTAATTTGTGTATACAATCATTTGTACCCGCAGATGCAACTACATAGAGATCAGTTGTCTAATTTGTGTATATAGTCTGTTGTACCCTCAGAAACAACCAAGAGATCAGTTGGCTAATTTGTATATACAATCTGTTGTACCCTCAGAAACAACTGCCAAGAGATCAGTTGTCTAATTTGTATATACAATCTGTTGTACCCTCAGAAACAACTGCCAAGAGATCAGTTGTCTAATTTGTATATACAATCTGTTGTACCCTCAGAAACAACTACCAAGAGATCAGTTGTCTAATTTGTATATACAATCTGTTGTACCCTCAGAAACAACTACCAAGAGATCAGTTGTCTAATTTGTATATACAATCTGTTGTACCCTCAGAAACAACTACCAAGAGATCAGTTGGCTAATTTGTATATACAATCTGTTGTACCCTCAGAAACAACTGCCAAGAGATCAGTTGTCTAATTTGTATATACAATCTGTTGTACCCTCAGAAACAACTACCAAGAGATCAGTTGTCTAATTTGTATATACAACCTGTTGTACCCTCAGAAACAACTACAGTACCTAGAGTTCAGTTGTCTAATTTGTGCATACAGTCAGTTACATTCTCAGAAACAACTATCTAGAGATCAGTTGTCTATAATTTGTGCATACAGTCTGTTACACTCTCAGAAACAGCTACCTAGAGATCAGTTGTCTAATTTGTGCATACAGTCTGTTACATTCTCAGAAACAACTATATAGAGATCAGTTGTCTAATTTGTGCATACCGTCTGTTACACTCTCAGAAACAACTACCTAGAGATCAGTTGTCTAATTTTTGTATACAATGTTACACTCTCAGAAACAAGTATCTAGAGATCAGTTGTCTAATTTGTGTATACAATGTTACACTCTCAGAAACAAGTATCTAGAGATCAGTTGTCTAATTTGTGCATACAGTCTGTTACACTCTCAGAAACAGCTACCTAGAGATCAGTTGTCTAATTTGTGTATACAATTTGTTACACTCACAGAAACAAATACATAGAGATCAATTGTCTAATTTGTGTATACCTGTACAGTCTGTTACACTCTCAGAAACAACTGTCTAGAGATCAGTTGTCTAATTTAAAGTGCAGGAAATACAAACAAAATATGCTGGACACTTTTTCTTGCATCAAATTTCATTGACAAACTGTCTTTGTGAACATTAATAAACAGAAAAAAATTACTTGGACAGAATACATGAAAAAAAAAAGATTTTATTCAGCTCTTTAATTATGCTATACACATCTTAAGTTGGGCATATTATGTGATGTTTTCCAACCGTCCCTTAACATTCGTTTGTCTGGCCCATAACTTAACAGTTGGAGAGATTTTTTTCATGAAACTCTGCTGAAGTATATATCATGACAAAATGGTGTGTGTTATGTATGATTACCACACATCCTGCCTCGAGTTCAAAGTCAGGGCAAGGGAAAATGTAATTCTGTGACTTGTATCTATTTCTGCAGCATAACTTTTATGCAACAAAGATATTGTATTGAAACTTTGCCAAAGTATACATGTATATCATGACAAGATGGTGTGTTGCATACCATAGCCATACCCTTGACTTGTATCCCAGTCAAGAGTATAACTTTTGAACCACTGAAGATAATTTAATGAAACTTTGTCCAAGTACATCTATATATCATGACACAATGGTGTGTCACTGACCATAGCCACACAACCTACATCAAGTTCAAGCTTAGGGCAACGGAAAATGTAATTCTGTAATTTGTATTCTAGTCTGGAGTATAACTTTTGAACCACTGAAAATATTTTAATGAATCTTTAAGCAGTTATACATAATGCATAGATGGGGTGTCACATACCATACCTCTGCCTTCTACTTCCAGTTGAAGGTTACAGCAAAGGAAAATGTAACTCTGACTTGCATTCTTGTCTGGAGTATAATGTATGAAGGAACTGAAGATATATGAATGAAACTTTGACTTGCATTCTTGTCTGGAGTATAATATAGGAAGAACTGAAGATATATTAATGAAACTTTGACTTGCATTCTTGTCTGGAGTATAATATAGGAAGAACTGAAGATATATGAATGAAACTTTGACTTGCATTCTTGTCTGGAGTATAATGTATGAAGGAACTGAAGATATATGAATGAAACTTTGACTTGCATTCTTGTCTGGAGTATAATATAGGAAGAACTGAAGATATATTAATGAAACTTTGACTAGTTATACATTATGACTAGACAGTGTGTCATATACTATAGCAATGCACCCTGCCTCAAGGTCAAGGTCTTGACAATGTAAAATATAAATCAGTGACTTTATCCGTGCTGTTACAACTCTATGATCTAAGAAAAATGTAACAGAAAGAAAGTAAAACCAACAAATCAAGTAAAAATCAACAAGCAATTTATTTCTAGATAATTAAAATGAAAATCAAAAGACACATTAAGATGAATTAAAATCTAAATAATCCAATAATCCTAAGTGTCCTAATCACACGTCCTAAATATAGAATGTTCCGAATGAACTTTAGTGTCCTTGAATGTGCTGATGTGCCAATAGTCTTTAATGTCTTGATGTGCCAGTAGTCTTTAATGTGCTGATGTGCCAAAATGAAGTACTCCAGAATAACTTTGAATAAGTTCACATAAATCCCAAAATCATCAATTCAGAATCCAAAATCCAAAAGTCTATGAGCACTATAATCCAATGAATATTTAAAATAATTCCTCTCTCTGAAAATTGGAATGATTTTTCACAGCTGTAATGACTCTTCAAAGACTGATGTTAAGGTCGAAACTGAAAACTGTCCACTAAACATGGTATATATAAAGATAGGTCACATGACAGAATGTTCTAGAAAATTATATGGTGTGACTTTTAACTCGTGATTCTAAAAGAAATCTAGTTTTATCTGTAAACAAAATCAACCCTGACCTCAAATTAAATCTACTACTTGTTTACCAAAACTGTCTTTGAACTCAAATACTAAGTAAACAACCTAATTCAAGGAAAATAGCTAAACATGTAAACCTGATACATAACATTAAGGTTTGAACAAATATTAAAGTCAAGAAAACATTTATAATTTCCTGAAATATTTATAATATTATATAAACATCATACATAACAGTGGAAAGGTATAGCTTTTGAACTAATGAAGATATTTTAATGAAACTTCAGTCTGTTATATATCTTAACTTAACAGTGTCTTGTAAATTCAGTCATACCCCTTGCCTTAAGGTCAAAGTCAAAACAAGGGATAATGTAAATCACTGGCCTGTTTCCTTTTTCAGGCTGTCACTTTTTAACACCTACAAATATTTTGATGAAACTTTACCCGTGTCCACACCTTATCATACAATAATTAAATTCATACCTCAAAGGTCAAGGTCATTAGTAGGCAGAAGGTCACAAGACCGCCATATCATGGGCCACTTGTGGTATGCTTGTTAAATTTAAAGTCACGAGTAGGAATTTATTTCTGAAATTGAGCTCATCTCATCCTTTTATCAGTAAATTTGAATATGATACTTTTGAGATCTTCCCAAGAAGAGCCCTCTTCTTTACAATGCTGGAGATCTGTATGCTTTGCAGGAGTGATATTAATTAGTTGAAAATCAGGGAGAGTTCAGAAAATAATGGAAATACAGCAAGTGTGTTATGTGCTAATTAGAAGCACATTAACATGATTAACCCCTAATTTTATTAGTGAAAACATTTAGGAAAATTTTTATCCTCTTTTTAAACATGTATATAAATTACTTTATTAACATAATTATATCAATCCAGATTTACATTTCTGTTTGAATGAATAATCAGAAGTTTTTTATAAAAAAAAAATCTTGCAAGAAATACCGGTACTGATCATCAGTACTGGTATTTCTTGCAATATTTGTTTTGTGTGCAGTGATGCTCCACACTAAATAAACATTTATCTTGCAAATCCCTGGCAAGGATGAATGCCTAATCTGGGAAAATGTATACATGTAAGATTTTATTTGCTCTACTGGTCACACACTAGCTTATCGGATGGTCTGTTGTCCGATGTCCGGCATCCAGCTGTCCAATAGAACAAGTTTGTTATCGCTTCTTCTCCTAAACTACATAGAGGATTGTCATAAAACTTTACACACACAGATTCATCACATGGTCTAACTGGTCCTAAATGAAAATGATGCCAATATGACATCCAATATGGCCACCACAGCAGCCATCTTGAAAATCTTTTTATCACTATTGCTTCTGATAGGAAAGTCATATTAACATGGAGTTTTCACAAATGACTTCCTATGATGTCTATTTGGTCCTAAATGAAAATGGTGGTGATTTGATATCCAATATGGCTGCTATTGCAGCCATCTTGAAAATCTTGTTGTTGCTACTTTTCCTGATTGGAAAGAAGTCGACATGGAGTTTTCATCAGAAGATTTCTTAGGATATCCAGTTGGCACTAAATGAAAATGGTGCCTTTCTGACATCCAATATGGCCACCATGACAGCCGTCTTGAAAGTCTTGTTTTAGCTACTTCTCAGTGGAAAGTCATATCGACATGGGATTTCTAATAGGAGACTCTTTATGATATTTGGTTGGTTCTTTTATAATATCTGGTTGATTCTGAATTAAAATGGTGTCCAGCTGACCTCCAGCATTGCCATTTTGAAAAATATTGTTATTGCTACTTCTCCTAAATGGATGGTCATATCGACATGGAGTTTTCACCAAAGGACTTATTATGATGTTTAGTTGCTTCTAAGTGAAAATGGTGCTGATCTGACATCCAATATGGCCACCATGGCAGCCATCTTGAAATGTTGTTATTTCTACTCCTTCTGAATAGATGGTCATATTCACATGGGATTTCACCAAAAGACTTCTAATTATGTCTAGTTGGTACTACTGGCAAATGAAAATGGTGCCAATCTTACATCCAATATGGCTGCCACAAGAGCTAATTGGAAAATCGTGTTATTGCTATAAAAAAAAATATCCGACATGGTTTAACACTCAAAAGTTAAAGTGAAGAAATGGAATGGTCTTATCTTGAATTTCTGGAAGCTCTTTTCAGCCATCTGAGCATCAGTCCCTTTGAGGGATTTCATTTTTTTTTAAAATAACGGACTTCATTTTTTTTTAAAATAACGGACTTCATTTTTTTTAAAAATAACTTTTCTTTAACACAACATTGATATTGACCCAAAATCTTGCATTATAGACCCATAAATGGGTAATTTTACCAGTGAAACAAACAGGGAATGGAGAATTAATGCAAACAGAATGCAGAATGAATGCACATGAAATACAGAATTAACTCAAACCAAATGAATGCAGAGTGAAAGCAAGCGACTGATAAATGCATTTTGAAGAATGCAAAACAATGAATGATAAATGAAATCAGAATTAAATGAGAATGCATTTTGTTACTGGGTCTGAAAATCGATTATTTTCAAGCTGCCACTAAATTTCCATAGTCAAAAGCCCTTTTGCATGATAATCCAGGATCGGATCTGTTGCAGTGACAATTTTTCAACCCTTAAAGCTGTGACAATGTTTTTGTTGAGGCAGACATAATAAACAAGTGCCATTGATGTGATGACATCATCATCGTATCTGTATAGTCTTTATTTGAGTAAAATGAAATTGGAAATAGAAGTTGCTTACAAATTCTTTACAAATATATTTTTTTACACTTATTGCATTTGCAGTTATATTTTAATTTATTCTAAATTCAGTGCTGTACGTCTTTTGCATTTTATGCATTTGCTAATTTATTGAAACACACTCTGAACAAGACAAAATAGGAATGCTTTAGTTCTTTCTCTTTGACTCTTTAAGAAATGAAAAACTTGACTTTGGTGAATGCAATGACCCCAGCAAGCATGCTCTGAAGTATTTCATTGAGAGTGAAACCACAATGGGGCACAGAGTTATCTACATCATTGCCCTTTACAGTAACAGACACATTTTTTTTATTCTTCCAAATCAAATTTTAGATAACATTAACGTAATGCACTTACTCGTGAACTTTATCATTGCTGTATAAATGTGTTGTATAAAGCATCTAATTTTCAGGGCTTTTTTAAAATCCTATGTTATTGGAACCTTAGGCCAATTTATTATCATCGAATAATTAAGAATAATAACTGTAATTCTTTGATTGTTAAAATGTGATATATTTAGAAATTTTTTCACTAAAATCAAAACAAAAGCTTTCTAGTCTAGGGAAAAACTTGAATACAGCCTGATGAAAGTATAGGTAATTGTATAACAATATACAGCCTTATGAAAGTATAGGTAATTGTATAACAATATACAGCTTGATGAAAGTATAGGTAATTGTATAACAATATACAGCCTGATGAAAGTATAGGTAATTGTATAACAATATACAGCCTGATGAAAGTATAGGTAATTGTATAACAGTATACAGCCTGATGAAAGTATAGGTAATTGTATAACAATATACAGCCTGATGAAAGTATAGGTAATTGTATAACAATATACAGCCTGATGAAAGTATAGGTAATTGTATAACAATATACAGCCTGATGAAAGTATAAGTAATTGTATAACAATATACAGCCTGATGAAAGTATAGGTAATTGTGTAACAATATACAGCCTGATGAAAGTATAGGTAATTGTATAACAATGTACAGCCTGATGAAAGTATAGGTAATTGTATAACAATATACAGCCTGATGAAAGTATAAGTAATTGTATAACAATATACAGCTTGATGAAAAGTATAGGTAATTGTATAACAATATACAGCCTGATGAAAGTATAGGTAATTGTATAACAGTATACAGCCTGATGAAAGTATAGGTAATTGTATAACAATATACAGCCTGGTGAAAGTATAGGTAATTGTATAACAATATACAGCCTGATGAAAGTATAGGTAATTGTATAACAATAATCTTGGTAATGTATTAAATGTGTGAGAGAGAGATGAGGGGCTGTGGATATTTTGTTTGGTGGCTGAAAACTGATTAAAAGGAGTAAATATTGGAGTCTAAATAAATATCTTTGTGCTATCTCAGTGTCAGGAAAAATAGATTATCGTGAGCTAGTGATTTCCTTATCAGCTAAATGTCAAATAAAAAAGTGTATGAGATTATCAAATTCTTTTGTGAGAGAGAGAGTGGCAGTGTAGGACTGCTCAAGACTGTAGAAGATAAATTTGTATTCATATTTTCATGATAGATGCATTGTTTTGTTTTTTTATATTAAAAAAACCTATTTAAACAACACCATATATTGGATGAGGAAGTTTCGTATGCAGCCATTATATAAAAAAACAAAATGCATGATCAAATTGATAAAGCATCATGCATTGACATTAAAGTTCCATTGTTGATGAAGATGTTTTTAGCTACATGTATATTAGTATATTTACATGGATATCTTGTTTTAAAAATAAACCATTGGCTCAGTTCACAAAATGGAGAGAAAGTAGATTGTGAGCAGTTGCTAAAAAAATGTGCTGCAAGATACAGAGTTACATCTAAAAGTGAATTTCATTATTTTAAATGAACCATTATTGGGAAAAGATGTAAAATTAAACAAGAAGATTAACAGAGAATAAGAGAACAAATAGCGAGTAAAAGTCTGGGGGTAATTGAGTAGGTGCACAGTCTCAAAATTATGAAAGTAGAATATCAAAAACTATCGCTTCATTAGCAGCTAATTGTCAACTGAAAATACCATTTACCAAATCCTCCAACTTCTGAGAGAGAGAGAGAGAGAGAGAGAGAGAGAGAGAGAGAGAGAGAGAGAGAGAGAGAGAGAGAGAGAGATATGCAGAATTGCCATGGACAGACAACTACATGAGTGTTCTTTTTTACTAAAACGTTGGATGAAAGGTACATAAAACAATCTGGATTATTCAACTGGAATTGTTTTCTTCGTTTGCAAAGTTGAAAGTATATATGATTTTACATACATTGGTTTGGTTTAGGGTTTTACAGCACAGCAACACACGAATTAAAGGCAAGGTCAGATTGGCAGTCTAGCCCCATCCCCGCTTCATAAATCACTTAGGCAATCGGAGATGGTTGGCAGGTTCACCTACCATGGCAGAGGCGTAGCTAGGAGGGGGGGGGGGCAGGGGGGTACATATGTCCCCGGGCGCCAAGGTACAGGGGCGCCAAAATGAGGCTTACAACGTTACATTATAATAAGTAAACATTGGAAAAAAACAGATTTTGATTGCGTAATTGACCAGTTTGCGACAGTGAAATCAAGAAAAATAAATCTTTTGTAGACTATGTAAACCAGTCTACGACAGTGACTGAGTGGGTCATGTACTATAATTTCTATAAATTTGCTTCTTTAAATACAATGTTTTATTAAAATTTAAATTGTTTTCCCTATTCAATGTAATAGAAAAATGTGATTAAACGGGGAGGGGGCTGGGGCGCCACCTTTATAGTTCGTCCCCGGGCGCAAAATATCATAGCTACGCCTCTGTACCATGGTGTGTCTCTGCGTAAGGCACTTTAATTTTTTTTCTTTTTGTAAGGAACATGAACAAATAAAAAATTTATATCGACAATGCCTCACAGTACAGTAGATTATATAGCTGCACATCTTTCTTATAAATGAGTAAACTAAACTGAACCAGATATTGACTTCATACGAGAGAGAGAGCCAGAGAGAGATTTTGGATACTGAGGTCTGGTTGTCGAAAATGTAGCATAATTTTAGACAAAAACAAGAAAATGCAAGCAAGCAAACTCTAATTGATGGTGCATGGTGTTTATTCTTTGTTGTAAAAATACGTTCTGTAAATCTTCGATTGCAACTTAATTATCAGAGAGAGAGAGAGGGAGGGATTAGTCTTGAAATGATGACAATTTTCCCCTATTGTTATTAATTTCAGCAATAAATTGAATTCAGTTTAATTGCGGACTATTAACAGACTTATGTTGTTAATTGCTGGGCTAAAATAGGGGCTGTTAAATAAGATGCTCCAAGTCAGATGGCATCATGTAATGTAAATGACACCTTTCCCAAGCAGTGACCTGAAATTTACGTCCTCTTTTGATGCTATTTCCTGTCAGTATTTGCTAACAGTGTTGACTATGACTGCAGCCTTAATTTCTGTTGAATATACCTGGAAGTCAGGTCCCTCCCTGTTGCAGTACATATGCAGTAGTATTGATTGCACAGTCATAGTAAGTAAAGATTACAGATTTTGTGCAGTATACTTCACAGATTGTGATAAAAGAACAAAAGGGTTATTGTTTTCATTTTTTTAATTTTTAAAGATGCAGAAAATATAAATCTTCGAATTATACTGTGTAAAACTAGAAGTACCTATGAAAGGCTTTCTCAGTAGGCCCTACTGCTGATTCTGATTATTTTTCCAAGCATATTACAAGCAGTCAAATTATCACAGAACCTTCTAAACAATCAGAAATGGATTTAAACAAACGATAAAATGATTTAGCCAATCATCAGGGGGAAAAGGAGATAGCAAATGGGCAAGAGAGAAGAAGAAAATAAAAAAAATAGGTCATCCCCTTTTATAGGGTAGTCAGATGTTTGAACTGCAAACACATATCTTAATACAACCTTTGCTTTATTTATTTATGATGGATAAATAAGAGTACAGCAAATATCACATAGAACTTCATGAAATTATATTATGTTGAGAGATAAGGGGTTACATTTAAAGGGGGCAGTGTCCCACATACAGTATACCATTTTTATAAACTGCAGTTTATTTTCAAAGAGTTCTTGTTGATTGTTTTGAAAAAAAATAGGATCTGATATACTTATTTTCTTAATATAGCTTAGATCATGTGAAAGTTAGGTACTACTTCTGCATTTGAATACACAGTACTTTTGTAATTCTTTCCAATAATTGTCATCATTTGTTTTCCATTTTTTGTCTTGATCTACCAATGTTCTTATTGACTGTAGGTGTAGCAATAGTCTTTTCAACTTCTTAAATTTCCATAGGATCACTGTTCATTTCATAACCTATTGTAAATTCCCTACGCTATAATCTTTATGCATTAGCGAGTTTTTTGTTCTGGTAATTCTTTATTTCCGCATAATTATTAGGTGCAGGTAATACCTGTGCCAACTTTTGCGAGAATCATACTTTTAAACGCAATTATTTGTAAATGATGCAATAGAAATTTATAATGACAATAAATATGGGTTTTATGGTATGGAAGATTCAAAAATAAGTTTAAACAGAAACTTATGAAATTGATCTTTAAAGAAACATAGTACTGTCAAATATATCAATTATTTTCAAACAACATTCGAAAAATTCCTGTTAATAGCTACAATGTACCATATTTGATATATTGATATTAAAATGTCAATACATTCTATTGAATTTTCTACCGCACTTCTGACAAGTCTTATGTTTTCACCCATAAATGGAAACTCGAGACAGAAAGTAGAGAATGACTTATGATGTTATTGTCACACAGTGTTAAAAATTGCAACAATTACAGATTTTGATGGTTTCGAAAGCAATTTATATTATTCTATCTCAGGTTACAGAAGGCCTGATAAAGGCAGTGGTGAAAGCACCTCCTTTGTCTAGGATCAAGTTAAGAAAAGCATTTAAAAGAACCATTTATATCCAGTACTTTTTATTTCCTGGTACTTTTGCTTACTTGCCACCTCTAAGAACACAATGTCATTCTTATTCATCGCTATTTTGTGCCAGTCTCGTCCTTCTGTTTGCTAATATGTACTGTTTCTTTATGTGGTATATCTCAAAGCAGGAAGTAACACAAAGTGGCACATCACACTCTGCACATTTCATGGCAGTATAGTATTTGTCTACCACCTCCACCCACCCCAACTCACCCAGGGAATTTGTATCTCCCTTCCAATTTTAAAAAAGAAAGCACCATGGATATTAAAGGATATAAATAAAATGCACAAAACTTAGTTATTTCATTCATGAAGTTATAATTTGTAACCTGATTGTTGCCTGAGTGTCTCTAAATATGTAATTTTGTTTGTGTTTCAAACCAAACAGGAGTTTTTTTACTAACATGGTTGCCGTTATTTGTTTGTTGAGTCTGTGTTTTCAGACAACATAGGTGATGTAGTTCATCATCTTCGATAAGCTCCAAATAATTCCATCAATTTCCGTAACTTTAGGAGTTACATTGTTTGAATCCATGTACATAAGAGTTACACCGCTTGTCCTTTTTATTTTGTTCAATTTTTTGGAAAAAGATTAAAACTAAACGTTGGACATATTGGAGGCAGACAACGCAGTTTTTACTTTCTATGTGTAGTCCAAAGATCCTCACCCCTTCACTGAAAATGGACTTTTTCATAAACAAGAAAAGGACAGTGAGCAGGCTGGTAGTTTACCCTGAAAACTTCCATTTGGTTTGAAACACAAACAAGACAACGATGTTAGGGACCCCTTGGTGACCATCAGTTTAGAAATTATATATTAATGAATTAAATGACTGACTTGAGTCATCTTGAATTAAAATATTGATAGGACACGATTTTATGCCCCCGATATACTCATCATAGAGGTTGACTATCAGAGGCCGTTCAATAGCAAGGCCATTCTTCGGGTCATTTTTCTTAGTTAGAACTTTTTGTACTGATCCAGTAGTACCAAGGAGAATGATTTGCTTGTCATCACTGTATTTGATGGCTACTAAAGGACCAGTGTGCGTCATGCAAGTCTCATTTTGAACTGTCAGTTTTTTGTCCTTCAGAGTTTGTGGAAAATATTTTATAAAAACTAATAAACAGTGCAATATTTCTTTTTTTACAATCTATAAATTCATTACTCACACTTGGTTCTCATCTTTGTAACCAAAATTCAACATTCCCGCTAAAAGATGTATGAAACCCAAATTATCTCCCTTTGCTATTTACATATAACCATGTTCATAACAATACATCAAAACAAATATAAACAATTTTCATTTTTATTATGAGTAATGAATTTATAGTTTGCGAAGTGCTTTAGATAATAAAGGGGACTCTTGATGGGACTCCGGCATCCGAGAGTTCAACAGAACAGTAGGTCTCCAGGCCTAACATTTAACATAAATTTCTTTGTAGACAGAAGGACTAGTAGATTTTAGAAATTCAGGAGGCCTTTCCACAAACCAATGTCAGACACATATCGAGATTAACTAACCATTGGACTATGACTATTGAATTATGAAAACTACTAGTCTGACAGGAAATTGATTATAGCCTTTTGATAGTGGACTACTGTTAATTTGGAGCCCTGGTCTTGCATGAAGACTGTATCGTGATGTAACAAAACTTGAAGCAGAAACTTTAACGTTGAATTTGAATATTATCATAGTCATTTTTGTCCTTCACTACCAGAAAAAAGTGGTACTAATATTTAAAATATCTGCTATATCTTAACGATTTTGATATCATAGAATTAACATTGTTTATATTAATTACCACGGGCAAAGTACTACATATTGTTGCTCAGATAGAAAAAGTTCACAACAAGGAGAAATTTATATCTGACCATGTTTGTATAGAGAAAGGCAAATTCAGGTACTTAAATTTTCATACAAGTGTGGTTGTAGGGGAAATAAATTTGTCACAACAACGAAAGGACAAAACCACTGAATTTTTGGCTATTTTTGAAGCATTTTTGCCAGTTCACAGACTGGATATAAATAGGTGTTGAATAATTCAGACTTAAAAATAATGATAAAACCATAAGCAAGACAGATAGAGGTTTTTTGGGGGATCATAAGAGATGAAAAAGGTCCCAGTGTTGGGCAGTTTTAACAGCAAAGTTTGAACATCATACAGATGACAGAAGTGTCAGGAAGTGACCTTATGGTACACCATAATGATCTTACATGGTCTTATAGTAGACCATAATGAAGGTGGCTTACTCTAGCAAGAAAGTCAGTGATAAATCAGTCTTGATGTTGAGTCAAATAAATCTTGATGCTGATGAATTCAATGTTGCAAAAGTACACAAATATTTTGTTAAAAAAAAACAAAAACATGTTTATTAGTTTCTTTATATTTTTCCCATAAATTTTTACAGTCATCAGCAAATTAGCAATCCATTTCAATTACTTGAGTTTAATATAGACTACATTACTGCACTAGTTTTCACTTAGTACCTTAAGACTAAGTAGCTTATCAATGCAATTATTTTGTTAACAAGACTAAATATTAATTAAATCTTAAACTAATTGCTATTATTGATTTAAAATTTACCAATCCGATTTCTCAGTTTAATACTAACATGTTTTGAGATGACCTGCTGCTGCTCCTGAGTGACCGCCTCATGTAACATGGTTTAAACTACACTAAGTGTACTTATGCCATGGTGTGTACATAAACATTGGTTAAAAACTCACGAAAAATAGATGATATAGTAATACTTTTAGTTAAGACTGGCAAAGCTGACATTTGCCTATATAAAATTTATCGTAATTTACTGGGTATCAGCATGAATATTAAAAATGAGAGTGAGAGGTTTAGATCTATGCAGACACTTTTGAAACATTCCCCTCCACTATAGTGAGAAGTCTCAGGTTACATGCACACATCATGGCTATTTTTTTTTTGTGTGCATTCTGTGATTTTACTTTTGACATTAAAGAAATTACAGGAGTTTGAAAGCTATAATTGATTGTAGAGTGAGAATCCTTTGTGAACCGGTGTCAGCGGCTATGTGCTGCTGTCAAAAGGGATTTATGTTTGTGCTTTAGAAGAATCAACATTGTGCCACACTATTATCACCAGAGTAAGCTAACTCCATTGCACATAGATTGCATTTCACCTACTTTATTCTACTATTTCTACCTCTGTGATCTTTATTCTATTTTTACCTCTGTGATCTTTATTCTGCTGTTTCTACCTGTGATCTTCTACTATTTCTACTTCTGTGATCTTTATTCTGCTGTTTCTACCTGTGATCTTCTATTTCTACCTCTGTGATCTTTATTCTATTTCTACCTCTGATCTTTATTCTACAATTTCTTATTGTGATCTTTATTCTATTTCTACCTCTGTAATCGTTATTCTATTGTTTCTACCTGTGATCTTCTACTATTTCTACCTCTGTGTTCCATATTCTATTTCTACCTCAGTGATCTTTATTCTATATCTACCTCTGTGATCTATATTCTATTTCTACCTGTGATCCTTTTCTCTACTTTTTCTACCTCTGTGATCCTTATTCTACTTTTTCTACCTCTGTGAAACATTTCCAAACTTTAGATCTCTTATTTTGTTTTTGTCAGCCATTTTTATGTGGCCAGAAGTCATAGGTCATAGGTCATGTTTTATTTTGATTTTGTAAATCTTTATTTGAGAATGTCGTTTACACAAGTAAATGTCACACCCTGATTGACAAGTTGCCAATCTCTGTGGTATAGATTCCTCTGTGCTGAAAGTTTTCTTTTCTTCAGTTCAACTTTTACAGTGTGATAATTAATGGCAACATTTATCGGACTTCCACAGATCCTAAAATGTATACGTACTGTATGCTTTTCTGAAATGTCTATTGAAGCTGAATAAAAATGTATTTACTGCCATTTTATATTACAGAATATATGTTCTTCAAAACTATATTATTTCCATAAATTTCCATGAAATTTTTACTGATCTGTGCACTCTGTTAAAGAAACTTTATTGTTGGCACTGCATACTCTTACAGTAAAATGGGCTATTTGTAGATGCTTTCATATAACACCCAGATATATAACTTTTATAAATTAATTTGCAAATGATACTGAAATTATTGGTCTTGCATGCTGCATAACAATTAAATATTTAAATATCAAATGCATAACAATTAAATGTCAAATGCATGCAATCTGACAGTACGTATTGTATTTCACTTGAATGCACCAGAAATGTATTATTTTTTTAAAGTGCAAGTTCAAAACGTGAAACAATTTATGAAAAAAAGTTTGAACACTTGCTAAATGGCACCGAAATTTATTCATTCAAAATATGCATACAGACAAGCCTGCCAAATTTCATTTATCTCGAGTGGATTTTGCTTAATGGTGCAAATCAGGTTTTCATCTGAAAAAGTCCAGGTCCAGAAAGTTCTAAATTAAAATAAAAAATAATTTTAAATTGCTATAATGACCTGAAAATCTAATCTGGTCATCACATATGAATACAAATAAGCTTATCAAATTGTATTTGTCTATCTCAAGTGGTTTTTGGTTAATCATAATAAAAGTCCAGAGCATTAAAAAATGTGTGATATTAAAAACAGACATTTTTTTTTAGAATTGCAGTATTTTATTTGTCTACAATAAGTGATGTTTGCACTCACACTAACAAGCTTCTTAGGACAGGCAAATGGACAAAGTAGTGACCAAATCAAAATCCCCTTGCTGAAAAAGCAGTGGGGGGGGGGGGGTAAATATTACTACATGGAGTTGATTAAATGGTGTGTAACAAAAAACATATCAGGCAATTAGGGAATTATTTGGGAATCAGATTTACTGAATACATGCCAGTGCCAAGTTTAGTCAATCAGTGTAATGGGTGAATGCACATGCTGGTTTGAACCAGCAGCATGTTTACAGTATAGTGAAAACATAAATTGGGACACTAGATAATGTTGGCCACGTAGCACCTCTAGGTTTTATAATGCATATATAATCCCAACAACACATGGAGAGGGGTGAAAAGTTTAACTGTGTAAACTGGCAGTGGTCTTAGTGACTCCACCAAGTGGACATGGTCAAAATTATTCCATATGATGTAAACTGGACAACAGTCAGTGAAAATTGATGACCATGTTATATTAGATAGATGCCTTCAGGCTTTCTTTGACAGACGGAGGAAAAGTTCACAGAGTTGTACACTTTTGGATGAAAACATGTGGATGTTTTAACATGTGATTCCTTTATATGCAGGGCAAGGAAAAAGAGATACTAGTTTTCAGAAGTTTTTGGATTAATTTCATGGACATTGTGCATCAATTACACTTGTTCCAGTATAATTTTTGTGTATTCGGGAATGCATGGAGGTGTCTGTTTCACTACTACAAGTTTGCCCATCTGTTAATTGAAGGTTTGGTCTGTGTTTAAATCTGTTACATTTTCTTGCACAAAGGATATACAGAATTATCAGGGAAGGTGATAAATATATTCTAACAGAAGTGCATGAATATATACCCCCGTATTTCTGGATGACATTAGTTTATTCACCAGTTGTATATTGTGTATTACTTTATTGTTGTGTATTACTTTATTAGGAGAGCTGCATTCATGAATGCAAGCATGGTTGTGTATTAACTTGGCCAAAAGAGTACAGATACATTAACAAGTAATCACCGCATATACAATCAAATTAAAAAGGACAGGATATTCACTGTTATAAACGGAAATAATTAGATTATTTCTGATACACATTCTATTTTTCGCGTTATTTGTGTAAAAATAATCACAGAAATCAATTCACCACTGAGTTGTTGAGTTGTATCTACACAATTCCTTAATTATCCAAAACACTCCTAGTTTTTCAACTGCTGAATGTTTATCAGTGTAGAATGATATTTTAAGATTTCCTGTCATCCACTGTTTTCAAAGGATTCAGGAAGTATGCAGCAAGAATTGCTCATTTTGATAACATATCAACAGTTATTCAGGAATTGCAATTTAAAGTAAATTATGTGATTTTGTGACGCAGACAACTTGGAGATTTCTAAATATTTTAATATTCAGCAACTTTATGACACCAAATGGTATTAACAACACTATTTATACCAATTAGTACTGACAAAGCTATTTACAGGTTTAAATTGACATATTCTAGATTGTATTGATCCTAATGGCTATTTTGTTAGCCTTTTTATTTAAAAGATATAGAAACTTTGGGACTGAAATAGTTGCATAGAATTCATATGGAAACAGAAATATTTAGGAAATTTATTTTTTCATTCATTGAATTTTAGAGACTTTACCTCTTATATATCCTTGTGTTTTGAAGGCAACGGTTATGTGTACTGTGACTCTTGTGACTAAAGTTTTTTTAATAGCAGCATAGTACAATCAAGCGGTCATCAGATTAAATTCCCTTTTTTTAAAACAGAACTTAAGGATCTCAGAATTTATACAGTGTATAATCTGTTTATTTTTTTATTACAAACTGATTGTATCTTGGGACCATAGCTTTTAGGGAACAGTAATTATTTTCTTTGGAGTCTTTTTACCAGCACAATATTCCTTCCCCCCACCCACCAGTTCTACTTTTTGACTTTATTTACATCTTTAGCAAATATGTGGTAAGCATGACGTATAGGAAATGGTTTTTAAGTCCCATGCATTGAATCAAGATAAACTGCATGGTCAGTTGGTCAGTTAGAGGATTTCCGAGTAAAAATCTAAATAATATCAGACTTAAATATTGTTGATTGCTGCATTTCAGTGTGTATCATTGATATATTGCATTTCAGTGTATATCATTGATATATTGCATTTCAGTGTATATCATTGATATATTGCATTTCAGTGTATATCATTGATATATTGCATTTCAGTGTATATCATTGATATATTGCATTTCAGTGTATATCATTGATATATTGCATTTCAGTGTGTATCATTGATATATTGCACAGGAAAATAGAATTATCGCAGTAGCTACACAAAAAAAACTCTACACCTATCTCTGTTGCTTATTTTAATGCAGACAGTAGACTTCTGAAAATAGAAACCTAATTGTTATTCATATCAGACCAGGTCCTTATTTACTGGTAATCACTGTACACTGGCTTATATCAGGCCATAATAGTAAAACAACTGAATTGACCTCACAGATGTATGCATGCCTACTTTGCAATTTAATAGTAGTGTGAACTATGATCGCAATGTGATAAATTTGGAAGGTGAACAATAGATTTGTGTGATTTGTAAAATCAATTATAATTTAACTTAAAAGTTACATGTGTAACTTGATTGTATTTTACAGTTTAGTGTAAAATATATTTAAAAATCAGTAGTTTTTCCAAGATTAAAGGATTTCAAAATGAACTTGAGAGCAAACTGACAGCTTTCCACTGAATTATTGTGGCCACATCATTGATGTAATACATTTCCCACTACACTGAGATTTTTCTGCAGTATTTCCTATTTAATCAAAGATTTCTCAATATTTTGTATTTAATTCACAAAAAAGGTGAAAGGTTGAGCTCTAATTGAAACGATTATTCTTATATACAGGGATAATGTACCTGTAACTGTCATTTACATGTACATTTCAAATACAGCAGGTAAATTACCGAGAAGTTTGTCTCATATTATTTTGATGTAATTTTTGCTGTGATATTTTTGTATGTAGAGCATACCACAGTAAACCCACAAGAAGAATCTGTGTCATATATTTTTCTTGTATATCAAATGTGTTATTATAAAGGAGAATTTCTTTCTTCAGTGTTGTATTAAATAAGTGTGGTGTTTTCGTGGGTTAAATATTTTATTAAATTTGAGATTTCTGTATTTATTAACCTGAAATTTGACAGTTTCTAATAGTTTTTCATACACTAATGCAGAATAGTGTATATTGATACAAATTTATGTTATGGTTTGTAGATTGTGTTTTTACCATATATATGTACATATACTGCAGTATATTTGTGTGTGAATACCTTTGGAATTAATGTACTGAATATTTTGTAATATTCTCCAGACATGTGTAATAATACAAATAACACAAAATAGCTTAGTTAAACCTATCGGTAACCTTGACATTTTAATGTTTGTAATTTATAACAAATACATTTGTATATGTTGACACAGTATCATGAAAGCTTGACATGTTTGAAACCACCAGAAATGTTTAGTTTTCCCTGATGAAATTTATGTTAGGTCTTGAATATAGTTCAGAATCAGTGGTATTGCTTACTTCTGCTCATATGTATACTATAAATAGATATTAATGAATTGTATACTTATTATGGAACTTCCCTTTGGATTAGTTTATAACAGCACTGTCCTATCAGATTGACATGAAACTGATTACCTGATTAAAACATAAACACAGATGTCAAGGACTGAAGAAAGCCTGGACAGCACACTTTCTGATACATAGATAGCAAATGACAGTTGACTCGTTGATGTATAGATAACATTGTGGTACATGTATTGAGGACACATTTACCTCTTGCCCAGTGATTCTGACCAGATTTATACAATTCACTTACAATAACAAAATGGATAAAGCTAAAGTATTCAAGGATTATTTTGTCAGCCGTCAGAATACGGTGCTGATCCCAAACAAGGACTTTGGATCGAGGAAGTTCATCCACCTTGGATTAGGCCCCAAACCGCAGCTGTCACCTCGACTAGTGGCAGAATCTATTGAAGCTGAGCTGACTGAGACATCTCCATACTTTGCCAGTATGAAGGCAGGTAAGTAGGTGTGAACATTTTACAACTTAGATGATGTACAAAGTTTGAAGAAGTAAAGTGAATTAGAAATGTAGATGACTCAAAAATATGCATCTTTGTTTTACACTCGCTTTTCTCTTACATTTTTCCGAGAACAATTTGTTTTTGACTTTAGAAAGTGACTTGTCTGTTATTTCTTGTCAGTGGTGGTGTCAGACCAGGTTTACGGTGATGTCCCACCAGGTAAAACTTTTCTTTTGTTGATCATTTACATAAAATGGTCCCTCACTATTAGTTTCAACTTTGTCAGTATAACAAAGTCCATGGTTTGGTTTTGTTGATATAACAAAGTCCATGGTTTTGTTTTGTTGATATAACAAAGTCCATGGTTTTGTTTTGTTGATATAACAAAGTCCATGGTTTGTTTTTGTTGACATAATAAAGTCCATGGTTTGGTTTTGTTGACATGACAAAGTCAGTGGTTTGGTTTTGTTGATATAACAAAGTCCATGGTTTGGTTTTGTTGATATAACAAAGTCCATGGTTTGGTTTTGTTGATCTTCAACGGAGGCAGTTGGAGCAAAGTGTCTTACCAGAGACACACCAATGTGCATTCAACCAGGCCTGGTCTGGGTGGGTTACCAGAGACACACCAACGTGCATTCAACCAGGCCTGGTCTGGGTGGGATTCAGACTGAACCCTTCTGGTCAAAAGTACCCCGTGCTAACCACTGAGCATGGCTTTGTGATGTAATTCAGGTATGGTTATAAATCACATTATACTCAGTGAATTTTATTTTGAAGTTACTACTTGCAGTTTTAATTATAGTTTGTGGCTAATTATAATCCATTTTAATTGGATTTCACATCAAACCTACCATATCATAATATGGTTTTGCATAAAACATTATAAATTATATACCGGAGTATAAGGCGACCTTTCCTATAACAATATGCTTTCAGTGTTTTATGCAGGACACGCGTTTCTATAAATTCCATCTAAATTAATTGACCCCCCCACCCACACACACACCTTAATAATCAGTGAGCATGGAAAAATTATGCACAGTTGAGTTACTGTAAGCTTGGCGAAACATGTAACATTCATTATTATTAACAAAGCTCAATCTGATCATGTAAGCTTGTGACTTCTAGATCAATCGCCATTATCAAGCATTTACTAAGTGACTTCTAGATCAATCGCCATTATCAAGCATTTACTAAGTGACTTCTAGATCAATCGCCATTATCAAGCATTTACTAAGTGACTTCTAGATCAATCGCCATAATCAAGCATTTACTAAGTGACTTCTAGATCAATCGCCATAATCAAGCATTTAGTAAATGACTTCTAGATCAATCGCCATAATCAAGCATTTACTAAGTGACTTCTAGATCAATAGCCATAATCAAGCATTTACTAAGTGACTTCTAGATCAATCGCCATTATCAAGCATTTACTAAGTGACTTCTAGATCAATCGCCATAATCAAGCATTTACTAAGTGACTTCTAGATCAATCGCCATAATCAAGCATTTACTAAGTGACTTCTAGATCAATCGCCATAATCAAGCATTTAGTAAATGACTTCTAGATCAATCGCCATAATCAAGCATTTACTAAGTGACTTGTAGATCAATCGCCATAATCAAGCATTTCAAGCATATCGACTCCTCCCCCTCTTCCATCCGTCCCCCCTACAAATTGAAAATCCTCCCACAAACATGAAAATGCCAGAGGGAAATTCCCCCCCCCCCCCCCCCCCCCCCCCCCGTATGAAAAACCTGGAGAAATTACTGTGCTATGATGTCTCTCCTGAACAGCTTTATAGTAGGGGACCACTAGAAAGTTACTTTTCTTCTGCATAAGGATTGTTGGACATGTACTGATATATAGGTACACTGTATCAAGTTTCTACCACCAGCAGCATCAACTTTAAAGTTTTGTTGTAAAATTCATGCAAATCAAATACAAGGGAGATACATCTATGTAGGTGAGATGTGATATTTCACAGAACAAAAATAATTGTTTAGTGCTTCCCTCACACTTTGCATTTGTTGATTAGATGATGCCCCCTAATTTGAGGAACACCTGTATTTTTCATTGTTCA
Organism: Margaritifera margaritifera; assembly: GCA_029931535.1. Taxonomy (NCBI): domain Eukaryota; kingdom Metazoa; phylum Mollusca; class Bivalvia; order Unionida; family Margaritiferidae; genus Margaritifera; species Margaritifera margaritifera. The sequence goes on from JAQPZY010000719.1 coordinate 270,730, forward strand.
TTAATTGCCTAATATAAAAGATGATAACTTTCTGTTTTGAATTTTCCACGAAGATATCAAATGTAGGAGTAATTCTAGTGTGCAACCTATAATAACTCCGTAGATTTTTCATGCCCCACCACAAATGTGGTTGGACGAGGGGTGTAATAGTGTTATAGATTTTTGAAGCACTGGAGTGGGGGCATTTATATTCCATTAGGATATTTCTTATAAAGATTCACTCCCATTAGAAATGCAGTAGAACATAAGACTACTGATACGACTTGGATAAAGTTGTCTTAATTGGAAGATTGTAGAGGTTAAATTTACTGTTTTACGGAGTAAATGTGTGTACATATAGTGGTGTGTTTATTAATTTGTATAATCAATGATTGGTCAGAAGTATCAAATAATTGATTAAGATTTTTAATAATTGATTATAAATGATCAAAAAGTCACAGCATTATTTATCTTGAAATTTTGTATTAATATCTTCATTTCTCAAGCCTATTTCTTCAAACTCCTTAGCAGCAAAATATGTTTGCCTGTTTTATACATAGTTCATTCAAGGTTGCACACTGTGATTTGTTAAACTCAACTGCTGCCAACCAATTGGAGCTGATTTTCTATATAATCTGTAGTTGCAATAAAGTTATTCCAAACTATTTTATTGAAAATATAATTAACTAATTATAATTGATTATCATTCAGTTATGATGAACCAATCATTGATCTTGAAATTTCAACAGATTCCCAATGCTAGTCTTGCCCAGCGTATGCAGTGCACAGTATGTTTAGCAGCAATTCAGAAAATTATGGAACATTATATGATTGTCTGATCAAGTGATTGGTCCTTAAACACACATCAACACATGCAAGGTTAAATCATGCTGAGTGAATTGGAATAAAGTGCCTTACCCAGAGACCCACCCCAGTGGCTGAGTCAGCCTGGTATGGACAGGATTCAAAACCTGTTCTCTTCTGGTCACAATTCCATCACATTAATCACTGACTCACTAGGCTCCGGGATCAATCTATGAATTAATGGTGATAAAAGTGGAAAATTCAACCTTTTATCGATATATTAACATGAAATATACCCCCTCCCCCTCAATTAAACTTTGACCTGAAATCTACACGTCTTTATAGATTTTTTTTTACATGCATGTACACTTAGCTTGATGGTTGTTGTGCAGGGGATTCCATCCATCCATCAGTCTGTCCTTCTGTCCATCACACTTGTTTCTAGTGCATAACTCCAACCCCACTCAAGATATCTCTTTGTTGGTTTTCTTTCTTTGTCATAGTAAACCTTGAAATTGTAAGTCAGGATGACCTGAAATTCTCAAATGTTGCTTGATTTATTATGCAAAAGTCAACCATATTTGTCATTATAGGAAGTGGTTTTATTTTACAAGTGTTGCAACGAAAGGATCTGTTGTTGATGTCGCAGATTTTGTATAAATGTAAATATAATAGCTGTTGACATGTTGATTTAAAAAAAAAAGATTGAGCAGATTTCAAATTCATGCTGAATGCATTTTAAGAGGTGTGTGTTTATCTACAGTACAGAAGCATATCAGTTGTGCATTCAGGTTCATGTTACCTCAGTGATAACTTAAATTCCATCATTGATTAGGGACCAACCATTTAATATTTTTTTTGGGTGGGGGGAGGGGTTTGGGATTTTTGTGAACAAAAATGTATGGCCCCAAATAGCTTGAAAAAATATTGTGTTCTTATTTTTAAACAAAAAGAACTAATTATATCCATTATATTAGTTGAAAAAAATAAATTATATTAAGGTAAAATGGCCAGCCCCCCCGTGCAGTTGCACACCTCAGGTCAGATTTCACTAAGCATCTCAGATTTATTCCCCCCCCCCCCCCATCAAAACTTTTACATATCTTAACTGCTATGCATGTAAAGTGAAATTACAGTCTACCACTGAATTCCCATATTAGGGACCATCCATTTAATGGGGGAGGGAGCCTTGGATTTTCTTGTAACCGGAATATTTTTGATTTTCTTTTACATCAGGATAATTGACTTTTTTCAGCTAATATAATGGACATGGTATGTGGGTTTTTTTTATCAGAGCAAGAATTTTTTTTCAGGATATGTGAGGGCTGGAATTTGTTTCTCAAAAAAACTCCAGGTCTCTCACACCAATATTACATGTAAATGGTCTGTCCCTTATTTGTTATGCATGTCATACACAAGATATTCTTGGTCATTATAATGAGAAAATAGTTTGAATTTATTGAAACTGGGGTTGGAAAGTAAATTTTTTTTTAACCTTTTTTTTTATTTTTGAACAAAATTTAATTTTGAATTTTGTATCATTAGCAGGTGCAAGCAAGCAGTGGGTCCACCCACCAGAGGCTTTGCTTAGAGGTCACATTGTGTACAATGTCAAGGTATGCAAACCTAGATGTAGTTTCGTTGTGTGTGTAGCAGTGTAGATTGACTTTCCCAGAGTTTATTTCTTTGTGTGTGTGTGTGACAAAAGTATACATTTAATAATGTTGGGAAAAAAAAACATTTATTGATGCTACTGAATCTATTCCCTCGCTGTGAAAAAAGAAAATTTGGCAATTCTTTTTGTTTGTCTGTAAAGAGTATGATTTGTCACCATGTGTTTTATTGCGCATCTCTGAAGCAGTTATGTCCCTTTGTTGAATCAATTATCCAATACAAAATTCCAGATAATGTTCTATTACTCATTCTCCATTGCAAAAACTGCAAAAAAAATTAGAGATATATAAAAATATTATATATTTATAATGTAAAAAACCCCAAAATAAACATACTTTTAAGTTAAATTTATTACCATTTCGTTCAAATTGGCTATATTCTAATTTTCTGTAGTCATATATAAACAAGTAATGAAAATACAAGAACTTAAAAGTGAAATGTGTCTGTTGGCAAATTGAGAGTTATATATCTTTTCAAGTTTCTCTAGAAGGGCAGATAAACTGCCTTACAAATTAAAACGTAAAAGGAAAATGATTTTGGAAAACCGTGGCTATATTGGCATTATTACCGTATTAGAACTATGGGTGGGTGGGTAGGAACAGTGTTGTGCTGATTCAATTTTCATTATTGCAATCTAAAAACAAAAGTTAATATTTTTATATATGTTAATGGACAATCCACTAAAATATATTTGAGAGATATTTTTCTCTACAGATCTTGACACGTCATTTCCTTTATTTTGTTGTTTTATTTTGTTTACTGCATCAATACTAATTTCATCAGCGGGGTGGTAGAGTGGTCTCAGGTGCTTGCATTTACAGATCACTCACACATTTCACCTCTGTCCGCATGAGTTTGAGTCTCAGCTCAACCAAGGTTGGTATGTGAGAAAGCTTGCCAGCAGCTTCCCATGGATCGAATGGCCAAGTGGTCTAAGGTGCTTGCCTTTATAGATCACTTACACATCTCACCTCTTCCATGTGAATTTCTAGTCTCGGCTCAACCAACGTGGGTATGTGAGAAAGTTTGCCAGTAGTTTCCCGTGGGTCGGTGGTTCTTCCACAGGATGTTACTGGGTTCTTCCTCCATCGAATATATTGACCGCCATGTATAGCCTATCATTTGCTGAAAAATGGCATTAAACTCCACAAAACCAAAATCCGGTGGTTCATCCTGGGTTCTTCTTCCACCAAAATATACTGGCAGTCATGTATAGCCTATCATGTGCTGAAAAATGGCGTTAAACCCCACAAAACAAGCAAACTTAATTAGCAGGGATAGTAACCACTTTGCTATTAATTAAAAGATAAAAAGCATATTTGCCCCTAGAAAGAAACAAAGCCATGACCATGTCAGTCTTTTTCAGATGTCATGTCTAACTTATTTGATCACTTCAAACTGTATGGATGAACAAACTTTAGTGTGAATTATTGATGTAAACGTGCATTTCAGAACTGATCCCACAGTACAAATTTCATCTTTTTGCATGTTTTTCTACAACACAGGCACTTGTCTCTTGCAAATCATTGACTGTCTGATGCCAGATTCTCATCCATACACACACATAAATATAAGAATTACTCTCAGAGATCATTTAATTTTATTCTTCCAAGCATTTTTACATGCCCACATTATGATGTTGTCCATCTATCCATCTATTTTTTCCCTATTTCCTTACCAATTTCAAGCCCAAAGGATAAATGTCAATGTCACAGGGACTGAAAGAAAGAGAACTGTTTCCACACCTTTAACTTGACTTGTATACCAGATACATTGACTAAACTTTGTAAATGGCTTGCATTTGGGATAAGGTAGACACCTATTGATTTTGGGAGTCAAGGTCACTATGACTGTAAGAAGGAAAATGGTGTCCACATAATATCTTAAGGTTCTGCATCACCTACTGTGACCAGACTTTGTGGACAGCTTGCGTTTGAGGCGAGGAAAATACGTATTCACTTTGGGTCTTAGAGTTAAAGGTGAAGTTCATGGAGACTAAAAGAAGGAAAAACAGTATCCTTAAAACTACATGAGTTCTGTACCGTATGCTATGACTAAACTTTGTAGATGGTTTGCATATGAGACAAGGAAAGATTCTATTAATTTTGGGTTTAAAAGGTCAGATATTAAGGTAAAATGGAATCCAAGAAGGAGAAATGTTTCCACAGAATAACTTAAGTTGTGTGCCACTAACCATGACCAAACTTTGTGGAAGGGTTGCATTTGAGATAAAACAGGCATCTATCAGTTTTGGGGTTAATAGGTCAAAGGTCAAAGTCACAGACTGAAAAAAGAAAAATGGTTTCCACCTAGTAAGATTTCCTGTTATAATGCTTTGCTATATGTATAATGCAATTTTAGATAAAACATGGTAACGTTATTGACCATGTGACCAAAATTATATAAATTCTTCTTTATTTTAATTAGAATTTTGAACATCCATCACCTGAAAACTTTATATAAAATCCAGTGTACTAGTTTTGAAAATTGCCAGAACATGTTGTTACAATGAGCCTTTGACTCAAATTGGCCACTGTTGTATTCAGTTAATGTCCGATATTGTATTCATAATAGTTTATAGCACACTTGAAATTACCCATGTCACTAATGAGCCTCTATTGTAATCGGTCCATATCAACTATTGTATTTGTTATTTGGTAACAGTACACAAGGCTGCCAAAATTGCTTTAGCACTAAAGCCACTCCAGCAGATCAGCAACTTAATTTCTGTATGCACACCTCGCCAATCATGCAGGTACATGTAAGACATGCTTCTACTAATCTTTTCTGTGATCTGTTGCTGTCCAAGCATCAATAAACGATTGTCTACCATAAACTTGTCTTTTGTATTTATCATGCAAAACTAGTGACTGAAGTGCTCCAATGCAGCCAAGAGGGCATTATCCAATCACCAGAGAGAAAATGACAGTCGCTGATAAATGCTCATTTGCATAATATTGTTACTAATAAAGTCTGGTTAAAAAATTGACGTGGCTTGAAATTCAGGACATTGAGCATTAAAGATTTTGCAGCTGAGGAACATCATTGACTTTGTAAAACAAACAATAATAATCAGGTCTCGAGCAATATAAATCATGTAATTCTTCAAGTCGGCATGATGGAATGTTATTCTGGATGTGATATACCTGTGCATGTTAGCTGGTTTGGCATCTGGGAATATACATCGTGTTTAGAGAACAGTGCTTATTCTATTTGGATTAGTACTTCTTGTGAATATCTCTTGTTTTTGACATCATTGGATTTCATTTGAATTACATAAATGCGTGTAAGTTTGTTATATTTATTATTATGTGTTTCACAATTACCAGAAGTATGCTGCACATAGTGTCACATTATTCAGTCACTAATCAGCATATGTTGCCAAAAATGACTTGACATTACTTGTGCGTTTTTAGAGATAAATAATTAGATGGTTATTTATTTAACTGCAAACAGTGTTTAGAAGTGGTAAATATGTGATTTTGAGATCGTAATTTAAAGAAAGAATCATGTTCGTAACATAAATAATTTCTCTCTACAAGTGACTGAGATTTTACATCAACAACTGAAACGATGCAGTTTAATCAAAACAATTAAAAACTCAACCTTTGCCCCCATCTATCTATTAGATTTACTCACCAGCTGACAGCGATTATAATGTGCATGCCGTACCTTGTTCAGCTTCAGATTGCTTCATTTTGCTGTACATCGTTTACCACTTATTTTAACAGGATTCAATTTGTAAGACATGTATGTGTTGAATATATCTGACAATTACAGTAAAACATCTCTAGAATCATCGGGATATTACTTCTGAGTGCTACATACATGTACATCATGAAAAAATTGATAATGAAACTGGATGTACTGCCTGGGCATATGCATCGGATGCTTTGTAGGATCTACAATGACTATGAAACTATTCAGTGGCTTGTAAACCTGAAACAGTGTTTCTTTAAAATAAAATGTTAATAATCAAAGGTTCTGTTAAAAGACATGTTTATCAAAGGTAAATAATGTAGTTTAAAGAACTTTTTATCAACATTATCCGTAAATTGACTTGATGTGTAATGTTGTGTAAATGCGCAGTAATGATGTGTAATGTGTGCTACAACCAATTCTTGTCAACATCTGCTTTTTCCTAGTGATAGTACATTCGATGTCATACATACATTTTAAACAAATTCTCAGAAAAGTCCTGCTAAACAGTTCACTTAAAGCAGAGTGGTGGAAATGATTTAATTGGAATGGATAGTTCATGTATTACTGACAGCCACATGCATATTTGTTTGCACATTTACTGATTTTGTAAACATTTACAGGCAGTACTCAGAACTAAGCAAATGTATGACAGTATGGGTTAAAAGAAAACAGCATGAAGCTTAGTATTATATCTTTATTTCCATTTTAAAACATAATTATTTGACAAAATTAAATCAATAAATAACATGAACTGAAATATTTTTTTTCAATTTACATAAATTAATATTATTACTATACATTTAACTCCCCACCCCCGCCCAACAAACATATAAACATATGCTCAGTCATGGAATTTTATATCACTCTCGCTATACTGCAGTTTGGTAGATAATGTGGTCAGCATTTATTGACCCCAATTTTAATGTTATAATGGGGGAGAGCTGTAACTTGGGTTTAGTGTCTTTTACCTTGTTCACTGCAGTATTGCTAGGCAATGCCAGCGACAGTGGCATAGTACACAAGTTAAAATGGGTGCTCTGTCTTTAAGTACCTGAGTATCAGACAAATGAATAAAGGTATTTATGTTAAAGAAATATAATACTATGTACCACATGGTGGTCATATAATGTACCATTTATGGTACTCTTGTATAACGCATATAGTTTGTGATACGGTCAATGTGCACCAGAAATGTTGTATTCAGTGTCAGATTATTGATAAAGATAAAACCAATCTACATAATATCTATAGCATTGTTACCATGTCTGTGTGCAGGGTAAAACAAAATGTCTGATATTTAAGTGAGTCAATCCATTTCTGAAGTTTCATTAAAACACTTATAAAATAAGATAGGAAAGAGATTAAAATGCCATGCACAAATCCTCCTTGAGTAGACAAGAACTAATTTTGCATGTGATATTTTTGAAAGAATTGTCCTTGAGATTCTTTATGTAAACGCCTGAAAAGGCATGTCAGTAATATTTTTTTTTTAAAACACAGAGCGTGATTCAGAATGCAGGGAAGTCTTCAGGCCCATGAGAAATATCACTGCATGATTTTTGTGTGTCCTGTTTGTGATAATCACCTGTAGCCTACATTAGCTCCCATATGAAAACATATAGAGATAGAAAAGAAGTGAAATGTCCAAACACTTAATGTGACTGACATTACAGTGGACCAAAATGTCTGTCTATATGTACACACAAATGAGTTTACTCCTGGGGGATTTAATCTTGCACTTCATCTATTCAGACCACAAGAAATCATGTCAAAAAAAAATTAAAATGCATCTGTAAGGAGATTTTTTTATATACCTCTGCACTGTCTCAGTACATCAGATTTATCACAGGAAGAAGAAATTTTCTGCACATGTGATGAAAATTAAAATGACAGGCTAAACCTAATATGATGCAAACAATTTTTTATATTAAAAATAGTACATATGAAAAGCATTAGATTGGATCCTATTTATAAACAGATTGATCCAAAATGTGAACCAATTGTCCTCTTTAAAACATTGAGGTGAATAAGAGAAAGTTGCTTTGAAAGTGGCAGATTGTAATTATTTCATGGCAACTAAGTTTAGTGTGCCCTTGTATATTTCAAAAATTAACATGCATGAGGTTGTATGTCAGTGCTAACTTCAATACTGGATGCAAAAATGACCATTGCTCAACATAATTTCTCAGCTACCACGTTAGTGATTGTTGTGATACATTGGTGCTTCTGTTGTCATGGATTGCATTGTCTGAATGTCACACTGTAGAGGTTTCGATAGAAGCCAGTAGTCATGGATTTGTCACCATTTATTTGTACAAGAATCACCACCAACAGTTGCAGAATTTTGATAAAGTTAATTTTCATAGTTTGATAATTCACTGCTGTATTCCATCAGAGACCATTGCTCCAATTATGATTATTATCTTCGACAGTTTAAGTATAGAAGACACTTGCTTTTTAATATTTGGCATTATTGGAAACACCTGCCTGATGCAGACAATTTAATCTCTGTTAAAGAGAACCATACATGTTCAGTCTCATTCCTTTCATGTCCAATCAATCATGATCAAGAGTGGTTGTCACATTCTAGCAATGAAGAGAGGCCAGCAAGTGCTACTAGACAAATGGCTAAATAATTTTTTTTTTAAAAATGGTTTGCAACAAATTATCATATGATAGCTTTGTAAATTATGCAGTATGGAGGTGGAAGTTGGGGTTGTGGTATGAAAACAGAGATGAAGTAAGACAGGCTAGCAGTCGCTTACTCATACAATATACAAACAACATGTCAAACATTTTGCTTACAGTTTGACCGTAACACAACAGATAGACGCAAAAGACGAATATCAAACACAACATGAATAGAATTCATGTGCTGTGACATATAAAATATACATCTCTTGAAAGTGTCCACTTCCTCCAATTCTTTTAGAATCAGATGTGTAATTTATATATCAAAGTTTCAGCACATATATATATTACAGAGATAAACCCTGTTGTGACAGTGTTCTCTTCTTCTCAAGTTGATTAATTTTATTGTTGATTTTAGTGTGCAAAATGAAATTAATAATAAGCAAATGAAACAATTTATTAGCTAAGTAGCTAAGATATTCATTGGAAATTTCACATTTATCCATGAAGGAGAGGCAGTTAAAATTGAGTTAATTCATACAACCATACCATTTCATTTAGAGGGGTCTTCACCATCCATGACCCACCACCAGCAGCATTGCCCCCTGCCCCCCACCCCCCATCATTTTTCAAATATAGCCTGTTACATGAAATTTCTATCTTATTGAAGCCTCCGACACTGTGTCCATCATATCTCCACCACACTTCACCATTGTTTTTTTTGTTTTTTTTAAATTGAACTGATCCATTTTGTGGGACTCGGGCCACTATGAGAAACTTATTGTTTTTCCATATGAAGATCAATGCAGTTCCATGCTTTGTACCATATTCTCGCCTTTGTTGTACATGTATCACATGGAAACCAAATGGCGTCAATCTTCTTAACCACAAATGACATCATGTTGCTGTGACTTGGTTTTGCAAAATGTAGGTTACATTCAGTATTGGTTCCTAATTATTTCTCACATTTCATCACCAGAGATAAACTATTATTGGAATAAAGTTTGTATCTAAAGATGTACTCTGTTTGAGTGGAGAATTATGAGAGACCATTATTGGAATAAAGTTTGTATCTAAAGATGTACTCTGTTTGAGTGGAGAATTATGAGAGACCATTATTGGAATAAAGTTTGTATCTAAAGATGTACTCTGATTATGTGGAGAATTATCATACATATGACAAAATCTTGCATTCTATAAATTTTTTGTTCATGTTGAAAGTGAAACGTAGTGATCACACAAGTCCATTTATTTCCATTGCATAATGCACCAGCAGATCAGGGTCTATGTTTGTTCTACTGATTACTCCTAACAAACTGCATAGATCCTGATCTGCCAGCACATTATGCAACGGCATATATGAGTATGTGCAGTTTTCAGTTGAACTCAACTGATAAGCAAATATATATGGTAAGCGCCTATGTTGTAGAAAAGGTAAATCTGTACAGGGGGATCCGTTCTTAAATATATGTTAACATGAAACTCTCTCTTAAATTCCCAAGTTTCATGATTGAAGGAATTTATTCAGAAGGTTTAATTTTTCGCTAAAAATCTTACAAACATGGTGTGTCATGCTTTTGTTCCAAGACAGTAAATGTAAAAATATTCAACACAATTTCTCTTTGATTTCATAGGATGCGTTTGTTGTTGACCATATCAGATGGACATTGACCGAAATGATTATCAGCAGATGTACTGTGTACTATTAATGATATGTAAAATGCTTCAGCATTAATAAACATTACAGTTTGCTTTTTTAAAGGCATATTTACACAATAACTAAGCCACTTATTTTACATGAGTATCTATATCCCACTTGCATTATGTTTCTGTGTTGGTGTTTGCATATATCAGCATATATGACGATTGAAAATTGATGTACATGTGCTGTTGTCTGCAGATTTTAGCCTCGAAGTCACCGATGTCCACTGGTGTAACATATTTTTGAGGTTGTATAAATGATGTTTATGGAGTAAGTTCGTATTTGAGGGACATACACAAATGTAGAATTTAGCAATAAATCTTTTATTATTCTGAAAACAAAGGTTATAGAGAAAGAGTAGGATTATGAAATAAAATACTAGTTAATAAATAGTTAGTAACTGAAGCTGAAGGGCTGCCAGATCTGGAACAGAAAATTTCATTGTATACTATCTGTACTTGCTTATAAGTCAGATCCAACTGCAAGCAACATAGAACCTGATCTGCCATTGCATAATGCACTGGCAGATCAGGGTCTGTGTTGTTTTTTCTACTGATTACTTCTTACAAACTGCATAGACCCATATCTGCTGGTGCATTATGTGCCATCAGATCTGGGTCTATGCAGTTTGCAGTTGGACCCAATTTATAGGAGAGTATATACCATAGCTCTTTTGTAGTACACTAGATAATTGAAAATGTCAGCATTTGTCAGGACAAAATTTGTCGACTGGTTGAGAAATTCTAGCGCTGATTTTGTGATTGTTGGTGTTTTGCTTTTTATTTACATTTTTTTACATTATGTAGTTTCTTGGAGAAAGCGAAGTGGATGCCCCAAAAGGCACAGAAGTTGTCAAAGAAAGTATACGAAAAAGGAAGGTATATGTGATTTTTTTTCATTGGTCTACAAAATCTGTGATGAATATGGGGGGGGGGGGGGAGGAATTGACTGAGTTACATAATTTTTGAAGTTGAGTTAGTTTAATTTTATTACACACCTTCTAACAGTCTTTAATACCAGATAAAAAATCTCAATGTTCATGAAACTTTACTAAGCTGATATCCAAGACTCAAGTCACTTAATCTTGATCCCGTGGAGAGTGTTTATTACGTACATAAATCCAACACTTCAAAGAACAGCTGCAAATATTTTATTTGACTGGTTATTTTGGCAGCTTCTAAATATTTCAATTTTTTTTTACTCAGATGTGTATTGCATGATTTATGTCTTATTTCTTTACTTGCCTTGATGAAATTGACGCTGGAAATTAGAAGTTTTTATGACTACACTAAAATATCTGTTCTTTTAAAATTGTATTAAAAGAATCTAGGTTAGTGTCTGAGAATTTTTTTAGGATTTCTTTGATTTGAACGATACCTGAAATTTTTATCAGTGAAGTTTAGTATGTTTTTCTAACTTTGTAATTTCTGTGCCTCTGATAAAAATCAGACAATTATCAAGCATGTTGTATGGAAGAAAATGAAAATCTCCAGATTTCTTATGAGATCAATTTAGAGAAATTTCTGATGCTGTGACATGGTTCTAAGTTGCATTTGAAGTCCTTTTCCTTTTCAGTTTAGCAAGCACATCTTGAAAGCTGAGGGTCAGAGGACTCCAAAGGTTGAACTAGTAATATCTGTCGATGGAGTAACCATTCAGGATCCTAAGACAAAGGTATTAGTCCTTCCCTTCAGTCCCTTGAAGGGGCTCAAAAGGTTACATGTAGTAAAATGTTACATTTCAGTAACCTTTCACAAATATTTGTTGACCACATTTTATATTTTTATATATATAAATTCATAGCAGAGACACGTAATGTAACATGTATCATGTTATTAACCATTGGTCAGTGTCTAGAGGTGAGGGGTATTGGATGGGGCAGAATAGAACAAGAGACAGTGTAAAATGGTTCGGTTCAGTGTTTTACAGCACAGTAACATAAGTAGGTTATGTAGTGCTGTGTCAGTGTGAGTAAAGTGCCTGGGCCAAGGACACACCATGGTCGCTAGTTCGGCATGCTAATCACTCTGATACCAGCATTTCTGTCGTGATTATTTGCCTCTTACGATATGCAGGAGGGTGCATCAGGCCTATTCTGCATGCCAACAAGGTATCAGTACAAAATTGGTAGAGAAATGCCATGGCAACCCCACATGGTATCAGTACAAAATTGGTAGAGAAATACCATTGCAAGCCCACATGGTATCAGTACAAAATTGGTAGAGAAATACCATGGCAAGCCCACATGGTATCAGTACAAAATTGGTAGAGAAATACCATGGCAAGCCCACATGGTATCAGTACAAAATTGGTAGAGAAATACCATGGCAAGCCCACAAGGTATCAGTACAAAATTGGTAGAGAAATACCATTGCAAGCCCACATGGTATCAGTACAAAATTGGTAGAGAAATACCATGGCAAGTCCACAAGGGGTCAGTACAAAATTGGTAGAGAAATACCATTGCAAGCCCACATGGTATCAGTACAAAATTGGTAGAGAAATACCATGGCAAGCCCACAAGGTATCAGTACAAAATTGGTAGAGAAATGCCATGGCAAGCCCACATGGTATCAGTACAAAATTGGTAGAGAAATACCATTGCAAGCCCACATGGTATCAGTACAAAATTGGTAGAGAAATACCATGGCAAGCCCACATGGTATCAGTACAAAATTGGTAGAGAAATACCATTGCAAGCCCACATGGTATCAGTACAAAATTGGTAGAGAAATACCATGGCAAGCCCACATGGTATCAGTACAAAATTGGTAGAGAAATACCATGGCAAGCCCACATGGTATCAGTACAAAATTGGTAGAGAAATACCATTGCAAGCCCACAAGGTATCAGTACAAAATTGGTAGAGAAATGCCATGGCAAGTCCACATGGTATCAGTACAAAATTGGTAGAGAAATGCCATGGCAAGCCCACATGGTATCAGTACAAAATTGGTAGAGAAATACCATGGCAAGCCCACATGGTATCAGTACAAAATTGGTAGAGAAATACCATGGCAAGCCCACATGGTATCAGTACAAAATTGGTAGAGAAATACCATGGCAAGTCCACAAGGGGTCAGTACAAAATTGGTAGAGAAATACCATTGCAAGCCCACATGGTATCAGTACAAAATTGGTAGAGAAATACCATGGCAAGTCCACAAGGGGTCAGTACAAAATTGGTAGAGAAATACCATGGCAAGCCCACAAGGGGCCAGTACAAAAATTGGTAGAGAAATACCATGGCAAGTCCACAAGGGGTCAGTACAAAATTGGTAGAGAAATACCATTGCAAGCCCACAAGGGGTCAGTACAAAATTGTAAGAGAATACCATTGCAAGCCCACAAGCAAGGGGTCAGTACAAAATTGGTAGAGAAATACCATGGCAAGCCCACATGGTATCAGTACAAAATTGGTAGAGAAATACCATGGCAAGCCCACATGGTATCAGTACAAAATTGGTAGAGAAATGCCATTGCAAGCCCACATGGTATCAGTACAAAATTGGTAGAGAAATACCATGGCAAGTCCACAAGGGGTCAGTACAAAATTGGTAGAGAAATACCATGGCAAGTCCACAAGGGGTCAGTACAAAATTGGTAGAGAAATACCATGGCAAGCCCACATGGTATCAGTACAAAATTGGTAGAGAAATACCATGGCAAGTCCACAAGGGGTCAGTACAAAATTGGTAGAGAAATACCATGGCAAGTCCACATGGTATCAGTACAAAATTGGTAGAGAAATACCATGGCAAGCCCACATGGTATCAGTACAAAATTGGTAGAGAAATACCATGGCAAGTCCACAAGGGGTCAGTACAAAATTGGTAGAGAAATACCATGGCAAGCCCACATGGTATCAGTACAAAATTGGTAGAGAAATACCATGGCAAGTCCACAAGGGGTCAGTACAAAATTGGTAGAGAAATACCATGGCAAGCCCACAAGGGGCCAGTACAAAAATTGGTAGAGAAATACCATTGCAAGCCCACATGGTATCAGTACAAAAATTGGTAGAGAAATACCATGGCAAGCCCACATGGTATCAGTACAAAAATTGGTAGAGAAATACCATGGCAAGCCCACATGGTATCAGTACAAAATTGGTAGAGAAATGCCATGGCAAGCCCACATGGTATCAGTACAAAATTGGTAGAGAAATACCATGGCAAGCCCACATGGTATCAGTACAAAATTGGTAGAGAAATACCATGGCAAGCCCACAAGGTATCAGTACAAAATTGGTAGAGAAATACCATTGCAAGCCCACAAGGGGCCAGTACAAAAATTGGTAGAGAAATACCATGGCAAGTCCACAAGGGGTCAGTACAAAATTGGTAGAGAAATACCATTGCAAGCCCACAAGGGGTCAGTACAAAATTGTAGGAGAATACCATTGCAAGCCCACAAGGGGTCAGTACAAAATTGGTAGAGAAATACCATTGCAAGCCATCAAAGTTGCTCTAGTTTATTATTTAATGAAATAAATTCAGTATAATTAGATTATTTTCTTCATCTTGTCATTGGCACTATACACAGTGTATAACTCTACCAAATTAGCTGATGGTAAGACCATGCAGCCAGCATGTATCATCCATAATCTGTCAACAAGGGCTGTTTTAAACTTTTAAAAAAAAAATTACTTTCCCGTTTTTAATCAGACTTTGTAGAAATGTTTCTCAGGACATGCTCAACCAAAACAGGTGGTTTCCCTAGCAATAGTGCAACTTCCAAAGTAACCCTATGGAGAAACTTATTTTCAACTTCTCCAGAACAGCTGAGCCAATTTTGACCAAACTTTGCAGGAATGTTTCTTACAACATGCCCAGTCATAGCTGTGTCTGGGGTGGTTCTCCTGGCAATGGTGTGGAATCCTTAGTAACCATGTGGAAAGCCTTTTTTCAACTTCTTCTCTAGAATGGCTGAGTCATTTTTAATCAGACTTGGATTGAATGTTTAACAGACATGCTCTACCTGAATTTTTGGGGGGTGGGTCCCCTTGCAATTGTTTGGCTTCCATAGAATCCATATAAAAAAAACTATTATAAACTTAGTCTTCCAGAATGGCTGAGCCAATATTGATTAAAATTGGTTGAAACATTTCTTATTATATGTTGTGCCAGAATTGTGTTTGGGGTGTCTCCCATATTAATGGTATAGCTTTCAACGCAAACAGGTGGAAAACCTGCAGATTGATACTCATCTCCAATCCAATATGGGTATAGTTACTAATGAAAAAAAAAATAACAGAGTCATAGAACAACCTTTTCTCCAAAACTGACTGACCCCAACATGAACACCTTTCTCATTCATACGAACTATACCAATGCTTTATCAAGTCCAGCTGAAGTTGCTCAAGGTAGATTGCAGAGAAACAACATGTCAGACACTCATACATGTTACAGAACAGATAGGTCATCTTGGGACAGATCAGGAGATTTGCAAAATTTTGTCAGGAGTTTGGACTTCAAAAGAGGGAGTGTTTTCATCAACCTGATTTTTAGTATGCAAATGGACAAAAATTACATAAATTTAACAAATTCCATTTTTTAAATATTAAATATGCACATTATCTCATCAAATCAGTCCTTTCACAGTAACTTGTTGCCATTCATACTTTCCTTATATGTAACGCAAGCATTTTTAGCATTTCTTAGAAAATCATTGCCTGGATTATATTGGTGGCAGTCCTCATCATTATCGATCTTAACACTTAGGAAATGATATATTGTTATTGGATCCTGGTTTCCTCTGGAGTCAGACTGAATTTTCCTCATGACAATCACCATCAATACTGTTGTTGTCACTGTTTCTACAGTAAAATCTGCCAACAAAAAGTGGTCTTTCAAGACAGCTGGTCTCTCATAACAGGTTCGTGCAAGATGACCAGTTTCCAAGGTCAAAATTCAACACTGTTTAAGAAGAAAAAATACCCACAATCACTGTACATGTATTATATTCTTTATTCATATTTCTTGTTAAAATATTGCATGCATTCATCCGAAAATAATTTTATATAGCAATATAGATATACATCATAAAACATTCATATTTATATCTGAAGATCACATGTACATGTATTAGCATATGAATTGCAAAATTAACTAAGGTAATATTTATTTATCCTGTCCTTACCTTAACTTCATTTCTTTCAATTAGATTAATTCTTTCCTCCAGTGTTAGAATTTTTCTCTTTTTTTTTGTTGGAGGATCTGCCATTGTTATCAAGGTATTAATGTTATCAGTGATCAGTTGTAATAACAACTTTAATAGCGGTTTTGATAAGGCTTTGGGTAAATATGAAATATATATATGTACCAATGAATGAAATCAAAAGCCATAATTCACTAATCCAGAAACAGAATAAATTTATTTAGAGACAACAGCCAAAGGCTTAATTCACCGATGACATAAATGGATTAACTCTATAAACAAAGGGTGTAGCTGGCTGCACTAATGTGAACAGATGACAGCTTGGTGTGTGGGTTGAAATCACTGTAACATAAAAAAAAGCAACAAGCAACACAACCCTTTAATGGTGACAATCAAATCTGGAAAACGATTATCACTTACTAGTATTAAAGATGAAGACAAAGACCTCATTCACCCCAGGCACTTCAGATTAACTCCAAAGGCAAATGATGTGCTCAACTGCTACATTGAAGTCCTTGAAAAAGATTTCTCATTATGACATTATCGGCGTTGTGCGGGTCTTCACAAAAGATAAAGAAACAATACAAACCTTTGAACTATGTACGTCCATGACTATACCCTTTGAAGAAAGAATGGTTAATCTCAGTGGGTATTCACATGACTTTGGTACAAAAATGGCAGTTAGTGACATGTGCTTTAGTCTGGTTTACAGTCGATAACAAATGACATTACCAACCTGACCTGTAAAAATTAAGAAACCGGTAGCCAGCCTAATTTTTTGTTTGTTTTTTGTTTTTGTTTAGAACAGTCTTTACTTTTTAAGTGGTCATGATTAGAAAGGATTAAATAAAGGTCAGTGGTGTTTTTGTCTCAGTTTTTGCGATACACTTGTTCATAGCAGTGCTGTTTTGAAGAATCTGGTCTTTACTTGCAGACTGTACTAAGCGGTCATGTTTACGAAGGATTAAATCAAGGTCGGTGGTGTTTATATCAGGAGTATAATCCATATCAGCAAACTTCAAAAACTGAAGCCAAACCGACCATGTCGACAGAATCATAGGGATGTTAATTGTTTTATGCTGCTTGAAATTAGCAACTAAATTGTCTTGTCCTGCTTAAACCAGTTCGCAATCATGTATAACAGGCAGTCTTACTGTAAATATACTACATTGGAAGGAATGTGCGAAAATAAATGGAAAAAAAATATTAAGTTTTCAATAATAATTTTTTTCTATGCGGGAGATTTCAGCGAGTGATGGGAAGGATGAGAGACACCCCTCATCTTGGGAGGAAAACCATCCTGGCCAGGAGGTTCACATGTATGGACACCATCAATTTCAACCATATAGCTGGAAATTATTCTGACATGGGTGTCTTCCGACCCATCGCACTTGCTTTTTCTTTTAGACCAATGTGTGTCATGTGAGTGATATCAGGCCAACTTGGGCCTCTTGTTAAACAAAAATTAATAATGATTTCACATACTGTGGTTTCATTTTTCTTTTTTTATTCGTGAGGTACCAATTTTTGTAGATGTTGAGGTTGCTCAGAATTATAAAGGATTTTATATTGTTCCAGTCCATACGTATGTATGTATATATATATATATATATATATATATATATATATATATATATATATATATATATATATATATATATATATATATATATATATATATATATATATATATATATATATATATATATATATATATATATATATATATATATATATATATATATATATATATATATATATATATATATATATATATATATATGCAGTATCTGGTAACTGTCAGTTCCACTCATTGCCTAAATCGATATATGTTGTTAAATTAGTAAGGATAGAGAAAATGGAAAGAGTGTAAAAGTATTTAAGTACTAGTATTATTGGAAATGAAAGAACAAATAATAAAATGATCTGCAAAAATTAGATTGAATGCTTATTTAAATCGTTCCTTCATTCATGTGAAAGCACTGTTGAAAATTCTTTTGTCAAATAATTGCACTTACTTTATTCTCTGAAATTCTCTGCGGTTTAAGATTCATCCACAGTTGTGATCCGTCTGAATGAAAAATCTACATAAAGTCTAGATAAATACAAGTATGCTTATTTGCTTCTAATTACATCTCATTTTATCCAAACTAAACTAAGTCATTTAAGCATGTAAATGTTGCATCCTAAGAATCCTTGTTGCTTTGACTTTAAAAAGTTCTACTATAGATATTTTGTTAATTTCAGATTATTCTGCACCAGCATCCTCTACACAGAATTTCGTACTGTGCAGATGACAAATCTGACAAGAAAATGATGACATTTATTGCTAAAGCTGCTGACACAAACCAACACTATTGCTACGTCTTTCAGAGTGATAGAAATGTAAGTAACACATTGCCTGCAGTCTGCTCAGAGTGATAGAAATGTAAGTAACACATTGCCTGCAGTCTGCTCAGAGTGATAGAAATGTAAGTAACACATTGCCTACAGTCGTTCAGAGTGAGTGAAATGTAAGTAACGCATTGCCCTTTCTATCAGCATGATTATTCATGAATTATTCCAATCTACCAAGGTAAAATATGGTCTTAGTTCAGATGCAAGTTTGGCAATTATGCATTGAAATAAAGAAGAATTTTAGGTATGTTTTGCTTCATAGCATCTGCTGCTGTGTAGCCTGTGACTATACATGTGTCCAGGTCACTCACTCGGAGCAGTGTGCTATAAATAGAACAACTGGCAGTGTGCTGTAAATAGAACAACTGGTATGATCCCATACCGATAGGCCAGCCTGGGAAATTTGTGGCAGTGTAGTATAAACTCAGTTCAACCTAAATTTTGACAGTTTTACTCTTCTTGTATATATTTGTCATGTATAAACAAGTTTTATAGCAAAATCTGATCTTTATGGCAGTATGATTATTTTTCACAGAAGAATTTTTGATCTGCCTTCAAAACCCAAGAGAAGTCAAACAGAGATGAGCTGTGTGCAACTTTTTTTCTATTGTTACATCGATTTGTTCAAGCCCTTTATTCTGCATATGTTTTTTCCATCATTTTAATAAGTTACTGTTGACAGGGTCCGCAACGGACCTCAAAAACCCTTAAATTTCATTTTGACCTTAGAAACCTAAAAAAGCAAAAAAAAACTGAACCTAAATAAATAAAAAACCTAAAAATTTTAATAAATGATGAACGGCTCTACCCTGATCCCACAAAAAATGCTTTTTTGCACACAGTTTTTCATTAGGCTAGCCTAGCAGTTGAGAAAGCATGCGAATTATGCAAATTAAAGACATCTGATCATTTTATTCTATCATTTATTTGATCGACCCATAACAGAATATCGTTGTCGGATCATCAACAGCGTTAGCATTGCGTTTGCTTAGATCTTTGCACAGTTCGAAGTCCGTTTGCTTCAACATTGTTCGGATTAAGATTCTTTTACCAGAAGTGTTTTAGGGTGCATTGACAGTGTAAGGGGCCATTGTGTCATGGTCTCCTCCGACAACACGCCCATTGTAGTGTATCTCTGATGTCGAGGAGGCTCACATGCCCCTTCTCTTTGCTTAGAGGTGGAACCTCCTTTGCTGGATGCCTCAGAAGGGATAACCCTTCGAGCCAGCCACATTCTTTGTAAAGCGCTACATTCCGGGGAAGAAGAACGTATTAGCGGACAGTCTGTCCAGGTCGGGCAAAACAGTCCTCACGGAATGGTCTCTTCACCGCACCGTATCAAAGTCCCTTTTCTCTTTATGGGGATATTCAAATTTTTAACAAATGTAACGCTCACCATGGAGATAATCTTGTAACTGCTTTGTGTCTTGAACATCAGAACAAAATATTAAAACCTTGGAAATTTTTTTTAAAAAAAAGCCCCTCAAATTTTATAAGTTAATTTCACTTCTAACCCTGTGTAGAATATATAACTATATGATGAATATATTAATGCTAAAGTTTATCATATTTATGGAACCTACAGTGGAGAAAAGTTATGTAGATAGCAAGGCACAACTAAAAGTATTAAATAATGAGAGATGATCTAGTGTTGACACAGAGAAAACAAAGGGACAACAGATGATTTGATACCAAAGTTTTAATTTGTTACTTATATTTTTATAATTATTGTATTGTATTGTATTGTATTGTATTGTATTGTATTTTATTGTATTGTATTATAATGTATTTTTTTTTTATTTAAAATTGGCTATTAATGAGCTAAATGGCAGTATCAATCATACCTATATGACTATACAACAAATAAAAAAATACCAGCAGATAAAATTAGATAAGAAAAGGCATAAAGTAGACATATAGAATTAAAATTTATCGATCACTAGCATATAACAGGTAAATTAAATAAATAAACTTGTAAGTAGAGAATCAGCAGTGGACATTGAAAGAGCACATTAGTCCTATTCAAGTTCTTCATCTTTCATGAGTAAAGTTACTTTAAAAGAATTTAAGAAACTAGCTAGTTTTCCAGCTGTAATGAATGAATTATCCTGAATCACTTTAACTCAAGTTGTATGCCAGAAAAGGTCTGTAGTCTAAAATTGTCAATATCAACAAACTGCAGAAAAACTTGGATTTGAACACCATTCAACCTAAACTTATTTACACCTTGAAACACAAAGTTATCTAGCAATGGACAAAGTCGCTAAAGATGATAAAAATTGTAAAATGGCAATGAATATCTATTTTAAAACAATATATCTGGCAATGAAAACATTCAGGGTTTTGGTAGTCGGCCAAGTTGCAAAGTAAAGTGTATGATGGCTGTTAGTGTTGCATATTTGCAAGGTTAGAGTCGCCCCTACAGCAAGGATAATTTTATTTATTTTCAGGCTGAAATAATGACAAAAGAGACTAAATTTATTCAAATACACAATTGGTCATTTAATTAATTATTTGTGTGTTTGGAAAGAAAAGTCATTCAGAAAACATAGGTATTTATTATAATAAATGCTGGTAGATAATGAGTGTACACTAAAGTTAAATGAGAGCAAGATCCAGAATGGAGAATTCCATGGTGCAGCTCATTTCAGGTTAACAGAATATTCAAACATGTTAATGTTTTCATGAGTTACTTGAACACATGATAAAACTTTTATTGCAATAATGTAAGTGTCCAAGGAAAATATGATAGTACAGACCACAAAGTTAAGGTGGCAAAACTGTTTAAACAAGTAATATTATCTCATTTCTATACCACTATTACTGCATTATGTATTATTATTTTTCTTTGTCCCTCTGAAATGTTGCGTGTCCCTCAAATTTGGAGGGTGGGGGACACTGTCCCCTGCCTTTTGGATCCTATGTGCAACACTGGGCAAAAGGAGAGGCATCCAGAGAAATTTATCATAGCTTCATTGACAGATACCTTTGTGGACAGATCGTAGTAGTCAGGGAATGTCTCTCTGACATGTTCAATGATCGGCCAAACTTTTTATTGTCTGTCAAAGTTTGGGTTATCTTTTGGGGGCTCATTTTCTCTATCAGACACACAAAAGTACTGGTTCAACTTTTGAAACCTGTTACATGTAACTACATTTTGAATGCCTACATTGCCAATCAAATTGTCTGTAGACCAATACATAGTTACATAGTTGTCTCAGGTAAGTAATTGATTCCCATTGAATAATTGATGCCAAAATAGGCTCTAATTTCCTCAGGTGTGGTCTTCACCCACTGTGTGTCATCTACCCCCTGTTGCCCCATATAGTTGTTAGTGTGTCTTGAAATGTTTTTAAAATGTCAGGTTTGAATAATAAAGTGAAATAATCAAAAGGTGATGCTTTATTCACATCAAATTCCTGTGGCAGTTTCAGCCCTGATGCACATGCAAATTCATTCACCATCACATCATTGAAATTGTGTGATCAACCATGGCCTTCCATTGACCTCTAAATTTGCCGGCTCGTTCATGTCAGTATCACCCAAATCATCTGAATCTGATGCACTATCAAAATCAATGTTGTCTACATTGATATTAAAGCCTATATCTGACTCACTGAAGCCTTTGAAGTTGTAAATTCTCATCATCCGAACTCTCTAGAAACTGCCAAATGAAATCCATGGTGTCCATTTTTCATTAGTGTGAATCTGATGCAATTACCATTTATTATCTAGCAGATTGTGACTTTATGTTAAAAAGCAACCACATGATCTGACATCGTGATAATTTCCCTCTATGTCTATTGTTTGAAATAGGAGGTATTCCCCAAAGATGGCGCTAGGAAAACCAGCTTAAAATGGCTGATGTTTACTGTAGGCGTTGAAATGCATTTCCATGCAGATGGTGCACAGGCATCCAGATGCACTTGTGTGCAGATTGAATGGAGGCATCAAAAAGCACTTCCACTGAAATGTGGTCTAGGCTTCCAAAAGCACTTATGCGAAGTAAAGGGTTAAGTGAACAATCCATTGAGTGTAATGCATTTTTACACAAATAACCTTTGACCTATTGAAGAGGGATTTTCCTCGCATGTCTCCTAAAAGGATGTTTAGATTGATCTTTTTTCTTATACATGACACAGATTTGTACTGTAGTTCCTGTGTCTTACCATTTATCAGTTTATCATTTTACTTTCATTTTAAAGTATAAGCAAGACATGGGATCACTTTTTGATGGTGGCAGCATTCTTGGCATAAATATCAACAGGTAGTTTTTGTATTGACCTCAGTTTCGAAATTTTTCTGACACTTGTACAATCATACAACTCGATGAGTGTATTCATCTTGGAGGGTACTAATTACCATGGGCAAAAGTAGGTCACAGTGACATACTTTTCATACTGCAATGTTTGCATGACTTTTATGCAATTAGTTCAGGTTCTCTGACACTGTTGTTTATATTTTTATATCGTCTAAAACTAGAAATGAAGCACTAGTTATCTTGGAGAAGAAATAATGAAAATCTTAAGCTACAAGATTTTGTGACAGTTATGAGATATTTTATAAGTTTCTTTATGGTGTAGTTTGTTCTTGGGGAAAATTTTCATTTAATTCACCATCACAGTTGATTGTAGAGAAAAGATTAAAGCCAGTTACATATTTTAAGAAAAAGGAAAGAAAAGTTACTACTTACTGACGTTCATTGACAGTCAGAAGGAGTATATCCAATGGAAATGTAAAATTCATGTTAAATACTTCCACATAAGTTATAATCATGCATATATGTTTACAAAAATTTTAATTAATCCATAAAGTTAATGGTGATGTCTCTTGGGCTTAAATCCTTCAAATTCATTGTCACTGTCACTTATCAAAATCTGCTGCAGTAGGTCGTCATTATTTCCATCATATGAATTGTAATTGTCATCTAGTACATTATTGTAGGCATTGAACATTTCAAATCCACCTATTGTTCTTGCTTATCACAAGTAAATTCATTGTACAGGTAGCAAGTCCTGTCATTGTTAATTGTCAACAAGTCCATTATCTGTAGGCATTGAACAGTTCAAATCCACCTATTGTTCTTGCTTGTCACCATTGAATTCATTGTGCAGGCAGTCAGGCCTGTCCATGGCATTAGAATAAACCTAAGCATTGACTTGTTTAATATGAGAGAAGGATGTGACCCCAAGCAGTCTAAGAATAGAGACCTTACCTATGATTTCAGCATCAATTGCAGCATGCTTGCTGAATGTTTTACACAATGAAAGAAAAACACCTTGGAAATAATAACAATGTTTCAACATGCTTGGACACTTTTTTATTACAAATGATTTGATTAGATTTTTTTCCCCCTGAAATATGGGAAAGCAGAGTAGGGATTTAGAATAATATGTAAGGTGAGTGAAACCACTTTACTGAATTCAGTGTGATTTAAAAAAAAAAAATTGTTTCACTATGATATAGTATTTGGAAATCATCATTTAGTTTAATCCTCATAGTTTTGATAAATGAACAGAAAACTCAGAGATTAACACAATTTATGATGAGGGAGACAGCACTTTGTGGGATTCTTGTTTTAAGCTGGTAATGGAAAACAAGCAACTTACCTTTATCATTACATACTGTCTACACGTAAAATGTCTCTTCATCCAAAGCAAGTGATGACAACAACAAAAATGTTTTTGTGTTCACATTTTGTTAAATATTTCTAGATTTAAAAATGTTTCCTACAGTAGTGTCGCTTTGAATGTGTTTGAATAAAGCTAGGTGTAGCAAAATGGTTTATTTTATCTTCAGAAAATCTTTGACAAATTCAAGCATTACAATTTTCCATAGCTGTGAGAAGCATTGAAAATGTATTGATTGTTCGATTCCTTTATCACAAAATGCTTTTTATTTTCCTTCATGTAGAATGTAAATGATCATGATGGTTTATGCAATATCATGACTTTATTGCCTGTATCACCTGTGAATTGTGAGACTTGTGTATCACTTTTTTTGTATCTCTGCAGTGTCCACAATATTAAGGTACTGTGTGTACATTTTTGAAAGTCACATATGTATTACACCAGTCACTGTTTGCAACTGAAACTTTGGTACTAAATGCCTAAGTTTTATACCCTGATAGCTGGGATTTCCTGTCTTGTCTGTCATCTGTTTCCACAGAACACTTATATTCCTTTTCTTATTTTTCTTTTGCAGGCAGAAGAAATCACACTTACTATTGGTCAGGCTTTTGACATGGCCTACAGAAAATTCATTGAGACAACTGGGAAAGATCATGATTTGAAAAAGCAGTTTCTTTTATTGCAAAAGAAGGTGCGTGTGTGTATATGTGTTTTAGAGGACAGCTTTCATCAGTTGCTTTTTACCTGCAACTTTCTCTGAATACTGTTTTATTGCTTGGTCATAGTACAGTATACACAGTCATCAGAAGTTCTTCAAACAATACTTTTTTCCATGTATTTTTTAAGATAAAATTGTTAATGTGGAGTAAGATTGAAAAGTAATTGTGGAGTCATTTGGGAATATTTTGACTTACTGTATAATGGCAAAGTCAATGCATATCAACTTTGCTTGTGACAAATTTATAATTCTGGATATTAATTTAGCCAAAACTTTAATAAATTTTTATTTTTCCCAGATTATTTTGTTTTCCCAGATTTTGTGTGGTTAAGGTATTGGACTCCTGACCTGAATGGTGCAGGTTTAATTCCCACCATTGGATCATCCTAGATTGGCTACCATGGTGTGTCCTTGGGCAAGGCATTTTATCAAACTTGCCATTGCACAATATAACCTTCACAGTGTTGTTGTGCTGTAAGACTATAAAGTTATTAAGTAATTTTATCAATCATTAGGTGTACATACTCTTTCAGAATTTAATGTTGCTGTATATTACATATTACATTCTCATTTTGTATTGTGTGTGTTATGATATGCTTATTATGATAACAATATTATAATAATATTTTAATGCATTGTATTGTAATGCCATGAAATTCGCTATATGTATCACTGTATTGTTACAGCCTTCATACTTTTGAGCTTGTCAGTCAATATGCAGTGGGTCTGATAGTAACGCAGCCTGTAACACTTTAAAGTCTATAATTCTGAAGATTCAGTTTTTCACAATATTGAAAGACAATTATCATTAGAATACAAAATGTTTGCTATATTTTATTCATATAATTTGATCAATCTCCAGAATAAATAAGAAAAAATCCTTATGTATATAGGTACGGACATTAGAGGAGGAAAATCAAGGTTTAAAGAAGCGAATCGGTGAATTAGAGCAGCTGAAGGATAGAGCAGACATTGATCAGTACAAGAAGACCCATCAGGTTGGTATACTATTCAATGCCCCTACTTGTTAGCTTTAATAATTAAATATTACAGTAAAATTTGTTTTTTGTGGACTCCAAAGGGATTAATTCCTTCTGTCCATTATGTACAGGTGTCTGTTAATTTGAGACTAGCAGAATATTAAATAATAAAAATGGTACTATGAAAATATTCTTTTTAATTATGTGTCAATCAAGGCAGAATCAGGTGTCTGTCAGGGCAGAATTGGGTGTTGGTAGGGGCAGAATCATGTGTCTATCAGGGCAGAATCAGGTGTCATCTGGGGCAGAATCGGGTGTCTATCAGGGCAGAATCAAGTGTTGGTTGGGGCAGAATCAGGTGTCGGCTGGGGCAGAATCAGATGTCTATCAGGGCAGCTTATACTGTAATAATTTTGTGCAGACTATACAATAGGCACTAGCAGCTTTTGTTAGTTATTTGGATGTTTACATTAAGTGATGTAGAGATTCAGGAAGCCAGAGCACAAAAGGAAACAGTCTTGTTCAACTAGACTGTTGTGTGACTCCATGAGATCTCCATCAAATGAGGTTTTCTCAAAATTGGAAGAAGTGATTTGATTGGCAGATAAGATGAGGTGACTTAATACATTATTGTGATGATGACATGGAATCTTGTTTCATGTACACATGGTCATTTCATTGGTTGGTTGAGACACACCTCCTCGATTGAGTGTCTGTTGAGGTTGCTTGATACAGATTTAAGCTTTCAATGGGTTTTTTTTTATTCAGTGATTGCAGAAATTATGTATAGAAAAAAAAATTGAGATAGGAAGGTTTGGTTTGATTTGGTGTTTTACAGCACAGTAACACAAGTAGAGAACAGTGAAGGACTTTATCAGACCCCTGTATGGTGGGAGATCTCATGGAGCCATATGAGAGTCTGGTTGGTTGAAGAAGACTAAGAAAACAACTACTCTTTGATGGGCAACCACTCACCCTTGCATGTTTTAAAACTGGGAATTGAACCAGGGACTGCAGAGTGCATAATGAATGCATTACCCATATAAATCATGAGTTACAGGAGTCTTCTCCTGGCTGCAAACTAGCATCTTCATATTTCCAAAATTGACCCACTCTGCTCGCCTGATTCTAAATGATATATGTATTGGAGCTTTAATTTTAAAATATTTTCAAAAGTGAGTGTCACTTGCATGTTACACCAGAACTTAAAATATTATGTCTTAGTAGAAATCCCCTTCCATAATGAAAAAGTCAAAAAAGGGTGTCCCTTCCCTCCACAGTTAGACGACAAAAAGTCTTACTTTGAACTTTGTTGTTGATAACTTGACAAAGTCTATTGATAAAGCTGTCAAACCTTTAAATAAGAATTTGAACTTTGTTGTTGATAACTTGACAAAGTCTATTGATAAAGCTGTCAAACCTTTAAATAAGAATTTGAACTTTGTTGTTGATAACTTGACAAAGTCTATTGATAAAGCTGTCAAACCTTTAAATAAGAATTTCTTGTGAATTGAGTAAAAGGTTGGTCCTTAGATTTTTCCCTTCTCTTTGCATGCACGTGTTACAACTTAAAATGTTAAACATAACTTAAAATGTTATGTCTTAGTAGAAATCCCCTTCAATAATGAAAAAGTCAAAAAAGGGTGTCCCTTCCCTCCACAGTTAGAAGACAAAAAGTCTTACTTTGAACTTTGTTGTTGATAACTTGACAATGTCTATTGATAAAGCTGTAAAACCTTTAAATAAGAATTTGAACTTTGTTGTTGATAATTTGACAAAGTCTATTGATAAAGCTGTCAAACCTTTAAATAAGAATTTGAACTTTGTTGTTGATAACTTGACAAAGTCTATTGATAAAGCTGTCGAACCTTTAAAAAAGAATTTGAACTTTGTTGTTGATAACTTGACAAAGTCTATTGATAAAGCTGTCAAACCTTTAAATAAGAATTTCTTGTGAATTGAGTAAAAGGCAAAATTCATAGAATTCCACTGGTCCTTAGATTTTTCCCTTTTCTCTGCATGCACATGTTACACCTCCTGGTGGTGAAGAGTGATATTGAGTGTATTTTAGTAACATAATGGTGTAATTCAGGTCATTCTTGTGCTTCACTTGATAGGTGCAAATACCACATGACATTACAGAACCAAATTGGGATTTGCCTGGCACATTAATGGATTAACTTGTGTATTTGACTCAATCTTTGTTGTTTTCACAGCAGGTGATAACCCAGCCTGTTATAATTCTATCACAAATAAATACCAACACCACAGTGGAGCTCAGGCCTAACTTCACCAGTAACACCTCTCTGTGAAGTGGAGTAGTAATTTGGTGACAACTACACCAGATCTTATCTGAGACACAATTTTGGGTAGCCATAAATCAGCATAATTGCTGTAACCTGATGCATTTTGTTTGTTTCAGCCAGTGAAATAGGTCACCTGTGAGCAAGTTAAATGCAGAAGAATGTTCTTGCCAAATTGAAACACCTGATTAGCAATATGGTGACAACTACACCAGATGTTATCTGGGACACAATTTTGGGTAGCCATAAATCAGCATAATTGCTGTAACCTGATGCATTTTGTTTGTTTCAGCCAGTTAAATAGGTCACATGTGGGCAAGTTAAATGCAGAAGAATGTTCTTGCCAAAATGTAAAACATTAAAAGTATAGTTTTTTTTTTTAGGATATATTATGATTAGATTTTCTTTGATTTTGATTTCAGTACATATAGATATTTTGTTCCCTTTTTTTGTGTTTGTAATTGTTATTTGTTTAGGTCATCTGCCTAATTAAAGGGATCTGTAAATCTCAAAAGCACTTGATGAGTTTCTCAGACTTGCTACATGATGCTTTGTCATATTTATTTCCTCTATAATTTTTCCTTGACAAATACAATCTCATAGATCTGGTGCATTTAGAAAGAGTGATATTTTTTATATAATTTGTAACATATATTGTATGATACAAGCATAAAGCATGTCATGACATTTGCCTGGCATGTTTTCTTTAACTACTTGGAGTTCTGAAGTGTATTAATTTGCATAAATATGAGAATTGTAACCAGGGGTAAATGTACAAGGACAAAATAGAGTGCATAATTAAGTTAATATATGGCCTCGTTGTTTTGTTTTTATACGGTGGAGTGATAATATTTCAGTTCAGTCAATATTAACATTCAGCAGAGCACTATATTTCCAAAATACTTTCAAGCACTTCATTTCAGATAAATAAGCATTGAGCCATTTATACAAATATTTAGACAAGAATTATCAGGGGCATTGATAAGCCTTGCTGAATATACAGAAGTGCCTCCAGCTTCTTTTGATAATTTTCAGTTTAAAATTCGAATTTTTGGGGCATGGTATCTACAGTCTATTACTAAGAATAGTTTCTAATATTAAAGCACTTACTGTATTTAGTTCTTCTGGCCTTGGACCTTGAATGACCAATCAAGACATATAAAGGGACACAATTCAAATTATAATCCTGAGAAGGAATGATTAGTCAGAGTGGTTACCTCCCTTTATATAGTTTAACAGCTTTTATGTAGCACTTCAAACAATGAGAATCATTTCAGTAGAAAATGTGCCTCAAAGTTAATTGCTTAAATACATTCTCAAAATATTTTGTGATTTAAAAAGAAGAAAAAAATTCGCTTTAAAGAGGTAAAGAGAAAAAAAGAGTTCAAACATTTATAATTAAAATTACATGTATTTAGAGGAAGATTTGCATTTGCTTATAAACATAAAAAAGGAACATGATTATCAATATCAGACAAATTATCTTCATCCATTTGATTCTGTTTAATCTAGAATTACCTGAGCTCTTTAAATCATCTGTATTCTCAATACTTTCTTTATTGGTGATGCCTTAGCAGTGCACATAAAACATCAATTTACTACAGTTTAATCACAGATATACATGGAAAACATTTGAGAATATAGTATACAGTTGTCTTGATTGTACCATACATTAGACAAATGTGTTAAAATATAGCAGAACATGTAATTTTATGTCCATATTCTTATTGAGACAAATGATGTCACTATAGCATCAAAGTCTCGTGGACATTAGTATCAGAAATTCGAACATTTGATTAATTAGAAAGCTTTTCATTTGCAGATGTGTTCGAATTTTTTTTAATCTTACAATAGGGTGGCAGTGGTTTCCATTATATTAATGAAATTAGATTGTATATAACCAGCTTTTCTATTCTGACTACACCGATGTGTATTTGTTATAAACTAATCAATTATTGTATCAGTGTAATTAATAGGGTCCGTCTTGATGAAGTCAGCACAACCTTATAGTAATGATGTCCATCCATTCATTTGACTTGCTGTCCATCTGTCTGTCAACAATTCAGTTTCCACAAAAGAATTTTATTTGGAATATTTTAGTATGCAGCTTCATATTGATGAGACCTTAACATATTTGATTTTCAGCCTTCCATGTCATCATTTAGAGAAGTTATGGCCCCTGATTGTCCTACTAAATTTAATTTCTTCAGCTTAACTTAACCAAGGATAGTTGGATTTAAACAAAATTTGGCATGCAGCTCTGTAATGATGAGACCCTGCTTTAGGTAGATTTCCAGCATTCAACAACATCATTTACAGGAGTTATGCCCCCTGATTGCCCATCTACCTGACTTTCCTCCTGACCTTGGTTATGGTGGCATAACTTTACCAAAGATTGTTTAATTTCAACCATATTTGTCATGAATTTTTATACTGATGAGTGATGAGACCTTGCATAAGTTCAATGTCCAGAATTCTATGACATCATTTACAGTAGTTATGCCCCCTGATTGTCCAACTGCCTGACATTGGTTTCTGTACTATACCTCTATCAAGGATTGATGGAGTTCAACCAAATTATTGCATGCTGCTTTATATTGATGAGATGTTGAATTAATTGGATTTCTAGTATTCCACATCATTATTTAGAAGAGTTGTGGACCCTGAATGCCTATTTTCCCCACTCTGTTTAAGGCCCATCACTAATAGCTCTAGTCAGAGTTTTACATAAATTAAGAATGTTCAGACAGCATGCTTCATGTGACTGTAGTTAATATGCCATATTCAAATAGTCCACTATACATAAGATCATATGCGATTAATCTCTCAAAATGCATGTTTTCCTTCTTTCTGCCTGTTTGTAGATACCTAACTTGACACAAACAAGTTCAGGAACAGTGCTAACATTAAGTCCTTCTTCAGGAGGGGAGAGTAGTACTGACTTTGTGTGGGAAAATGGACAGGTATTTTATTATATTAATTATATATTATGTCCTCACCATAAATGTTGTAGACTTTTACCCTTATATGCCTCTCAGTACTTACTTACTGTATATACTTGTATATAAGCCAATAACAACTGCATAGACCCAGATATGCCGCCGCATAATGCGCCGGCAGATCTGGGTCTATGCAGTTTGTAAGAACTAATCAGTAAAACAAGCACCATAGAGCCTGATCTGCCGGCGCATTATGTGATGGCAGATCAGGGTCTATGTTGTTTGCATTTGGACCCAAATTATACACGAGTATATACGATACATATGTCTGGTTAGGTTTTGTTTAGGTCATTTTCTGTGGTGGGATATTCATGTTCCATGAGCATGTGTCTAGTATGAATCTACTTTAAATGTGAGAAAGTGTGCTCTTCAAATTTACATTTAGCCTGTTGCATGTAACAAACAGTACAGCATGTTCTTTATGAATATAATTCATAGAATCTGCATGATAATTTTAATTTACATTTGCTTTAAAAACAGAAATATAGCATGCCATCACAAAGGTTTCCCTCACATATGCAGTAAATATCCACAGTTCTGAATTAATTGGAGAGATTTCACATACACAACAATTTTAAGCGACTTAAAAATATTGAATTGTTTATAGTTGTAAGTATCCAAGATTAAATTTGTTTGGGACAAGACATCCTTTGACTAGTCCAAGAGCCTGTTTAGATGCCTTTTGACAGTCAATAGGTATTGACTCGTTAAATCCCAAAGTATAGTCTGTTTGATTCACCTTGACTGCCTATACAATTTTAAACATGAAAAGTACAGGTCAGATCTAAAATTTATAAGCTTATAAGAACATACATGGTTAGGTATATTTCACAGATTTTGGAACATAAACAGCACCCAGTAAATGAACTTGAAGCATAAAATGTAAACAAAACCACTGAAGCTTGAAATAAATGTCACAAAGACCACTTTTTTACATTTAAAATGTAACAATGTTCTGGAATTTTTTTTTTTTTTTTTTTTTGCATCTATACAGCTTGTCGTCCATATGAAAGGAACCCGCCAATAACATGGGAGTACCCATTTATAATAATAGTAACCATGTGCTTTCTGTGGGTGAAGTGGTGCAATGGCTAAGGCCAGCACTAAATTCCCATGCAAGTCACGACGGGTTAACCACAGCTGGCAGCCAATCACACCTTGTTCTTGTGCTGTTAAACCAGCTGAGCAATACTTGTGTGTTAATTCTTCCAAACTGCTGTTTTTTGAACTTTGCAGTATAGGGCAACAATTTCAAACAACACTTTAAAAATTCTGAAAAACTCCACAGGAGTATATCTTAAAATAACTTCAAAATTAGTGAGGTCATAGTTCTCCAGATATTTAAGATTTGGAGAAAGTTGAATTTTATAGCCAGTCACAGGACAACAAATGGACTATACCATATATCCCCTTTTTCTGTAGCCTACATACCAAATTTCAGCATATGTGTGTGTGTGTGTGTGGAATAAATGGTCAGCTGCCGAATCACACAGCTTACATAACAACATAACACCCTTTGGGTGTTGTTTGCTGTGTGATGCATCAGTCAACAGTGTATATGACAATAAATGCAGAAAAAGCAAAATTAAACTCGTGTGTCTGTATATATATATATACCTTGTGCATATTCAGGGGTTCCATTCTTCTTCCGTTTTGGAGGTTCAAGACTGCTATGGTTGAAAATTTGGAATTTCCATATCCAATACATGAAAGTCCTATCATTTCTCTTACCCAAAACATATATGAATTTATTAAAGTTTTATTTATCTTCACATGAAAAAAAATATTGGATATAAAGTAAAAATTTGCGTTATTTTATTTTAAATGGCATTTAGATTTTCCATTTGTATATATTTAAAACTAACCTTGTAAACCATTTAACTAAAACTTTAGCAAAAAAGAAAATAGGACCTATCATTGACAAAGATATCATTACTGTTTCATATATGTATGAGTACATAGGCTTACCTCCCTGTCATGAGGGCAGTATTTCATCTGTAACAACTTTAATTTTATATACATCCACGACCCATTGTCTCAGATTTATAATCATCATATAACTGGTCAGATTTCTACTTGTATCTTATGCTTTGTAACATCATGTCTTTTTCTTTTAATCACCTTCCAGTGGGATGGAAGGGTGGAACATTATGTGGATGATGTTTTACTTTCAATTTGTGTCTCACCTGTGAAGCATATGCAAGACATAGGTATGATTTTTTTTGGTTAGGCATCACCTTTAAGGTTTTGCATTTAGTTCGCTTTCTCTAACACTGTTGAGTGTATAGTCATTAAATTGGATGGGTGTCTTCATTATGGAGGGTGCTGCTGATCACAGGCAAAAGTAGGTCACAATGATCTACTTCTCATGCCCAAGTGATTATGTAAAGTTTTAGCATTTAGCTAAGTTTCTCTGGCACTGTTGCGTGTACAGTCATGAAACTTGATGGGTGCATTGATCTTGAAGGATACTTCTACCACTGGCAAAAGTAGATCACAGTGGCATGCTTTTCTTGCTCTAGTAACTTTGCTGAATGAAACATGGACGCGGAAGACTTGAATGTTATGAGCTGTGCTCAGCGAAACATGGGCATGGAAGCCTTTAATGTTATGACATTGTGAACTAGGTTTGAAAAATGTAGTTTTTATGGAATTTGCTGAGATATGTTCCAATCAATGACTAATACTCATTACTCAGTAAGGCCTTTACCTATTATCCATACTAGGCAGACACTGTAATGGTGATTGGGCAGGAAATGAAACATGCGAGTTGGCATTTAGGTTTTTTGGGGTGGGGGTTGGAGAATATTTAAATACAAATAATAAGCATAATTAGCTGACTCAGGTTGCAGAGAAAATTTATGTTTCAGAACTATTGGGCAACAGGTGTTTATTATTTTTGTCATAGAGGTAGAACAGAGTTTTTTCTTGGGATTTTAACATTGAAAGTCCCGTCAAGAGTTCCAATTCTGTTAATATACAGCGAAACCTTTCAAGACCGAAACATCACTAAACTGAAATTCTCTTGAAACCCCGGAAACAATACTGTATTTGTTTTGTGAATGTCATGTGATAAACAGGATGTGGAATGATGTGTCCTACTGGATTCAGAATAAAGTAAACATATATATTGTGCCAAGTGCAAAGACTGTAATAGGAGGAAATATAAGTACAGATGGAATATATGAACAACCTTTGTATTTTTGTTTCCTTCTAGCCAAATACTACATCTATATATGTAAAATGAAAAGGGATGTACCTAGATTAGATGGTTTGAAATTTTTCTTAAAGGCCCCAATAATTTGGAAAAATATTTTGCAATCAAATCTGAAAATGAAGAAACATTTATGTTGATTTGGGAACAGTGGGAGCCATTATTCCACCAGTAACTAAGAAAAATGTGTTATAATTCAAATGCACATTTTATAGCATGATGTACATTATAGTGTATAATGTATTTGTAATATATAATGTCACTTCATGCCTGATCAGCTGATATGATTTGAAAACTCTCCCTCTCTCTCTCTTTCTCTGGTTTCTTTCTTTTACCTTACAGTGATGACAAATTATTGTCTAGAACTTTATATTGTGCAAATATGTATTACAGGTATGCATCATCTATCTTTATTCTTTATGCCAATAAAAGCTATAAAATTTTTTAAAAAAATCCTTATGAAACTGAAATATTTGTACAGTCCTGAATTTTTCCTCCTTTAATTTAAATTAAAAAAATATTCAGTAAACTGAAATCCCTCTACCCTAAAAACCGAAACAAAAATGTTTTATCCCAATTTCTACACTAAAATGAATTCCATTAAACCAAAACTTCCTCCAAACATGACTAGGTAGCTGTCATATTCCCGTTGTGAGGTCAGTCAATGTTTTGGAAATAGCCCAGGACCATACATGTAGTAATACAAAGCCTGGCCAGTGTCAACAGTAGGCTAATCTGTAGTCTTTGCAATGGCGTAATTTAGAGCTTTCAAAGTTACTTGTTTATAATAGTACAGGTGGTTGTGCAAATCAAAGGAGATTATGTTTATTTGCCAGTCATGTATGTCTGATACTTACTATACACCTCTGATCCTCAGTCAGCAGACTTTTGAACTTACAACAAGGCTCGCGCTCACACTTTTTACATTAGTGCTGACAAAGTCCAGCAAAAGAGGAATTTTGCAACAATGTTCTCATATTTATTGACTAGTAATTTTTAAAATCATATAAATTTACATAAAGGTACAAATGCATGTGTTGAAACAAAAGTAATATATATGAACAGAAACAAGATTAATATATTAATAAAACACAAAGTAGGCATGAATCAATATGCACATTGTTTGATAACTAAGGGGACATAACTGATTATCATTTTATTTAGGTGAGATTTGAGATGCTCAGTAAACTGAAAGCTCTTCAAATCCAAAACATTTACCTGGTCCCATTGGTTTTCAGTCATGAGAGGTTTCACTGTAGTACTTTTGGGAAAATGGAGAGACCCAGCCCGATTTTCACACATTTTTCAGTCATAAACTCTCACTATAAGGTCAAAGAGAAACCCTGGGTGCAAGAAGTTGAAGTCTCTGGGCCAACCAGTGGTATAATTCTGGACATGGAGAAAATGTGATGATAATATTGCACAAATGTTTGTTACAAGAGTGTCTCTAAAATTCATCATTTTATGATATTGGTCTTGTTTTTTCTAGTCTTCTAACATCACAACAGCTAGACAACAAGCAACAAATGTACAACACACAAATGGAACCACTGTGAATGGACAAACCAGCATACCATTGAGACCTGGATTATGTAAGCTTTTTCAGTGTTTTTTTTTTCTTTCCATGTTCAAATGATTTTATTATATATTATCTATAACTGAAATTCTACATGATGATGATGATCATTGTAAAAAAAACAAAACAAAACTAACTGTCCATAGCCTACCAGTTAAGCCCACCCATGAGCTTAGATGATGCATGCATTTTATTTAGCAGGAAAACATTTCGAAAAAAGTTTAACATTGAGGTTAATCTAGGGTATGGATGGATGTTCAGACTTTGAGATGAACTTGGATGCCAAAGTGATCAAGATGTCAAACTTCCGCGAAGGTGGGCTTGACAAAAATTACTGACTAAATTCCATACAACAGATATCAGCTACACTGTACTTCGAATGCTCTTTACATAGTTCATGTTTCCATAATATCTTCTTGGATAATATTTAGTCTAATGGAATGAAAATGACAAGTAACTATGGAATTGTTTGGGAAAATTATGATGCAGGACTGCTTGCTCACAAGTTAAAGACACTAATTGAATTTGACAATATTTCAGAAATTTTTTTGTTTTGAAAATACAAATTTTGATAATTTTTATTTTTTAAATTTTCGTTTAAAAAACTTTAAATTGTCAAGATTAATTTAACAGATCTTGAAGTTTGGCAATATGAATCATTTTACAAACTTTTTCTTATATGCCAGTCATAAGATGGAGCATATTATGTTGTGACATCCGTCCATCCTTCTGTCTGTTCCCTATTTTGTTTCTGCACAATAAATCGAGTTTTCCTTCATCTACTATTACCAACAACTTTGTGGATTGCTTGCAATTGGGTTAAAGAAGAAGCCTATCAATTCCAAGGTCAAAAATCAGGGTCACTGAGACAGAAGGAAGATGAATGGTTTCTGCACAATAACATTAGTTCTACATCACAGGTCATGGTCTGACTTTTTTAGATGGCTTGCACTTGGGGTAAAGAAGAAGCCTATCCATTTGGAGGACAAAAGGTCAGAGATCAAGGTCACTGTGACTGAAAAAAATAAAAACAGATTTTGCACAATATTATTAGTTTCACTTCACAGACCTGGACCAAACTGTGGATGGCTTGCACTTAGGATACAAAGCCTTTTAATTTTGGGATCAAATGTCAGGATCACTGACTGAAAGCAGCAAAAATAATTTCACACAATAACTTGAGCGCTACATCACAGACCTCAGGGTTGCATCTAGGACACACAATTGTGAAAATCCCACTAAAATTGAAAATTAAGTGCATAATATTTGAATATCTGCAGACATGATCATGCAAAACATTGATTAAGTGCAAATATTCATGAATCATGCATGCTTTATTTCCAATAAATGTAGAAATTACCCATTTTGCTCCAGTACAGTTATGCTTTTGTGGACGACCATTTCAGTTGAATGAAGAGCGATGGTAGCCGAGGAATGCCAAATTTAGTTGAATTAACACTTAAGTTTTTAAAACGAAATGAATATGTCTAATCACATTAGTTAAACTGACTTGGGCATTCCTCGTCTAACCTCACTCTTCAAACAACTGAAATGGTGGTCAACAGTTTGATAAACGCAACCTCCTACCTCCTAATTGTGCCTCGATTTTCTTTAATAAGGAAAAATACATCTGAGTAAATATAATAGGAGTAAGGTGT
The DNA here is from genome assembly GCA_029931535.1 of Margaritifera margaritifera. Taxonomy (NCBI): domain Eukaryota; kingdom Metazoa; phylum Mollusca; class Bivalvia; order Unionida; family Margaritiferidae; genus Margaritifera; species Margaritifera margaritifera. The sequence goes on from JAQPZY010000719.1 coordinate 308,856, forward strand.
GCAACAGTGTCAGTATGGCTGCCAACTATGTCAGATATTCTTGAAAATTTGGCTTCCAGGTTTCCTGTCGTCGCAGTCGGAACAGAGCTACACAGCACCGATTGTTATGGCAGTAAAACTTCGACTCCCCATCATACATATCAGGGTCGACTTCTTACATTGTAGGACTCCCATCATTTTATGTGCCAGCAGATCTTGATCCACGCCTTTTTTTTCTTTTGATAAATTTGAATGATTGACATAGACTCTAATGATAGTAATGCCGGCACATCACACATGATGTCAGTAGTATATTGACACACAAATCCTGTTTATAATTTTGAAGAACAAGTCTTTACTGGAAGTCTTTACTGGATGTGGAGATTGGTGCAAATTGAGTTGTACCGGCAACGCATCAGCGACAGTAAAACCATCATTAATGTCTTAAATCCTCATATGTAAGACTGTTTTCCCCATAATAACATTATTAAAAATTTTGTCAAAAAATATCAAAAATGTTTAAATTTCTGTGGCTCCATATCACAAGGAGAGTCAAGGCATTATAGTTGCTGACCATTTATCATGGATTTCCTGCCACAAAATGTGATGTTCGAGCAATCAGAATATGCTTTACCTATCCTGGTGTGTTACAATACAATACATTATCACATGTATGCAAATTAGGCAGTGTTTACTATTTATCCATAATTTTATTACTATCAAACTATTAAGTAATCAGATATTGACATTCATTCATCCTAAGAAGTGATATATTCATTTCTTTTCCTTAACTCTTTTCACTTCTGGAACAAAATTCTACATAACAGTGATGTCTTTTGTTCTTGTAAAATGTGTTATCAACACAAGACAGAAGTTATTTTGTTCTTATTTTCTTACCTTTATTTCAAATAATTTTGGAGATGTTACTAATTTGCAAATGCTGATGTTTGACAAAAAACTGTGAATCACTTTAAATTTGTTGGAATCAAATTTTGTGGTTTGGTTGTTGGAATCAAATTTCATGGTTTGGCTAGAATATTTATATTTGTAGGTACTTAATTTCATGGCGTTGTCATTTGAGAAAAAAAATACAAAACATGAAGACTATTGAGTAACAATGTATGTATCTTTATTAAAGATAATGCCGACATTTATTTCCACGCATTTTCAAACAAGCAAGCTTAATGCCCACTGCAGTAATTAGGTTGATTAGATAAGTTATTCATTGATAAAACTTAGCATGAATTCCGAGATAAAAATCAAACTAGATGCTGACAACCTTTTGCATGCATGTACTAGCCTAATTCTGCTACTTGTATTAACACAGTAATAAGTTTTTTTTAGTGTTCTTAAAGACTGCTATTAAAATATAAACTCTTGACAATTAGGAATTCATCATAAAGAAAGCCAAATACAGCAAACCAGGCCTTTACTAAACATGCATGCAACCCCTAGATTTATATCTCACGGCCCAGGTTATTGCTCAGTTAATTGAACGGGAGGACAGCGGAGATGTATTATCAGCTAAGATCTTGATCAACCTGAAGACATATACCATTAAGGCAATTCACACAAAGCAAAGTGGATTATCTCCACACATGACAAAGTGTCACCTTGGACAAACATGATTAAAATATGATTTGAGAATGTGGAACTACAGTGCTGATCATTTATTCAGTAATAAAAATGGACTTTTGTGTTCCATTTGCTCAATAGAATTATGAAGAGTACTTGTGATTAACAAAATTAAAACTGCAGTGAAACATTTATTTTTTTACAAAACAAATCTTTTAATCAGACATGGTAATTGCTTTCACATCTCTCATGATCCATTCATTATGTTGAACTTTCAAACCGTCACATTACACAGTGTTTCCTAATTTCAATGAATTGCATCAAATTTTAGTCAGTTTTTTTATTATTATAAATGGATATAATATGTTCTTTGGAAAGTAAAGAAGGACATAAGTAATTTAATATTTTAGAACAATAGAGACATTGCATTAGAATAAAGTTTTTAAGTTTATGAAATTTTACATATGAATAAAACATAATCAGTAAATTTCCATTGTTCATCTTTCATAAATATATTATGATCTATATTTCTCAGCAATATAAATACCACTGGTATTAAAACAAGCACATAAACTGGTAATGCTCTATCATCAGATGGTACAGGGGGTGCTTTCAGTATCAACATGGAAAATATTTTCTTGTGACTTTAAATTCATGGTCTAGCTCACCCACAAAAACCACAAAAATTGGTTACCCCACAAATTTAAGTGATTCACAGTAGAGAGGATGTTTATCCAAAAACTTGTTACATTTGCAAATGGTTTGCAATCAACAGTTTTTATCTGCAAGATCAAATTATAGAACTTTTGCTACACAACCTAAATTTAAATATATTAATTTCAGTATCACCACCTCCTCCATCGACAAGGTCAAGGACACATAGTACCAATACAGCTTCAGCATCAGCAGCAAAATCAGGTCAGACTGTTATCATGGCAGCAGATAAAACATTACCATCTGCAGCAGGTTTGTGGTGTTGATTAGTACTGGTAGAGTTCAGCAAATTTTTAAAAAAAGGATTGCTTTTGCAGTTTTGTTTTCACTTAAATAAGTGAAATGCATGTTCTTGCATAAAAACATATGTACATAGAAGAAGTATAGGAAATGGAGACATTTCTATTACATCCAAATAGTATTTGCACATATGTATTGTATACTAGTTATATCTCCTGCATTTGCGGAAGTCTCCCATAAGTTTTGTCTTTCTCCCATACTCCCATGTGGGAGACATTTATCTCCCATAAAAAAAAAAATACAAAAGGAAGAAATTTTTTGTTCTTAAATTTGACACCGACTGAATAAATCAGTGGTTCCCAAATCCCGGGTCGCGACCCAAATGAGGGTTTTGGGTCACAAAAGATGGTATTTAGGGCTGCAATCAAAAAAGTTTGGGAACCACTGGAATAAATGAATAAATGAATGAACAAAATCATGGTTAAAATGAGTATAAGTATACAGGTAGACAAGTGGATAACCAGTCATTTACTCAAAGTGATATTGTTTGTTGCACATGTAATGTAAATTCCCCGAATAGTAATGTCTACATTAAGATAAGATAAGAATTCTTTATTTCAGATTGCATGGTCCATATGTCTAAATTAAAATGTATTTTAAACATGAAAAAATCACAGGTGTCTTATGACATGAATACAACTATTGAATGTGTCTGTCATTGTTTAGAAAAAAAGTATGTAAGACATTTAAAGAGTAGTTTATTCCATCTATCTATGATCTGTGAATTAAAACGAATAACGTAGATCCACAAAGATTTCAAGATAAAATTCTTTCTATTCGATATTCTTGTCATCATTGAAAACACGTACTTTCTCATTAATTCTTCAAAACTAAATACATTATAGTTTACAAACATGGTAGAGGCACTGTTCCATCTTGGATGGCTTAATAGTAAACAAAGACTATTGTTACAACCAAGAACTAATTTTCTTTTGATACATTCACTAAAGTTTATCAACAGAGGTGCACAGTGCATTGTGCATCAATAAGTTTTGAATAATCTAATCTTGATATTCAAAGAACAGTTTCTAAATTTACATAAAAGCATGTTGTTTGAGTACACAAAAATCTGTAGTATCTGATCATATTTTCATCATCTAACTCAGGGGTCTCCAAATTTTTTTATAAGGCGAGGGCCATGTTAGATTTTTGAAGGGGGTTTGCGCGCCAAAGCGACTGTGAAAAATTTAAATATATGCAAAATCGTTTTAAAAAAGTACAACACTTTGTAGGCTGGACAAATCGAAGCCGTGGGACAGATCCGGCCCACGAGCCGTAGTTTGGAGACCCCTGATCTAACTGATTGGATTTTAAAATATGACCCAAATAAGCATAACTGTTGTCGTATACAAAAGCATGACTGTTAAGAAGTACAGAGGGAGGAGATGGTAATTTGAAAGAGATTGACTGAAAAACCATGCATACCAATTTATGTGTATTATATATGATATGATTCTCAAATATGTAATGTTCACATATCTTTAATAATTTTTCCTTAAATCTGCAATAGAAGGACTTGTCAATGATGTATCATCAGCAAAACTAAAATTGTTATGAAATAAAGCATTTAGTGTCAGAAAAATAACTAAAATAATATTTGTCAGGAATATGATTTAAATTTGGATATTACACTCTGAACTTTACAAATATATCACTTTGATAAAATTGTATTTTCACTTTTTGATATAGTGTAATGCAAGTCCAGTTGTCACCCTTTCTGTCATCAAATCAGCGGATTCCATCAACAAATTTCATTTTATGCAGCATGTTGTTTTCTATCATGAGCATCTTCACATGGCACTTGAATATCTAGCCCCATCTTTGCTAGCTTAAGTCATCGATCCACTTCGTTTATCCTTCATGTGGAACTGAGTGTATCAATGACTCTTTGCTAGCTTAGATGACCTAGCCTGTACTAAATCACAACACAAGAGTTGATAAGGGTGACAGTGATTTTTCTTTGAGCAAGCACTCTTGACATATATAGCAGTCATAGTGCTGAATTTCTACTCATTTCAACTTTCTACTCATTTCAACCTTGCAAAACGAACATTGTGTCCATTTTTAGTGAGATCCACTGCTCCTTACATCCTATGACCATGTCATTGCACAACAGCTGATTTAAGCTGTTTGTTGAAGCAAAATTGCAATAATTTATGAACAGAGAGTTACTTGTAAAGCTGCCATATGTTTTGTTGGGCTACAGTGATGAGAGTATTGAAGTGCAGGAAGGACTGCTATTGCAATTTTTACTTCTAATGGGAAATTTTATTTTATTTGGAGTTGCAAAATTTGATCTGAAGTCACAGGCGTGAGGGAAGGACTGTAAACTCAGACATTTACTGATTATTTTGGATCATTGCATTCAAGATACAATTTGAAAATTGGAAAATTAAACAAAACTTACCTCTAAGTTGCAGTTTGAAATTCTCAGAGGCACGAGGTTACAGGCAGGGATCACACGAGATTGCATGTCTGTCCCAACTTCAGTCTTTAAAGTGTGAAGTGGACACATAACATGATCAAAAATCAATTTCTTCTGGAAGGCATGTGATTCCTGCTCAAGATCATGTGCCACCGAAAATTTCAGTGAAACTACAGTTTCCATGCAAGGTTTCTTTAATTTTCCAGTTCTAATTTGGCATGAGATCACATGAGATTTTTAAAGTGTGTACACCTAACCAAAACTTAGAAACAGTTTATCAAGAGCGTACATGTATAAAAAGTGTGCAGATTTAACCAGAACTCATATGTACACAATTTATTCCAGTGCCAAGTAACTGGGATATATTGGACAAAATATGGTCTTCATATGTACTAGAGGAAATTGGTTTCATGTAAAATTTCCTAAATGTACAATCCTTAGACCACTCTGCAGTATTGGTTGTTTCCATGGGGACATTTTGGTGTTCGTAGCATAAGTTGATGCTGGTACCATACTGTGACCTTTGAACACAATGGTATCTATCCCAGTGTCTTTTAATACTGTCTTTGACTGTGGAAATAATTTCTTTGCTACCTCAGATATTACTAGTTCTATATAAATATGTTTGTAAAACAGTAACAACACAACTTTACATCATGAGGATATTTGCAAGCTGTCACTGGTTAGACATGGAAACCCGGCATAGATTATATGAATAACTTATGGAAACAAAATGTTACACAATCTTGCTTTTTATCCACGCAAATTGGTTTTAAACTTTGTAATGTCTAACATCTTTGGCTGGACAAAAGTGCCATTAACATCACGAGTTTTTGTAACAAAGCTTTCAGTAATAGTTGATCTAAAGGATGTAAAGTTTTTAGATATATCAATACTTGTGATACATTCCATGATTCTACATATCATGGTACTTGAAGGTCTTTCCTTAAACAAACCCTTCATGAATCTAACCACCAGTGGGTCTTGGCCTGTGTTGACATTGCTAGACGATGTTTTAATAGTAGAGAGAGCACATTATGCTGTATTTAAAGCACTGTAAGCAACACTCTTTTTTCATAACACCACTTGATATCATAATCAGTCCACTTTGATGTCATAATCAGTCCACTTTGAAATTTTCTCTTCATTATTGTATTTTGGTCCTGTACAGTAATTAATAAGAATGGAAGTTGTTCCACTCGACACGCTATGTCTTTAAAACATTTCCTGATAAAGGACTGGCAATTAGCTGAAACTGCTTGTATAGAGGATGTTTTGCTTGGAATTGGAAAGGCAGAGCCATGTGTCTGTTTCCATGTGGATTTTTCTTGGCACTGAGCAACATAGCTTCATTACTAGTGGAAACCAACTTTGTATTAACAGTTATGACATCACAAGAATGCCTTCAGCTCAGTCCTTTGTAATCTTCTGCAACACTTGGTCCAGAACACAGAGAGGCAGAAAAGCGTTAGAGGTTAATATTTAAATATGAAATGGAAAAACCATCAACATAATAATACTTCAGGGTCTGGGCACCATGCAACTTACCTAGCAGGCTTGTTATTAAAACTTGATGCAAAAATATCGGTTTCAAATCTTGTATTGCAAGTTGTATCTTTTAACATTCATTGAGTTTCTGTTTTAAAATTCCTACTTTCCTTATCAGCTATGGTATTTCCATTGCAGATGAACAACAGTGAGCCTCGTATTGTTTTCTTTAGCTAGTTATCAGAATATGCTTGGTTTCTGTGTTGCACATTACCAGATGAGTGCCCCATATTCATTTATATTAGTCACAGATGTTGCATTATAAATTAACAGTTTGACATGTTTATTGTTCATCACTGCAATGAAGCTTCACAAACCAAGTAGAACACCTGCAGCTTCAGGAAATTTAGGTCAAGTTCATATGCATTCTATTGACCCCCAGTACTACTCTGCTCACATACAGCACTCCACCCTTTGGTGGATACATCTGTTTTCAAAATTATTGTGGGACTGCTTCAAGATGCAAGTGCAAAACTTGTCTACACAATTCTACTAACAATCAATATGCTCAAGTACCTGAGGAGAAAATGACATCTTGGCATCAACATACCCTGAACATTGACAAAGTGCTGATGTTTTCTCAGTTTTGACCACATTGTGAATAATAATCCCATGACATTGCCACATAGTATGCTAGCATTAATCCTGTTAGCTCCAATATATGTCTGATTGAATAAGATTTGTTCCTTCTCAAAGCTTCCACTCTTTGTTTACATTTTTTACACCTTTTTTGTCTGTAAGTGAAATCATTTTATCTGAGTTTGGGACATATCCTAAGAATAGTAAAATGTGTGTTGGTTCAAATAGTGACTTTTCAGCATTGATTATGAATCATAACTCTGATGTGCTCTTTCGTAGCTAAGACATTTTGCTTGCTTTCATGAAATGTTTGTCCTTGTAAATACGTATCTAATAAATAAGCAACTGATAAAAAACACTTTCCTATGCAGGTGTGCCAACACATTTTAGCAACTTGCTGAACAAACAAGGCCCCAAGGACAGTTCATTAGGCATACATGTATGTTGATAAAGTTTTCCTCTCCATATAAACCATAAGTATTTATGATATTGTGGGGCTATGCTGACCAAATAATGTGTCCTGTAAATCGATGGAAGCCATGTAACAGTTTAGTGTCATAAAACAAGTAGTTTATCACAATTGTTCCATCTTGAAATGATTTGATTGATTGAGCTTCTTTTATTTTTAGATATCCTTAACAACCTGTCAATTATTGGTCTTAAAAACACTGTGGAGTTAAGTTCACTATCACAATGGTCTGCTGTTTCTACACCTTCCTCACAAGCTTTGAAATTTCCCAATCTATGCTTAGCCCATCAGACTCTGAGCTATTTAGATGAGTCTCTGAATACAAATTGGTCAGAGTTTTCAAGAAATGTAATGTTGCACCCTTTTGTTAGTGTGGGGGGCACTGGGGGGGCCGAGTTGTCTAAGGCGCTCGCCTTTACAGATCACTGACATCTCACCTCTATCTGTGTGTGTTAAAGTCTTGGCTCGGCCAACGTGGGTATGTGAGAAAGCTTGCCAGTAGCTTCCAATGGTTTGGTGGTTCTTCCTGGGGTTTTCCCAGGTTCTTCCTCCTCCAAATATACTGGCCACCATGTATAGAATATCATGTGCTGAAATATTTAATATCGTTTATTTTCTTCCAGTAAACCAAAACCCCTCTTCTCCAAAAACCAAAACAAATTTCAATCCCAAGTTTCAATCTTACACACAGGAAAAAACAACGAAAAACCGAAACTCACTTAAAACTTGGAAATGTATTTTAGCTGCTAAATTCAAGACATATGCTGGACAAGATTACTTACAGTTAGCAAATACTGTAGTATGCTTATTGGTGATAAAATGTCCCAAGGTACACGAGGTTAAAACAATACTTGACATTTCCACCAACACTGATTAGGGCTGACAATAGGCTAATTTGAATTCTTTGCACCATAAAAAGAGCCAGCTTTTAAGATAAATTATTATTAACTGCACACTTGTAGATAAGCCATTTAAGAAACATTATTTTTGTCTGCTTTTTATCTAATTGAGACTGATGCTATTTGTTTGTGCAAATGATCCAGAGAACATTGTTTCTTGTTTGTTTGTTTTTTTTAAATCCCCTGGGCTTTATTAACCAGGTATGTGGCCTTGCTTTTGATGCTTTGCTGATGGAGACTGACAAAACAGTATTCTAAAAGTCAGATCCACTCAACTGATTTTCAAGGGGAAAAAAATCATTACATACATATATTTAAGTAGCCATTACTGTCATTTGTCTTCACCTGCATGTCAAGATGTCAGAACAACCAGCTAAGCATCTTAGGATTGAACTCTCCTTACGGGATAAAATTAGTCTGATCAGAGAGTATGAATCTGTGCTAAAACCTACGTTGAATAAACTTGGAGAAGAATTTGGCATAGGAACATTATGAATTATATGGAGTATTTAAACATTATGAATTATCATTCATAATTCTAATGGACTTAGAGCCAGGTTATATAAGTATCTTGTTCCTTAAATGTTTCTTGAGAAGATGACTGTATATCTGTGTGGAACAACTGTATTTATTCATGTGATTTTCGGAAGCAACATATGTTGTTCAGCTAATTTTTCATTAACCCTTTTCATACTGAAGCCCATTCAGACAGGCAGTTGTATAGAAGTGGAAATTTTTCAGTCAGTGGTGTAGCAGCAGGAGAGAATGCAGAGACGTTGGTAAACCTGGCTTTACAGGACAATTTTTTGAAATTATTTTTCAATGTTGTATACCATTTTAAAAAGCATAAAATTTTCCTTAAGGTCATATATTTTTTGACTGAAAATTTTCAGACGTAAAACTTCAGTTGAAAGTAAAGTTATGTAAGCAAAAATAAATGCTTTACATTTTTTTGTAATAACTTATTTTCAATGCAATTTTCCTATCTGCAATATTCATTTTACCTCCTCTATGTAATTGTATGAAATGGGGGGAATTTTATACCATTTAAGAAGGTGACAAAATAGTAAAAATCCATCAAGAATATCTAAAGTTATTACAATTTTTTAAAATTTACTCGCACGAGAATTGGAGAACAAAAAACAGAATAATCCTTACTGGTAAGTTGACAAAGCTTTTCATATTTTGGTTCAGTGTTTTTATTCCACAATAAATTTTAATGTAATAATATAAGAGTTATATTTGGTGTATTTTGGTCCATTTCCAGGGATGCAGGAAATTTTCATAATATTATGCACACACTCAACATCGGTATATGTGCGAACTTTATGAGAAGTGAAGTTCTCAAAATGTCCAATTAGCTTGAAAAGCATCCACGTCTTCATCATCATCAATATCCGAGTCAAAAATAGCAATTAACTATTTATCATCAGCTCAGTTCATTCGATGCAACCAAGATAACGATCCCCACTGCCTAAAATATAAATTCCCCCCCACAAAATTGTCTAAATTTTCATCAAAATCGGTATCAGCATCACGACCGCTTCAGTACTGTCCGCCATTTTGAATTACACACGTTAAAATTCAGTTTTGAAATCAAATTTTCTACTAACCAGTTCTCATCATCTCCGTTCATTTCGTCGAAATGAAGCTCATGATCTGCACTGCTTAAAACATAAAGTTTCCCCACAAAATTGTCTATATTTTCATCAAAATCGGCATCCACATCACTGCCGTAAATTGCTGTTTTAGCGCTGTCCGCCATGTTGATCTCCACACATTAAAAGTCGTGTTTGAAATCAAATTTTCAAATAACCAGTTATCATCAGCGCCATTCATTTTGAAGAAGTAAAGATAGCGATCCCCACTGGCTAGAATGTCCATTTTCCACGTGAAATGGTCTTTATTTCCAACTAATTCAGCAAGCACATAACTCTCTTCAATTCCCTCTTCAGAATATGACCGCCATATTTTATCTCTGCATGTTAAAACTTGATTTTGAAATCAAATTTTTACCAGTTTTGGGGTCTTTTAAACACAATCTGGCAATGCTATGTGTACCTTCTACCTTTATTTCCTTCTTTTCAAAAGAGTACACGTAAACTGATGACGTTTTATACAGTTAAACACGTGTCTGCAAATGTTGGTAATGGAATCTAGTGAACATACGACCGGAGTCGTATCCCGCTGGCAAAGGTAAAGTACAACTGGAGTCGTATCCCGCTGTCAGAGGGTTAAATGTTAAAAAGCGTTTTTAATTTGTGCACTCTTACACACACATACACAGATATTCTCTCATAATTACATTCTCTCTCTCATCACATAAGTGCTTATAAAAAGACATACTATTTCACATCTGCACAACCCTCAGTAAACTGAAAACCTCTCAAAACTGAAAATTAAATATGGTCCCAAGGGTTTTGGTTTTGAGGGGTTTCATATATATATATATATATATATATATATATATATATATATATATATATATATATATATATATATATGCACAGACAAAGTTTGCACACAGTAAATTAGTCATTCAACCAACATGCAATATGTACATGTTCCAATACAAAAAGCAGTCAGAATATCTAATCTCCTGTCAATTATATTTGGATGCCAGTTGGGTCAAACTCGCATTGGAGCAGGTCCAGTAGTTCAGGCACACAATCGTGTGTGATCGCAAGAGACCTTGTGATAAAGGATTGCTAAACGAGAATATACAAGTGTCAAATGTATTGATTACTCAGTTATTATGACAGTAAACTTAAACAATAACGTTGAAAGAAAAGATTTCAGTTTGAAAATTCTCATCTCTTTTCAGCTTCAAATCCATTCAACCAAGTGTCTTCCCCAACTGATCCTTTTGGAATGGGATCACTAGATGACCCCTTTGGAATGGGGTCCTTTAACCCAGCCCAGGCAGCGCCACAGGACATCGACAGGGCCATTCAAAACATGGACAGGGATTTCATGGATTTACAGGTAAATGGTTCAATAAAGCAGAAGTTATTGTTGTTAATGTACAAAATTTTAATTTTGTATATGAATAATGGGAAGCGTTTGGTCCAAACGTTTGATATGATAATTTATAAAATTTACTTCATATGTCTGTTCTCAAAACTTAACATGTTTTTCTACAAGGAAACAGAGTGAAATTAAATAAAAATCAACCTATGCAAGATGTTCATTATCAGAAGCCATAATAAATGAAACCATTGTCATACCATGCCATTGCCACAAATATGATTTTACCCTTGCCTATCAATCCATCCTTCTAATCAATAAGTTTGCATTTAGACCAGTTTCTTCTGCATTGTTGGAAACCATGTCTATCATATTTGTGTGTGGTGGGTCTTGAGGACTGCATCTTTAAGCTGCCAAATGTAGTTCATAGTGATCTGTACATTTTTCACCAAAATAACTACATTCTTTGTTAGCATTATACTTTCATGGGTTAGCTGATAATAGTAAAATAAATATTTTTTCTGGACCAGAAAAGGCATGTGACTGCTACATGATGAAAAATAGTGAAAAATTTCCACTTTTCATTATTTAATCCAATTCTAGGCTAATGACTTTTTTAATATTGCCCTTTTTTTGAGGTAAATACAAAGCTAAAATCACCCAAATTCTTTTAACCCAAATTATTTTCAATATTTGGGCTTGTAGACTGATTTGTATTTGCATGGATCAAGTGAACTAACTAATAATTCTTTTGTTTCAGAGTGGATTTAGCCGAGGTTTATCATTTGGGTCAGAAGACTTCAGTTTAGGTGACCTTGACCCTTTGAACCAAAAATAGAAGATGGTTACCAAATATGGAAGTGGTGGAGGCTGCACATGTCTCTGTTGAATGTGTACTGGCTTATGTGTTCATATATGGCTCGATGTGGAAACGAGAAAAGTGTTTATGTGGAATTATGCAATATGCATGAGATTTGGCCCAAAGACTGTATCAAGTCCTGCTGTAACCACAGACTCTGGAGAAATTATTCCACAATAGTTGGCAATATTTTTATAATGAAAATTAGAGCTTGAATATCAAGTTTAATACAATTTATGTACCATTGTTAATGAGGATTTTCAGCAGAGTTTTTATTCTGAATTTACAGGTTTTCCAATGAATGTTATGGACAGAAATACAAGAATTTTTCTTTTGAATATACTTTTGCTATTAATATATATAAGCATGTTTAAGGATATACATGTATGTAATAAATTTCCTTAAATTGGGAGTTTCCTGATATACATTTATGTAATAAATCTCCTTCAATGGGAGTTTTCCTGATATACATTTATGTAATAAATCTCCTTCAATGGGAGTTTTCCTGATATACATTTATGTAATAAATCTCCTTCAATGGGAATTTTCCTGATATAAATGTATGTAATAAATCTCCTTCAATGGGAGTTTTCCTGATATACATGTATGTAATAAATCTCCTTCAATGGGAGTTTTCCTGATATACATGTATGTAATAAATCTCCTTCAATGGGAGTTTCCCTGATATACATATAAAAAAATCGCCTTAAATTGGAGTTTCCCTGATATACATGTATGTAATAAATCTCCTTCAATGGGAGTTTTCCTGATATACATGTATGTAATAAATCTCCTTCAATGGGAGTTTTCCTGATATACATGTATGTAATAAATCTCCTTCAATGGGAGTTTCCCTGATATACATGTATGTAATAAATCTCCTTCAATGGGAGTTTTCCTGATATATGTGTATGTAATAAATTTCCTTCAATGTGAGTTTTCCTGATATATGTGAATGTAATAAATCTCCTTCAATGCGAGTTTTCCTGATAGACATGATTCTACCAGTTAAGATGTACCAGTATTAAATTGTCTATAACAATCAATCAGAAATATATGAAATTATTATTAATACACATATAAAAATGCATGATTTCACAATATTTGAACAGTGCAAAGATGTATATGAACATAAACATGCTACGTGACATATACATGTGATAATAACAGTGGGATTCAAGGGAGATATTCATTGTGATTATTCTGTATTGTTGCTAATTATGTTGTCATCAAAGAGAAATAGTTATTTGCTGAAATAAATAAGGATTCTTGTGTGCTTTCATTAGTGTCTGATTCTTTAGGATTTTCATCGAACATGGATCATATTTGCTTTTTGAGACTGTTGATCCTCACTTATATAAAGATATTCACCATTGTCACTGATTTTTTCTAGATCATTCTGCTTAGTGGTTTGCTTACAAACATCAAACAAGGTCAGTAATTTTAGTTCTACTGGTCATTGACCAGAAGAGCCTATGGAATGGCCTGTTGTCTGTTGTCCAACATCCATGTGTCCGTTAATGCAAGTTTGTTATCACTACTCCTCCTCAACTTCTTGGAGGATTGTCATGAAACTTTACAAACACATTCATCCCAAGGTCTGGTTGGTCCTAAACAAAAATGGTGATGCTCAGACCTCCAATATTGCTGCTGCAGCAGCCATCTTGAAAATCTTGCTAGCACTACTCCTGAAGGGATGGTCATATCAACAAGGGGGTTCAACTAAAAGACCTATGATGTCTAGTGGGTCCTGAACAAAAATGTGCTGAACTGACATCATATCGACATGGGGTTTTCACTAGAATTCTTATGATGTCTAGTTGGTCCATAATGAAAATGGTTACACTTGGACATCAGATATGGCCACCACAGCAGCTGTCTTGAAAATCTTGTCACTATTCGACCTGCATAGATGGTCATATCAACATGCAGTTTGCATTAAAAGACTTCTTATGATGTCTAATTAGTCTTCATTGAAAATGGTGCTGATCTTACTACAGTATGGAGACCATAGCAGTCATCTTAAAAATCTTGTTTTTGCTACTTCTCCTAAATGGAAAGTCTTATAAAGATCGGGGTTTCACTAGAAGACTTCATATAGTGTCTAGTTGGTCTTCAATAAAAATTATGCCAATCTGATGTCCAATATGGTGACCATCTTGAAAATCTTATAACTGCTTCTAGATTGAAAGACGTATTGAATTGGGTTTTCACCAGAAGACTTCTTATTATTTCTAGTTCGTACTAAACTGAAAATGGTGCCGATCTGACATCCAGTATGGCAGCCGTCTTGAAAATCTTGTTCGTACTACTCCTAAATGGCAAGTCATGTTGACATTGGGTTTTCATCAGAAGACTAATTTTGATAATCTGGTTGGTCCTGAATGAAAATAGTACCAATCTGACGTCCAATATGGTCACCTTGGCAGCCATCTTGAAAATCTTCTGGTCGCTACTCTGCCTAAATGGAAAGTCATATCAACATGGGATTTTCACCAGAAGACCATATAGTATAAAGTTGGTCCAGAATGAAAATGATGCCCATCTGACATCCAGTATGGCCACCATGGTGACCATTTTGAAAATCTTGTCATAACTACTCCTTCAGAATCAATGGTTATATTGACATAGGGTTTCCAATCAAGACTTCTTATGATATCTAGTTGGTCCCAACTGAAAATGGTGCTGCACAGACATCCAATATGGCTGCCACAATGAACATTTTGAAAATCTTGTCACAAATTATCCAGAATGGATAGTCTTATCAGCACTGGGGTTTTCAGAAAAGTCTTCTAATGGTGTCTAGTTTGTCCTAAATAGTCCTGATCTTACTTCTGATATGGCTGCCACAGTTACTAATTTTGAAAATATTATTGCTCAAGAATATCAGAGATGATTTCAACACTCGGCAATTAAAAAGAAGAAATGGTCTTATCTTGCATTCCTTTCAGACATTCGAGTGTCAGTGCCTTCGAGGGACTCTTGTTTATGAATACACCTATCAGGTCAATACTATTTAGAATAGCCTCTCCAACTATGTAGAGAATGGAATATCCTACATTTGTATCTATGACCTGTTAAAATGGTGTGTTGTGCATTAACATGTCATGTTCAGTAAGAGAGTTTAAAGCTCTTGTATTGAAGCCATGTTGATATGCTTTCCAGGAAGTAGAGACAAGGTGCCAGTCTAGATAAATTTTCAGATAAATAATGCAGAGCAGTGGATTGCTGTTCATGTAGAATTACAACAGAAACTAATTATTCTGGGTTGAAATTTTAATATGAAGTAGCAGGTAGCAAATTTGTGCTCTGGTAGCAAAATGACTTGCACAGTATCAACAGTTTTGACCTAACATGTTTTCAGCCTCGGCTGCTTTAGAAACTTTCTGATATCCACGATATTGTTGTACTTGCTTATTTGGAACACATGGTCTGCTGTTATAGAATTAAACCAAATTGCGTGCACATTCAACTGATCCATATATTTTCAACACTTTTTAAATTGTATTATTTTCATGGGAACATGCTCATTGTCATTATCAAGGTGAAGGGGCTGCCTAGAAAATTTCAGAAATTACCAAAGACATTGATCTGCATTCATTTTGATGCAAACATTGGAAATTTATTACTCTATCCTTGTCAGGAGAAAACTGTTAGAAAGGCTGTTTTTGATCAGTAAATTCAAACCTTGTGTCACTGCAATCTTTCTTTTCAGAATTCATCGTAGCAAAATTTTCTGCAACATTTTTCACTAGGTTAGAAAAACCATCAAATCGGTAGCAAATTTGCTTGTTATTAGTATGTGTTTCAAACGCAGCTTTGATACTTGCTACAGTGTATTTCAAACCATGAAATGTACATCATTGCTGCTTACTTCAGGAAGACCGACATTTCTTTAAGCAGTAAAAGACTGCTTTTTTTAATTCTAATCTCTATTCCAGCATATTTAAGCTACCATGTATACTCCTTTGGGGAATTGACAGTTGTAAAATAATTTGCTATAAAAGCAAGTTATGTTTTGTGCATCATGTATTCGAAGGATGTAATGTATGCACTTGATGCAAAACTTGTTGTTGGGATAATATTTTTCTTCCTTTTTTCCCGCAGTATATGAATTGGATGTGGATATATATGCATGGAATAAACTGCAATATAGTAATATGGTCCTTTTTATAAGTAATTTCGCATAACACAGAATGGAAAGCTTCTACTCTGAACTGATAAAACATAGTGTCTAGGTAAGGGGAATTTGATTAATATACAATCAAACAGTATGCACGGAGTGTATTGGCCATCTTTCGCTTGTGCTGGTGTAGTTGTCACTAGTTACACTCCACTTCACAGTGTAACATCCAAAAGTCAGGCCTGTATTCAACTGTGGTGTATGTATTAACCAGTTATAGATTTATGACACCAGCTGTGAAACCTTTGAAGATGTAGTCAGATGCACAAGTTAATCCACTAACTGGCCAGATAGACCCCAGTTTGTGTTTGTAATGTTACAGTGGAATTTGTATCCATCAAGCGAAGTACAAGATTTTTTACTTACACCAGTATGCATCATTGAATTAAACTCTACATCACTCTTCATTAGCACGAGTGTAGCTTGGTTGGTTCACTTTATGTATACTGTATGCATTTATGACCTCCACATTTGTATTTACAGCTTTCATGCTGGATTTAATGGCATTAAAAACTTGCAAACTTTTTGTTTGCTGGACAGTTGAAAGGGGAAAAATATGTCTTTCTAGAGTCTGATGGTATTAAATGGAATTTAATCCATTTACAATAGAAATATAAGGGTATTCATATGTTTCTTATGCTTTAAGAAAATAAAGAGATGATTCTTCCTATGATTTTTTTTTTTCTTTCCATATTTACGGCAGCTATTGAGTAATTTGAAGAATATTACTCTGTACTCAATATTTTTTATGACAGGGGCATATAGAGTTGACCTTGTCCATCCGTTCCTCTGCTTAGCGAATATTCTTGCTTAAAAGTCAAGTCCAACTGCAAGCAACAAAGACCATGATCTGCCGTCGCATAATGCGCTGGCAGATCATAGTCTGTGTTGTTTTTTGTACTGATTACTCCCTACAAACTGCATAGACTTGAATCTGCAAGACTCGGCTTCCAATTTTATTTGAGTTTTTCTTTTTAATCAAATCAGTCTTCTGCTGAGGGCTTAAATCCCTTAGCCCAAAGTAGTAAATTCTCATGATGAGCAATGTCTAATTAAATCCCTATATATAACTATGGCATCATTTTACTGTGTTGGAGGAGCCAGTCAGGCTTTTAATAAACCAAATTTTGGCTAAGGATCCCGATTGACATACTCTGTGTGACTAGTTCACAAGTAATGTATGCTTAGACAAATTTTAATCATTTAGTACAGAGCTGCTCTTTATAACCTTTGGTTTTAGCTCGTAGGTATCCTAAATTTGGCTATTGTCTGTAATGTCTACATGTATGACTCCTAGGCAGAAACCAAATTTTGGTTAAATGTATGCTTAGCCAAAATTTGGCTAGTGTCTGCAATGTCTTTTTGTATAAGCCACATGGCTGTTAGAAACCAAAATTTGGCTAACTGTATGATTAGCCAAATTTGGCTATCCACTACATTGACTTTTTCCATGATGTACATGTATGACTTTTGGGCAGAAACCAAATTTTGGATAAATGTATGCTGAACCCAAATTTGGCTACTGGCTGCAATGTCCCTTTTTGTATAACCTACAGGTATGGTTCCTTGAATCCTAAATTTGGCCAAATGTATGTTTAGTCAAATCTGGCTAGCTACTGTAAAGTTCATTTTCATAACCTACATGCGTGACCCTTAGCAGTCAATACAACTTGGACTAAATTTATTCTTAGTCATAACTGGGCCAGTACCTGCAAGGTCAATCTTCATAATCACTGAGTATGGCTCTAAAAAAGAAATAAAATCTCAGCTAAATGTATGGTTAGTGAACATTTGGCAATGGACTGCTGTGTTTAACTTACATGTTTAACCCCAAGGCAATACTAAAATTTTAGTTAAATGTTTCCTTAGCAAAAGTTTCGGCTATAGACAACTTGGTATCTCTCAATACCTTCAGATGGGGTTACATCAGATTAAAAGCTTTGTTTTATGAATTACTGCATTAGAAACAGTGATACATCTCCCTCTGGGCATCTGTGAATAGAGACGACTTGGAGCATCCATTAATCAAGACCAATTCCTGATACGAATCCTGTTTGTATGACTATTTTTTCTCATAAACGTAGTACCTTCCAATTAAGATTAAAAAGTTAAATAAGTGATGGAAACAAAGAAGCTTCTTATATCTGAAATCAATTTCATCAGAACCACATGTTTTGCATCTGCATGGGACAATCTCGTGTTTCTTTACTGAAATTTAAATGCATTGATAAAATTCAGTGTACTGAAAATGAAGATTACAAAATTGTGGTTTATAAAGACTTTATAAAAATGCCAAACATGCTAGAAGAAGAAATCTTGCAGTATTTACTTCTCAATTAAGCAGTCATCTGCTGAGAAAGGATATACAATAAGTCCTTTTTATTGACAATTTGATGCAGTTCATCTTGTTTTATAGGCATCTATTTCTTGGATAGTCCCTTTTGTATAAAAGGTTACTTTCACTATATTGTCATTTTGTTTTCATAATATTGTGACTTATTCCAAAAAATAGTTTTATTTGAGGGTTACAGTATATGTATCAAAGTTTCTTAGAAGGCATTTCATCTATTTCCAAAAACTATTTGGTCAGAAAAGTTGCATATCACCAAAATTCAGCAGAAATGCGCATATTCATTACATAGCTGTGAGATTTTTCAAATGAAAAAGCATTTTTGCAAGTATACTATACAAGTATATTAGTAGCATAAGAGCTTGTAATATCATTAGCAAATACAAAAGGTCAACCATGTAACGGTGATCACAACTAAATCACAGCAAGGTAATTGAATGCGAGATGCATTTCAAGATAATCTGTTATATTTCTTAATAATTAAAAAAAATGGTATCTTGTAACAAAGGCTGTTTTGTGACCTCTAAGGGTAAATATTGGGTACCATAGATACTCGTGTATAATCTAGTTCCAAATGCGAACAACATAGACCATGATCTGCCATCGAATAATATGCCGGCAGATTAGAGTCTATGTTGTTTGTTCAACTGATTAGTCCTTACAAACTGCATAGACCCAGATCAAAGGTTTAAATGTACTAAATATTTATTTGCATTCCTTAGTTATAACTGAAAAGGTGTAGATTCTAAATAAAAAATGGAACTGAAGAATATTACATGTATGACATGTCTGTTGAATGTAAAGATTCTAACAACATTTGGACACTGTATACACACACAAGATAAAATGTTACAATATAACTTACAGTGAAGGCATATATATATATATATATATATATATATATATATATATATATATATATATATATATATATATATATATATATATATAATTTTGCAAAGTTCATAGTCAGTTTGCTGCATTTATCTCAATCAATCATTGACACATGCAATCCCTTGCAGGATCCAGTGCACTCAAAAGGATTAGTATTCACCATATGATTGGATTTTATATATATATATATATATATATATATATATATATATATATATATATTTCCTGTTCAAGATATGTAATCAAACCCATATGTATATATATATATATAGTTACGACTAGGGGTAATGTAACAAAAGAAAAGACTCAAACAAGCTTTCAAGATATAAAACACAAATATTTAATTTCCTAAAATATTAAAATATTTCAACAAACAATCAAAGTGAAAGAATTAAAAATAACTTACAGTATAGAATATCCTTAAAAGTCCTAAATTGTTCTGAAGTTCACTGATCCGGAACTTAATCCAAATTATTCCGAATGGAGAATATTCCGAATGAAAACACTAAAGTGCTGATGTACTAACAAGAATTAGTTTTATCCAAATATTATTAATTCCAAGTAATCCTTGTGAATGTGGAATATCACACAAGTTCTAGAAATGTTTCCGATAATTCCAACGGAGCTGAATAATACTTAAAGTTTAAGTAGCAGTACTAAATCCAAAATGTACTGTATAATAATATATCTGAAGCAGAATACCACACACAAAATGAACCAATCTCGTTTATGACCTCTCAGGCTGACGAACTATATAGAAGAATCACGAACGTTGCGATACATCTTATTATATAGCTTTCTTTATAATGCGTCTAACAAACAAACAAAACCCATTTCTTATTCCGTCTCAAATCAGCAACTCAGTATTATTGAATCTTATTAAAATGATTCATCAGTTGAATTGCGAAATCTATGTCAGAACTAAAGTGCCCACTCGCTGGATCACATGACATTACTAATGCTTCACCGACAATATTGATTTTCTCAGGACCAATGTACTGGGTCACATTGAATTTACCGTATATGTGCACTCTGCAAAACGACACCTATTAGACTATTATACAGAGGTCATAAACTAATAAAACTATACCATTATTTAAAAGAAAAGATACATAATTCCATAACAATATATATATATATATATATATATATATATATATATATATATATATATATATATATATATATATATATATATATATATATATATATGACTACAACATCGTTATAGACTTTAGCATGGTCACACCGTCAATAACATAGTCCTATTTTATAATGTTCATATGCCAAACATTGAATGCCATCATCTAACAAATAGCGTTTTTCATCAAACAAGAGAGGATAGTTTTTATTATTTTTTTGTAAAACAGCTGATGAGAATGACTGTGAATCAAACTCATACTTGGGCATATTTCACACTCATCAAACAATGCATTTATATATGAGTTCAATTGTAGATCCTTTTCTTAGAGTTACTTTACTAATGGCTTTATTTTCTTCTTATAAATCACAAACAAATCATACATTTTAGGTCTCAGAGCCTACAGAGCATTATAGGTTTCCCGTTCATTTCGTCCTTCATTTTACCTTAAACTTATTATTGATATCACTGTCCAAAAATGATCTTTTTGATAATCAGATGTGTCGAAATAGTCTTGATGCGCTTTCATATCCTGATATACATTTTCCATTTCACATAAGAAAAGAAAACTATCTGTGTCAGTCATTTGCATCTGAAGGTTATCTTGACAGGTTATATGAAAAGCTTCGAAAAATCCAATGTACACATTCCAAAGTAACTTCGCTTAAAAGGTTTCACTTTCACCCGACTTAGTTTCATTGCCACTAGGTTTTCGTCGAATATTCGGCAAGCTTTGAAAGTAAGTTTCCTTGTGAGTTTCCTCAGTTTCTTTTCTGCATGTCTTAAGTGTACATCCACTTGTTTACCTACATTCTCCATTCTCTTTCATGTACAAAAAATCATTAGTTAAATTAGTTCATGAAAGATTTCATCAAGAAGTCATAAAATTTATCTTCAAATTTATAATTACCTTCATATTAAAGAACCACAAAAAGTAATGGAATTCATCTTAAATTGTATAATTGCCTTTCATATTAAAGAACTAAAATCAGTTATTAAATTTATCTTCAAATTTATTATTACCTCTTTGATATTAAAGAACCATCAAAGTAAATGAAAATATCAAATTTCATGAATTAAGAGTGTGCAGCATAATAGTAGTTTATTTTAACATAATCAAAATTTTAACTTACCGAATACAGAGCAGTTCATTGGTTTGTATAAATTTTTCTCAAACGTTGATTTTGCTTTCTTTCTCATCTCTGTGTTGAAATCAATGTAAGGTTTCGTCCAAGCTTCTCGATAAAATTCTAGTATTTGCTTTAGTTCCATTTCCAAATAAAATTGCCTATATAATGCAGCATATAATGATCCTTGTCTTCTAAAGTTGCTACTAATTTATCCACTCTAGGTCTTGGAGGGGGATTTGATTAATCTTCTTCTATACCATGTAACGGTTTCTATATTTTAGCATAGGATATAACTGCTCATTTGTACTATGTTTTATATATCGGAATACAATGGCAAACAATTATGTTCATCGTGTCAGAGAATCTTCTAAAATGTAACCCTTAGAGATTCCCTTTGATATCAATTGAACATTCTTATTTCATCATCATCAAAAAACCTATTTAAAAACCGTTGGTAGCTTTGTTTCAATCATGGATTTTACATATAAATTGTTTGCTTACAAATATTGAAAAAAGATGCTGGTTTAGATGGATCCTAATTTGGAACAAGTGGGTTTGTTAGCTCATTTGTATCGATTAGAAATCTGAGAAATTTCACCTCTTCTTCCTCTCTCTGTGAATAAACTCTGATCAAAATATATCATCAATTCCAAATACGCACCAATCATTTTTAAACAAGTTGACCAAGAGAGTCCAACAGAACTGTTGAAATGGCAAGAATCTAATTCATATTGGTTTAAACACACATTTGGAAAGTGTTCGAAAACATCACGCAAAAGAACAACATCTGTTTTCAGGTACATATGAAAGTCGTCTAAACTTTTCAGTCTGAAAGGTCTAAATGCATTTCAAGCATTTTGATGGTCCTCAATATAGACACATTTTTTCACATCAGAGTAAAAAGCATTTTTAAGAGATAGTTGGGTTTATTTAACTTTATCTTCATGCTCCATACATTCATATGGATAAATGCCTTTACGCAATAGCAACTCCGCATGCAATGATAATGGAAATTCCACTTTGAAATGGTGAAACACATGTATTCCATCAAAAGCCAAATTTTCTACTAATGTTTCTTAGGATGAATTTAACAATTGGAAACTGTCGATAAAACGAAATGGTCCCATTGAAAAGATGGTGTGTAGTTCAAAATTTTGAGGAATGCATTTAAAATCAGCATCTAGCAGAGAATGTGTCCATCACAAGATGAAAAATGACTTGAATACATTTGACCTGTTTGGAATGCAAGTTACAATTTGAATGCGTGAGTCCAAACATCTTACCACTAACATGACAATGCTGTTGAACTTTTTGTTCATTATGATAAACTTTTTATGGAAATGCAACATTTTGAAGCATTTGTAAAATTGATTGCATCTCCTTTAGTTATTTTCATCCGTTCAATTTTATCTGAAATCTGCTCTATCTCATCTTTTTCTTTCATCAAACATTCTATCAAGTTAGCTGAAGCATCTCTACCCCTGTAGATGATTGTAGGTTTTGTATACCTTGAATCAACGCAAACAACTTTGTATTCAAATATACAGAGCTCTAACCTGGATATTGGGACCATCCTTGAATCTTCAGAATTTGGATGACATGATTAAATTTTCCTGTTTAACGTTTCAAAATCTGCATAAATCACAAAAGATACTCTTAATTGCGTTTCAAAATCTTTGAATTCTGAGTTATCATTTGTAGCAGCTTCTGGCAATTCTACTTTTTGAGGGCTATTAATTGAGCAATATGGTACATGATTTTATAATCTCCTCTCTCCTTTGAAGACAATTAAACAATAGGGGCAAAATAAGTGTCTATTTGCTTTGGATTTTATTCTCGATTAAAATCCTTTATCAGGCAATACTGGGATTTTTTTCAATTTTTGAATGAAGCAAATTTATATGATGAATTATTCCCGTATTTTTTATTTATTTTTAAAGGTATTATATATTTATGTTCAAAGGCAAACACATTTATAGACATATTTGGATTCTGTTTTCAAAATGTATCTAGCTTCGACAGCTCTACTGGGTAACTTAGGTCATTCATATTTAATTCATACTCCAGAAGCTCATATTGTTTTTCATTTGAAGTGAAGCAAGAGTACGCCATGTAAAACATTTATTATCTAAATTTCTAATGCTAAGTATGCACATTTTTTTCTTCTTCGACATATCAATTCGATCATTATAGCTTCATATTTGTAGATCTAGTCTTCTGATCATTAATGGCTTTTACCGTGCTTTTTTGTTTGGTTCTAGGTGCAAGCAATCACTCCTGTGCCATGATTATAATTCTTTCTCAATAGTTTTGATTAGCAATATGATCTTTTTTCAAGTACCTTAATAATAGTTTACGTCAAGTTTCATATGTTATTCCTTTCTAAAAAAAAGTGTCGAATGACTAATTTGTTCTTTGCTAACGTACTATTATCCTTCTTCGATTCCCATGCAGTACATTAAATACTATTTGTACAATACCTTTTATCTTAGGTAGTTTTATAGTTTCACAATTTCTTTTATTTGTTGGTTAGTAGTGGAAACTAAAAGTCGCAAAAATGTCTTGCGTTCTTCACTAGAACATTCATATTGTTTTACTGTTTTCCGGGAGGAATACAGTAGTCAACTGACCAGATAAATATGTGTACGAAGTTTATACTCTGAGTTGAACTGTGGTGATAAATCTAGTACAAGGTATCCATATTTTACTTTCAGTTGGTCTTCGGTAAATATCCATGAAATAATTTGTCTGATCAGGAAACATTTGCTTGCTTGAATTTTGAACTTGAAATTGATCACGCTGGTTTTTGAACAAATTAAATAATGAGTGTTTAAACTAATTGTTCAAAACTGTTTTCCACCAGCAAATAAATTCTTAACCTCAAAAAAGTTGCAAAATTCAAACGATGACTATAAAGACAAAAAAGGTCAACCACATCAACATTTTGAGAAGCTTTTTGAAGTATATCCCCAATGATTAGCAGTTTATGTTCTGATTCTATAGCCCACATTTCTGAGTCTTGTCTCGATGGCAAACCTTCGAAAAACTCAGTATTTGGAATAGATTGTTTCATTTCTGAGAATAACATTGGTTCGCACCAAAGCAGTAAAATATTTTGCTTGTTGGTTCTGTAAATAAGCCACTGTTGTACTTTTAAAATTTCTTAAAGTAATATTGTCTTTCAGGATCCAGTAGGGAGATACAAGTTGAAGGGCCTTCGAATTTTACTAAAGCTTCAGATTCATTAGACGCTAGATGCGACATTATTTTACATGTTAGTATCTTTCACTTGATAGGCGTCTATTCAGCTATTGAATGAGTTTGGAACACCTTCCCATTGAATAAAGTATTGAAGTTTTCCTTTACTTTTCCTTTATTCAATATTTTTTCTTTTATGAACCAGAGACTGTCTTCATCTTTCTCGACTTTTTGAAGTTCTGAATTATAAAATAAGCCTTTTATATCTTCCTTTTACAGATCCTGAATTTTACACAGGGAATACCTTGTTTTAAAAGTCTATTGCATACTTTAAACACTTCCGATGTGTACTGCTGCTGATATGCATATAAGGGATGATTTCAAAAAGTGATTTGTATTAAGTCACTCTTTTTAAATTTTGATTTTTTATGCTTGACTATTTTCTTGGGTTTGTTCAAAATACGTAAAATATCTGCCTCATTTTCCTTCTTAACGTCTTTTGCGCCAAATTATTTAAACTACGCTGAGGAGAAGAGTTTTAGTTTTCAATTTGTTCAAGTCGTCAGTATATCGATAACGACGATTGTGTCTCATTGACCCGTAAAGAGCTGTTTTTATGATTTTTTGCACTCTCTCGACATAATTAGCTTTAGCAGGGTTCTGAGTTGTATAAAAGTAAACACTATTGTCTTTCATACAATTTTTAAAACACTGGCTTACAAAAATTTAGACCACATGTCTGACCGAAGTTTGGCGGGCTTGAGCCCTTTAAAGATCTTTTTCACTGCACTTTATATGGATTTAGCTGATTTACTTTTCAAAGGTTTAATCCAGAAGTATCTGGAATATATATCGATAACAAAAAGTAAATACTGAATTCCGTCATTTTTCATTGCTAGGTTTGCCATCAACATGAGATCTGTATTACATTGTTCATCGAGGGAGAAACGCGTACATTATCAGTTGGGAACCTGTGCCAAACTCGTCTTTGAAGAGAATGCGCATCTTGATTATTGAGCCACCTTTTGACGAAATGTGAGCCACCTTTTGATGAAATGTGAGACATGTGAGCCACCTTTTGATGAAGTGTGAGCCACCTTTAGACGAATGTGAGCCACCTTTGATGAAATGTGAACTGAACACTGGGGCATTTTTCACTTAAAATGTTATATAGTTTTTGTCGACCAGAAAATGCAGCAGGATTTGATATGTCAAAATAATATTTTCCTGAATTTCATCTTTCTTTTTTATCTATCATCCTTGATAATACTATAAGACTAATACACATTATCTGCTAGTGGTTTTTATACTCGATTAATTGACAAAACTTCAATCATACAAAATAAATAACTTTGTAGTTGACAGCACCATAATTTACCTGAATAGAGTAAAGTTGAGGAAGGATCGATACACTTAAAATTAATAAACAAACATCAACAAGCAGATACAAAAGATAATAGAGCGGAATAAAGAAATGTCAGAAAAGATGACAGAAAAAGATTTAGAAATCGTAAAAACAATTTTAAAATAAAATAATTTAAAAAAGTGTTAAAGATTAAACATTTTTATTAACTGGATATGGTATGTTAAATCATTTAAATTCTGAATATAATACATTTAATTTAAAGACATTTTAGATTCAGAAACTTAATATATACTAAAAGAACAATTTCTGAAAGAAAACAAATTGCAATGTGTATAACATTTACTTGCTAAATCGTTTTTTTAGGAAAATCATTCTCAAAATGTTATCAAAAAGTTTATCTTTCCTCTGAATAGTTTTTAATGCAACATCCCGCCATTGATCAGAGAACAGTTTCTTTTTATATATTAGCAGTTGATCTAATGGTACATCAAGCTTTCTGCTGACCTCTTCCCATTGTCAAAGTACATCCTTATCATCCACTGCCTCTAAAATATCACTAAAAACTTTTATGAACTTGTCGCTGGTTGAATACATAATATACTCATGGTGTTTTTGAGAAGGGTGACACACTAGGCATCCATAACAGTTTTCCAGAGTTACCATTTCAATTTTATCACTCATGGTCTTGGCATAAAGAATGTTTAATTCATCATCTGATACACTATATTCTGATGAACCATTTTCCATTTTCTTTTCTTCAAGCCTTGCTTGAATTCAATAAAAGTCTTCAAAAAATAGCAAAATCGTCCTAACTATTAGTTAATTGGGTACTTCTTATTTTCACATAAGAATTTGTACAACTCCATCAACTGACTATATTTATGTTCTGCTCGGACTGACATCTCTCCACTAGTGAATGGAAAACTGTTTGAATAAAAAAACTATATAAACCCGCATGGTACAGACCAAGGGTTTTGCTCCGGCCATGATGGTCTCTGCCTACTTCGATAATCTGATATCATTCCTTCCTCCAATGAACTTTCAAAATCAATCATTTGAAGTACAAATTTCAGAATATGCTGATCCCATTCTTGACTTTGCAAAATGTTATTCCTCAAATCATCTAAAGAAAAACTTCTCTTTGTAGCTTCAAATTAGTTGTGAGGAATATCAAACATTCAGAGCTATATTGTTAACGTGACATCGATCAACAATAGAACTTCGAATCTAGTGCTTCTGCACATTAAAACTACAAAACAGTGCTACCTCCGTTCAGTTCGACACATACATAAACAAAAAAAAACAAAAAAAAAAACAAAAACAATTTGAAAGAAGATTATACGTACCTAGCTATTCCAGAGAACCACTTAAATACAAATAAAAACTCCACAGAAACCTTTATCGCGTCCTTTTGCACAAATGGAGATGTAAAACGGTTTACGTAGTATATGAAATAGAAAGCTAGCTTCGCAGTCTAATCTAGTTTCGTGCTTGAATGTGACTAACATTTCACAAACGAAACTTTCACCTATTGGACAAAAAACAGTTTATTCAAACTTGAAATACAAAGATTCCCGGTAGCTGGTGAAATTTACACGTGCACACCATACTTTAAAAGCAAGCAAAATTTATATCGTGATCGTCGTACCATTATTCCTTTATCCATTATGTAACCAATATTTCTGTCTTTTTTTTACGCGCCAAATTGACGTGATTTATGAAGACATAACATGTTTAACAGCTTTAATCACTGTGGCCACTTTGTTTTCTCCAGTGAGGCAAGTCTTCCATGATTTAATAGAACATAACAGTTTATTTATTTATTTTATTTTTTTTTCTTCTTATGATTAAAAACATTTTCCTTCCTAAATTTAAAGTAAGGGATCATCCATAAAGGACGTCCACAAAGATGGGGGAAGGGGGGGGGGGGTTTGTTCAAATGCTGACAACTGCGGACAAGGGGGGAGGGGGTGTAAAGGACCTTGTGGACGTCCGCAAGCTAGTATTTTTTGTTATGATATTCTGTGTTGAACAGCTGCTTTAGGCCTACTGAGTGTATTCCAGTATGTTTTGCGGACGTCCTTTATGGGTGATCCCTAAGTATAAATTATTTGTTAATTTCAATGTGTACGATTCGTGCCACAGAATATATATGAATGGGTTGGCATTAATACATAGGTCTGGCTCCCAGTGCCTGAGGTTGATTACATGGCCCACATATCGGCCCTGCGGATCAGTGCGAGTATACAAATAGCCAAGTAAGATGCACCAGCTATTACACTGCCAGACCATAGAGCGGTGTATAATGCTAGATGGGGACATCCGCAGCAGGGGGGGGGGGGGGGGGGGGGGGGGGGGGGTAAGCCACATGCGGACAAAAGCGGACAAGGGGAGAGGGGGGGGGGTAGGAAAACAGGTATTATCTGCGGACGTCCTTTATGGACAACCCCTAATGAATCTTTCACTAGTTCTGGCGACAAGGATTTATTACATGATACTTTTTAAATGGAAATCCATAAATGTAACATCATCTTCAATTTGAAGACCTCATTTAAGGGTTTCAGTAATATCTGAAAACATACCAACTTTTGCTAAAAAGATTTTATGGTGAAAAATGTAAAGAAAAACTAAAGTGACAGTAAAGAGCATTTCAAATTGACACATATTCGAGCTTACTGCTATTTCAAGAAAAACTAAAGTGACAGTAAAGAGCATTTCAAATTGACACATATTCGAGCTTACTGCTATTTCAAGAAAAACTAAAGTGACAGTAAAGAGCATTTCAAATTGACACATATTCGAGCTTACTGCTATTTCAAGAAACAAAGGATGAGCTGAAACTGTTGCTGATTTAGAAGTGCACGCTCTATGGAAGATATTATTACAATATAAGAAGTGAAAAGCGCTTGCATTTTGAGTAATATTGCCGCGACATTACCTACTTCAGGTTATTGAGAATGATGTTACATAGGTCTGAAGCATTTTTTATTATCCCGACGCATCTAAAAACCATTGCCTTGTATCTAACAAGCTTTTTTCTCTCAATTGATTAGTATAAGGGACAACTAGTTTATGATATGAAGGATAAAAAACGGATTTTCGTGGAAAGTTTTGTAGAGTCAATTTTCCGTCCTCTGCGACGTGACGTATACTTCAATGTACATATATGAATCCGTAGTAGACGATTATAATAATTTAGCCCTGATGCCCAATGAGTCGGTGTTTATTTCTCCTTTTTTACTCGACAATGTCTGCGACTTTTATGTCGTTTCTGGAAGAATACTGTTCATTCCTGTTAGCATGTTTTTAAACCTACTTTCACTATAATTTCCAGAATTTGTTTCCTCCAACATATTGAAATTCTTCTTTTCAAGAACTCTTAAACAGCTTTCAAGATTTTTACGTTTGCTTTCGATATCTAGAATACGGCCGTCGTACTGCTCAGACATCTTTTGCGCATGATTCTTAATCGCTCCGTCGATGAATCTTTGAAAGTCATCCATTGCAGACATCATCATCTTCGCAGGTTTCTCGTTCACTGATTCCTACAGTTGTTCCTGCATAGACTCGTAGAGAGCCTTAGACGGAAGAATCTCAAGGCATGTTTTCACATCCTGAAGCTCATCTATTATTTGGGACATCTTAAGCCTTAGTGTCTGTTGATTCTTTATGGTGGAGCTTCCTGATTTAATCTTCTGTAACAGGGTAGATGTACCTGTTACAGGTATTGCAGGTATATATATATACAGAGATATATGGAGCGATGCAAACATCTCTGAAAATCACATATTTTATATTTGTAAACCGAAAATATTTTACGATTTTGAAAGTGTGCATATTTAACAAATCACAAATGGCAGTTCTTTACCTCCCATCTTAATCTATACCTCTATTTCATTGACTTTCCTCTGGAATCAGAATTGTTCTTACAATAACCATTGCTGTTATTCACCGCTTCGTTTCGTTTGAGTTACAAAAGAATACAATCTCTACGTTTCCATTGGTATTGTTTTTGCAAAGCCGACTTTTTATTAAAGTCTACTCTATTAATCATCTTATTGTTTATTTGCGGGGGCGGGGGTTGCTTTTTTATTTTGTTTTGTATTTCAATGTATTTCAAGCAAATATATGGAAAATATTCATTTGGAATCTAAATAAAATAATGGAAAAGAACAAACATTTGCGTCAGTAAAGTACAGTATTGGCTACACTTGCTGAACCTGCATGCATACTTTTACTTTTTACTTTTATATATTTCCCTGATTTTTACATATATATTTTTTTTCTTTATGTCTCTTTTTCAAGCATATATATATATATATATATATATATATATATATATATATATATATATATATATATAAACAGGATTCCTTTCGAATGTCCAAAATGGCGGAAAATATCGGATAATTGTGTCTGCAAAATACTGACTACACATGGGTAACTTGACCACATAATTTTTTAAAATTTGTTTCCCATGACTTTTACATATATTTTCTGTTTTTCAACAGATACCCCACTTGTAATGCACAATTATAAATATAGTAAAAAGCATTAGCAGAATTGAACCCGAAGGGTTCATGGGTCAGTTTCCTGTTTTACCATCTTCACCTACTATACCAAGAAGTGAATATTACTTATAATAATATATCGGCGTCGACTATCTTACGTTGCATTATCAACTTTTCAAGTTCTTATAACTTCACATTTTCATTTATTACATAGGATTGAAACATTGTTTTATTATCCAGACAAATCTAAAACATTGTCTCGTGTAAATCAAGCTTTTTATCAATCGACTCTTATATTTCATTGATTAATTCCAAACTCTCATAACTTTATATTTTCTTTTGTAAAAATGGGACTGAAGCACTGGTGTATTATCCAGATGCATCTAAAAGATTGTCTCGTTACCATATTATCTTGCTGTCACATAAATGTGTGCAGGAAAATACCTTTTGTATTATATATGAACATTTATATAGATTGGGTTTAGTTGCCACATACAGCGTTACCCTTGGTGTATGATTCTAACTTTGGCGATTTTGAAATAGCTATTTCTGTTCACTTACTGCAGTGGTGGATGGGTTTACCCTGTGTTCTCTGGACATGGGTTTGATCACGCATAGAGTACATAAAGTGCTATTGTTTTTAAAATATCGTCACAATGCGTAGCTTTATCAGGAAGCTGTCTTCAGCTTAGAAGTATGTGAATGTGTAAAACTTTATTCTTCTTACTAGCCGTTCTATGCGATAAAATTGCTTAATATATTGAATCCTTTGGAATTTATTCTAAAATTCTAGAAAGTCAGACTTAAGTCACACAACGCCATGCTTTCGGATAGAATATATTCTGTTTCAGGTAAGACATTTTGTACCTCAATAGACAAGTCTAAGTTAATTATATGGTGTACGCCTTAAGCGACAAGACACGTTCTAGCTTTTTTATTCTCATCGTAGATTCATGTATGAACGTGCTTATTAAAATAATAATCTAGTCAGTCGTTCTTATGAAAAAAAGAGTTTAATGTGTAACGAAGTAAGTTCATGTGCGCGCATGCGTAATGTATATCCCTGTATTCGTACTGAAACACATTTTTAGGAATGTCTTATGCATTACATGGTTCAGTTGTTGTAATTTTAGCTTCTTACGGGGAGTCGTTGAACTCTATGGGGTTGTTTAACCCAAATATTGTAGTTAATTGTAACTTCGGTGACGTTGGTTGGACCGATTATACTGGTCAACTAAGTGTGATGGGTCAAAGGTTCTTGACCAACGGGTCTGCACGGTAGAAAGGTTCCCGAGGGACCCTTCAGCAGGACGGGAGGAGTGGACTACATAATATCATTCCTCAGTCATTCATCATAAACGGTGTATTGGAAATATTCAGGCTTGTCGTCGGGATGCCATGAGATAACAACATCATATTTATTGATGGAGAGTATATTAGGTTTTTCACCTAAAATTAAGTGCCATTATAGGTATCACAATCTAATGCAACATCATACGCTGTTGATGAGCAATACATTAATCATATGTATTGATAAATCCATATATTACCGTCTATACTCGCGTATAATTCGATACCAACTCCAAACTTCACAGACCCAGATCTGCCGTCACACAATGCGCCGGCAGATCTGGGTCTATGTAGTTTGCAAGGACTAATCAGTAGAACAAACAACATAGATCCTGATCTGCCGGCGCATTATGCGCAGACAGATCAGGGTCTATGTTGTTTGCATTTTTATCCGATTTATACGCGAGTACAGACGGTACTCATATATGTTGATAAATCCATAGATTGATAACATTTGTTGATGAACTCTGCATTGATCATACCCGTTGACGAACGATATCATTTGTTATATCTGTTGATGAACTTGGTGTAGACTATGTTTTTTCAATCGTTTAATTTAATTTATGTGCAAGATTGATGTAAGGTTGTTAGTATAGTCTGTCAGATATTACGTGTTTGTTACTCGTATCATAAATACATATCTCATTCACGTGCCCGTGTTATGTGTCTTCACTAGATTCAATTCCCGGTTTTTTCATCCTGTTACACTTGCAAGCTTTTTATCTCGATTAAATTACCAGAAGGGTTGCATAGTGTATGTTAAGACTTTTTGAAAAGAATTTTCATAAAAGGCTGTGTCTGCTCAATGCTTCATCCTCTCTGGCATAATCTAATCTTTAATGCACAATTATAAATACGTCGTAGTCGATTTTAATAATTTGTCCAGGAGGTCCATTAAGTCAGTGTTGTTCCCTTTCGCTTGCCTTAGCAGTAGAGTGACAGAGAAAAAAAACTGTCTACGACAAATAAAATTTAAATAATAGTAAAACAAGAAGTTTCCCTATAAAATCAGATATTAAGTCGACGAAAACGCCAACCATGGGATAATCCTCAACTATAGAAAATCGCTTATTCTTATAAATATTATATTGACTAACATAGAAAAAGAGATATTCTAAGCAAGGATAGAAAGTACGCTGTGTCTCGCCTCTGGAAGTGTCTGCCAGTCGGAACCATACTATACCCCAATGTACCAAGTAATGTGCATTCATGAGAGGTTTAAAAATATGAGCAATAAATACAGATTATATCCATGACTTGCTACCGCAAAAAGCAGGCGAGAAAAGAAAACCGACGCAGTGGGACTCAGGGATAAATCATGATAATGATCTACGAAGTAGCCACAATTGTGCATTAAATATATGCGCTATGTAGCACAGGATAAGTGGACAATTCACCCAACACAACCTGATACTGGTACGAAAATATATTCCAAGATTTCTGATCATAAGTTATTTCACGCCCTAACGGTAAAGAAATCGATACCTAAAATTTGCAGCATAATACAGTAGACGAGATAATTGTTCAGGGGCAATACAAACTTGATTGTGACCTCTGTAACAGACATAAATGTGGAGTTGTGGGATTTTGAAAAAAAACCCACTGAAATTTAAGATTGTGAACTCTGCTACCGCCGCAACCGGAAAGTAATGTTCACCTGTCTGTATAGCTATTGGAAGCGAAACAAGAAAATGGCACAAAAAAGCCTTGCGGATTAAAGCTGATGAAGTCCTTCATCCCATTTGTAATCATGTATTAAAAGTAGATATTGTGTCGGAGAGCGTAAAATATATGCAAAATTCAGGATAATGCATAAAAGGCAAAGAGTATGTATTTCAATTTCATAAATATACCCACTTATTTTATTTTACTTATGCAATTGTCCAATATTGTCCAATATTTTGGACTTTCATAACAAATCTTGTTTATATATTATCTTGAAAAAGAGAGCTTAAGACGAAGAATATAGTATGCTCCAAAAAATCTAAATTGAACCTCCAATTAAAAGGACATGTATAAATTATAATATTTCACGAAAAAATATGGAACTGAAAGGTCAACTGCGATTGTAAAAACGATCATAATATTCTGTACAAAAATAAAAAACCTGTATAAGCCGTATAAAACCAAACTAAAAGTAAAACAATAAGTTTTCCTATAAAACCAGACATTAAGTCGACAATAAATCCTACAGTACGATAGTCTTATAAATGTAGAAAAGCGTCTGTTCTTAGAAATGCTATCCTGAATAATGCCAAAAGATATATTCTAAGCAAGAATAGCGGTACGCTGTTTTTCGACTGCGGCCCTGTACTCTAGTCACAATAGATCCATCATGTACCACAACTCCAGTCCAATGCAGCAAGTAATGTGTAGCCATCATGTACCGCAACTCCAGTTCAATGCAGCAATTAATGTGTAGCCATCATGTACCGCAACTCCAGTCCAATGCAGCAAGTAATGTGTAGCCATCAGGTACCGCAACTCCAATCCAATGAAGCAAGTAATGTGTAGCCATCATGTACCGCAACTCCAGTCCAATGCAGCAAGTAATGTATAGCAATCATGTACCACAACTCCAGTCCAATGAAGGAAGTAATGTGCAGCCATCATGTACCGCAACTCCAGTCCAATGCAGCAAGTAATGTGTGGCCATCATGTACCGCAACTCAAGTCCAATGCAGCAAGTAATGTGTGGCCATCATGTACCGCAACTCCAGTCCAATGCAGCAAGTAATGTGTATCCATCATGTACCGCAACTCCAGTTGAATGCAGCAAGAAAACATGTGTAGCCATCATGTACCGCAACTCCAGTTGAATGCAGCAAGTAATGTGTAGCCATCATGTACCGCAACTCCAGTCCAATGCAGCACGTAATGTGTAGCCATCATGTACCACAACTCCAGTTGAATGCAGCAAGAAAACATGTGTAGCCATCATATACAGCAACTCCAGTTGAATGCAGCAAGTAATGTGTAGTCTCCAGGGGTTGAAAAAAAAAGGAATAATTTAAGATTGTGGACGACAAAAGGTTGTATCCATTCAATACAATACTATATATAATATAAGGTTTCTGAATGCTTTATTCATCGTTGAAAAATGTTTATAAAGCGTGTCAAAATTTGTCTATTTCCAGAAGTTCATCCATGGTTCGTGCCCTTGAAATAAAGGCCACGTGACGTAAGATTGAAATGTGACAATAAGGCCAAAGTGTGGAAATAGATCGTTTATAATGTCTCTGTATTATCATGAATTACATTTGTATATATTGTATTCCTTTCATATGCATATATATTGACTGCAATAAAACGCATATTAAAAATGATGCCAAAAGTAAAAAAAAATATATATAAAATAATATGCATTTTTTAATTATTTTTTTCAAGCTATTTCGATATAATTGTCGTATTCAAAGATACACTTAACTTTTAACAGATTTTTTTCTTCAGTCTATGTCACAACAAAGATTTTTGCCCACCCCCATCCCCCACATTACAATAATCCAACAAAGAATTTCATACTGCATACTCTTCCATTGGATTTATTTTTTTCTGACATGATATAAGAAGTGCATATTATAGAAACGAAGTTTTTACATTGCCTTTGTCGTCTGAGAAATCTCTGTCATGGATTTCCCACTAATAAAAAGGTAAAGAAAACCAACATGTGAACAGCGGCCCTGGCTTGAACAGCTAACACTCACGCCAGGGCCACAAACTTGAGGCAAATATGGCATTAGTAAAATTGGCCATTTTCATTGTGTTTTTTTTCAATTTGAATTGTAGTACGTATTTAAATTTAATTTCATCAAATATTTCTTAATCAGCACTTACTGCACTGTCAACGAATGCTAGTGACTCAGTTGATGAAGTCAGGAGCTCAAAACAAAGGCGTGAGGTCGTGAGAACATGGTGTACTATTCAAGGATGAACGAGAAGTTAAGAGGATCGACAATACCTAATATTTTGCATTTGGTTGAAAATTTCTAATTAATTGTATTCATGTATTTGCTTGAAAAAGACACATTTGGAACAAAAATAAAATATTCTCATGAAATTTTCATTTATGACAATTTATATTCATGTCTCGCTACAACATAATCAGAAGAGAAAAGAAAACGGACTCACTAAACCTCAGGGGTGAATTATTATACTGATTATTATTATGTACTCATACACGTGCCTTAAAAGTATACGTTATGTCATATGTTATGACTCTATGGCTCGAACAAACGTAACAAAAGGAAAGTGAAAACAACAATGTTTGTAAAAATCAACAAACAATTTATTTTAAATAATTAATGTGAAAGTCAAATACACTTACAGTTGTGTGTATTAAAATCCAAATAATCCAACAATTATTAGTGTCCTAATCACAAATCCTGTATATACAGAAACTATAAAATGTTCCAAATGAATGTTCCCAGTTAATGAATGTTCCAAATGAATCTTCGTAATGTTCTAAATGAATGTGTCTTCGTAATGAACGAATGTTTCGAATAGATGATGGTTCCAAATGAATGAGTCTGTAATGTTCTGATGTACCAACGATAATGTAATCCATATCATCTTTAAGAAAGTTCAGAGGCATCCGAGAAAGTCCTAAGTATCTCTAAGTAGCTCTGTTGAATGGTCCAATAAATAATTCCTTTCGAATTATCTATACAGCATGGCATTACAGCAGCACAGCTATTATTTCAAACAATCTGCTGATTCCAAAAGCTGATCATAAAAAACAGATCTTTTTAACACAAGATCTAAAATGGAATGGAAATAATTTGTATATTCAGGTCTTTTATACAACATGCAAATGGCACATTTCACAACAGGAAACATGTCATATTATGACCCAGAATGCAATACTAAATGCGTCTATTTCATGGAAATTTACTGACAGAATGATCATAGCTCTGACCTTGAACAAAAGGTCAGTAAACATGTTGTCATTTGATTAATGTATACGTAGTATGTAAAAAAAAAAAATATGAAGATACTCGATTTTTCAATAATTGATCATTGTTAACGCCGCTACTTTAGCCGTCGCCACCGGATTATAATCATAACCTCTTCATATAGCTATAGCATGCTAGACAATACAATGACCGATGAAGCCTTGGGATTAATGTTGGTAAAACTCTTCACTGTATTTTAATCGTGCAATATTGTATCATATCGTTCAATATTGTATCATATATTTGCTTTTTTTTAAAAATAGGACGAAAGATATATTATGTATTATGGCCTCAAATAATTCGGATTTGCATCTACAATCCAAAATGACTTGTAGAAAATTTACTATATTTAAGCATATGAAACTAATGGGTTAATCACACCAAGTACTATTGTAACAACGAGCATTATTTTTAGTACAAATAGCAGAAAAGTTGCTCTACGCCGTATGAAACCGAATTAAAGGTAAAACAATTTGTAAAAGCAGACAATAAGTTGAAGAAAAACCACAACATATGATAGTCCCATAAATATAGGGTAGCGTTTCTTCTTATAAATATTATGGTGACTAAAACCAAAAATAGGGATTCTTAGCAAGGGTAGGCGGTACACTCTGTCATGCCTGCCCTAGTGTTTACTTGTACAGCAGCGTGTAGTGAGATTCAAAAAATGTAGTGGAATAATAAATGTAGTGAAAAAAGAAAAATGTAGTGTCGGATAAGAAAATGTAAGAAAATGCAGAGGGTCACAAAATGTAGCCGATAAAGAAAATGTAGTGAGTTTAAAATGTAGTTGACCAATAAATGTCGTGGAAAAGAAAAATCTAGTGGGTCAGAAAATGCAGTGAAATAAAAATGTAGTAGATTAATAAATGTAGTTGACAAAAAAACATGTAGCGGATAAGAAAATACAGTGAGTTTAAAATGTAGTTGACCAATAAATGTCGTGGAAAAGAAAAATCTAGTGGGTAAGAAAATGCAGTAAAATCAAAATGTAGTAGATTAATAAATGTAGTGGACAAAAAAACATGCAGCAGATAAGAAAATGTAGTGAGTTTAAAATGTAGTGGAAGAATAAATGTATTGGAAAAGAAAACATGTAGTTGGTAAGAAATGTAGTGAGTTTAAAATGCAGTGGACAATTAAATGTAGTCGACAAAATAGATGTAGTGGGTAAGAAAATGTGACGGATAAAAACAATGGAGACTTTCTACACCAGTTACCGCACGATCGTTACTTAATCCTGACTACGTGCGTATATTTTCAGCGAGCAGAGGGAAACAAATACAAGGTACATTTTGTCTCTGCAACTTGCAAAAATACATCATGGAATTCAGAACAATTACCAATCGTGCTTTAACTGTTTCCGTGTGGCAACTGGTGCAAACCCTCTCAGGAGTTTAAAATGTAGTGGACAAATAAATGTAGTGACAATAAAAATGTAGCCGGTAAGAAAATGGAGCAGAGAAGAAAATGTAGTAAGTTTTAAAATGTAGTGGACCAATAAAAACGTAATGGAAATGAAAACTGTGTATATACAAGTCATACAGGTCATGTAGGTGTTCAGTTGCGACTATTTTCAGTAATGGGTGTCATTTTTTAGAATTTGATTACACATACCTTTAAATGGCAATTATTAACTTTATTATGATCCACATACATCCATATTCCTTTGGAAGGTCCTTATTTTTACACGCGTCGAGAAATACATATGGCAAAATCAATGTTAAAGTACGAGGAGATTTTTAGACGAGGTCAACCTAAAGGTGTGATCCTGTACAAATCGGATCGA
Organism: Margaritifera margaritifera; assembly: GCA_029931535.1. NCBI lineage: Eukaryota > Metazoa > Mollusca > Bivalvia > Unionida > Margaritiferidae > Margaritifera > Margaritifera margaritifera. Next base: position 348,034 of record JAQPZY010000719.1, read on the forward strand.
ATGAAAGCTGCACGATTTTAAAAAAAACAAACAAACCAAAACAAAAAAAACAACATCCGTACTGCCCTGTTATTTGTTATGATAGACCCGACGTCCTCTTTTCTTCACCCAGTTAGAATCTGGCCACCATTGTTGTTTAAAGTGCAGAGCATTCATCAATCAGGACTGAATAGACTTTGGTTACACTATATTAGTATTAAATTTTAGAACAACAATTAATCAATTCATATTTAATTTAACTTGAGTAAATGTGCCTACATGACCCACATTGACATACACTTTAGAAAATGCAGCGGATAAGAAAATTTCGAGGAGAAGAAAAATGTAGTGGTAAGAAAATGTAGTGATAAAAAATGAAATGCACAAGAAAAGTTGCAACAGATAAATATTTAATGGAAATATTTTGTTTAAAAATGTTGTGTCCACGGTTTGATATTGATCTAACTTCAGCGAAGACATTTCGCTACAATATATAGGCCAGAGGCAATTGTCCCCAATATCGAGGCAGCACGAAATACCCAAAACTAGCCCCAAACTACCCAAAACTATGCAAAAACTAGTAAAATATAGCCCTAACTACTGTGATGTTACCTAAATCTAGATGTCGAAACCAAAAATTATGATATATGTAAATCCTGGGATTAATTGCTAGATCATATGAAACAAGAACACTATATCGGTGTGGTGAAACTTGTATAATCGTGATGCATGTCGACAGTATTTTATTAATTTTTAGCATTTTTTTTTTTTTGGGGCGCTGAGGGGCACTTGGACAACTGAACGAAAATCCATTTGTGCAAGAAGTAATTCTTACTAAAGGAAAATAACCTGTAATTATTTTATATAGTGAGGAGCAGCTCTTAGATTTAAAGAAAAACTGTTTCGGTACCAACAGTGTGGACTTTGGACATGCATTACGAGGATAATTTTTATTACGTTCTCTAAGTTTTATTTTTTTTTCTTAGGTGGCTCATCTGTTTTATCATCCTGTTTGTTGGATTCTTCATCTTCCTTCAGCTGTTGTCTATCCAAGTCTGTAAGAAACTGTCTACTTCTGGCTTGAAAGCAAGCAGCAGGAACCTGTAAAGGAAATGGACATTTATAATGCATAAATCTCTGTTAATGTTATGCTGACAGCTTGATACATTTATATCAATCTATGTTTTGTCAATGGACAGTCTTCAACTTGGGTTCCCAGCCACCATGATTGTAGGCAGGGTGATCCTTTGTCTCCTTACATATTCATTCTCTGAGCTGAGATCTTAGCACTGATGATTAAAAAGCATCCTGATATAAAAGACATCAAAATCAAATAAACAGAACAATTGACCTCACAATATGCAGAATATCTGACCTGTCAATGTGCAGATCATTTGACCACATAATATGCAGAAAACATCTGACCTTGCAATGTGCAGAACATTTGACCTCACAATATGCAGAATATCTGACCTCACGATTAGCAAATCATTTGACCTCACAATATGCAGATCATCTGACTTCACAATATACAGATCATTTGACCTCACAATGTGCAGAAAATCTGACCTCACAATATGCAGAACATCTGACCTCACAATATGCCGATGACAGTTCACTTCACTTTGCAAGCTTCAGAAAAAAAATCCTTGAAAATATAACATTTGCTTGAAAACTGAAACTTGTAAACTGGAAACTAAAATCAACACTCCCTTTACAGCTGATAAAGTCTCCTAAGAATAAAGGTCCTGTCAAAAATAAGACCTAAAAATTCAAGAGGTCTCTGTGTTTTCCTGGTGAAGTGCTCTAATGACGGGACCAGAGATGTAATGCAGATGCAAACTTGTGGTTCATTCGATTTATTGACAATCATAAAATCACATGACAGGTAATGTTCTAAAAATTCAAAACTCAAATCTCAGTTGCATCACTTTTAGAAAGAATGACTCATGGACATTGGGCCCCTGGGTGGACGAGTGGTCTAAGGCACTCACCTTGACAGATCACTGACTTCTCACCTGTCCATGTGGGTTTGAGTCTCAGCGTGGGCAACATGGGTACCGGTATGTGAGAAAGCTTGCCAGTAGCTTCCCGTAAGTCGGTGGTTCTTCCCAGGCTCTTCCTCCTTCAAATATTCTGGTCACCATATTTAGCCTATCATATGCTAAAAAGTGGCATTAAACCCACAAAACCAAACCAAACCAACCAAACTCACTGACATGGTATCATAGGTGGTAGTGTGTAATTGGACAAAAATACTTAATTTAGAAATATCAAAGATTTAATCTAAAGACTTTATATTTATTAATTATTTAGTGATAGATTTAGAAACTTGGACATCATTTTAATTATATTCATATGGGTTCAACTTTACATGATGCCTTGAGAAACACACCATGGCTATAACAATAATAACTGACAACTTGCATACAAAGTCTTGAGAACACTCAATCAGCCTTGCAATACAAAGAATAAATTATCAACAGATCCTTGAGAAATACTCAAAGGCTTCAAAGTCAAATTTGCACTTTTTATTCTTATGTTTTGTTCCAGATTTCCTATATCTACTGAACTGTAATAATTACTCTGGTCTACAGCCAAAATGCTTCCGCAATAAATGTTGTCAAACTTTACTAATTCTAGGTCACTGAGAACGAAAATGATGCTTAAAATTGTTGATTGGCTCTAGTTTTAAAGATATTATGCTGGGTCAGTATATACGACACTTGACTTGGGAATGGCAGAGGATACGTGAGTTATAAAGGGAAGGGATTTCAATTTAAACCAGAAATGACTAAAATACATCTTTGACTGGATCAATGAATATATCTATGACTGAGTTTGGACAGTACTTGCTTTTTAGGCAAAACAATGAATGATGCAATCTGAAGCTGGTATTGTGTCATACATGATGTGAATTGCATCATGTTATTCCTATAAGTCATGGATGATGCAATCATAACTAAGCTTACATCACTCTGCTGAAGAAATTTGTCCTATATCAGCTCTACAAATCATACAGTGTGGTGCTCTCTTATTTGTCAGTGTTTGATTTTGCAAAGGGACACATTTCTGTTTAGCCAAAGTGAGCAGAGATGCCTCGTACTTGTGTGAACAATGCAGATAACTTCTGCTATGTTTGTGGTGAAGTGAATTTTGCATCACAAAAGCGCAGTATAACCACTATGGTTAAGAAAGCCTATCACCTTTATTTTGGCTGCAAAATTGGAGATCAGAACAAGATGTGGGCACCACACATATGCTGCAACACTTGTGCATCAAATCTTCGCCAGTGGTTGAACAGGAAAAGAAAATCTATGCCTTTTGCAGTGCAAATGATTTGGAGAGAGCCAACAGATCATATCAGCAATTGTTACTTCTGCATGGTGCCTCCAGTTTGGAAAGGTGTGTCAAAGAAGAAAAAGTGGACTGTGCATTCTCCAAACATTCCATCAGCTATATGCCCAGTACCCCACGGAGAAGGACTGCTGGTTCCTGATGCACCAGAATCATTCTCACTTGAGTCAGACAAGGAAGAGGAAGAGGATGAAACTTCTAGTCCTGCCATCAATGTCACATGACCCATATTTTCTCCCATCCTACTCCTCTGAACCACACATCATAAGAAAAGGTGAACTAAATGACCTTGTCAGGGATTTGGAACTACCAAAGAGTAAGGCAGAGCTATTGGGCTCCAGACTACAGCAGTGGAATCTCCTTGCAGGTGATGTTAGGGTTTCCATGTTCCATGACCGTCAAAAGGATCTTGTCCCATTCTTCTTCATGGAAGGTGATCTTGTAGCCTGCAACAAAATCGATGGTGTGATGGCAGCCCTCAACATCGTTCATGATCCAGATGAGTAGAGACTGTTCATTGATTCATCGAAGATGAGTCTTAAAGCTGTTTTGCTGCATAATGACAGTGTTTTGCCATCAATTCCAGTTGGTCATGCAATCCATATGAAGGAAAGCTATGAAAACATGAAACAACTTTTGAGGTGCATAAACTATGACCAACATCAATGGCCGCTTATGGCGATTTCAAGGTTCTTGCTCTCTTCCTTGGTCAGCAGACTGGATACACAAAGTACTGCTGTTTTCTCTGTGAATGGGATAGTCGTGAGAGAGATTCCCACTACATGAAGAGAGATTGGCCACTCTGACAGTCATTGGAACCTGGGATGAAAAGTGTCTTCATAATCTGGAATTGTCTTCCTAATCTGGAATTGGTATATTGGTTTTCATAATCTGGAATTGGTATATTGGTCTTCCTAATCTGGAATTGGTATATTGGTTTTCATAATCTGGAATTGGTATATTGGTCTTCATAATCTGGAATTGGTATTGTTACGACTCTATGGTCTAAGAAAAATGTAACAGAAAGAAAGTGAAACCAACAAATCAAGTAAAAATCAACAAGCAATTTATTACTAGATAATTAAAATGAAAAATCAAAAAGTCACTTACAGTAATGAGTTTTGAAATCCTAATAATCCAATAAGAATGATTGTTCTAATCACAAGTCCTAAATATAGAATGTTCCGAATTCACGGCTGTGTCCTTGAATGTTATGATGTGCTAATGGTCTCCAAAGTCCTGATGTACTAGAAATCTTGAGGTGCTGAAGTCAAAATGAAGTATTCCAAAATCTCTGAATAAGTTCACATAAATTCCAAAATTGTCAATTAAAAATCCAAAATCCAAAAGTTTATGAGCACTGTTATAATCCAATGAATATTTAAAATAATTCCTCTCTTAGAATTTGTAATGAATTTTCACAACTGTAATAGCTCTTTACAAGACTGATGGTAATGTCAAAACTGAAAAAATGTCCACCAAACATGGTATATATAAAGATTGGTCACATGACAGAATGTTCTAGAATATGAGTCATCTTAATGGAATTCTAACTGTAAACAAAAATTCAACCTTGACCTTCAAATTGAGAAAACATATTGATCAAAACAACCTAATTCAAGGACACTAGTTAAACATGTTTTTCCTGATAAACATTAAGATTTAAGCAAATATTAAAGTGAAGAAAACATTTATAATTTCCTAAAATATCCACAATATTATATAAACATCATACATAACAGTATATTGGTTTTCATAATCTGGAATGGTATATTGGTCTTCATAATCTGGAATTGGTATATTGGTTTTCATAATCTGGAATTGGTATATTGGTCTTCATAATCTGGAATTGGTATATTGGTTTTCATAATCTTGTCGATGTCTCTCATATAATAAGGTGCTTGGAATGACAGGGATGTCTTATGAAATTGTTCTATATATAGATGTTGTGAATGTTAAATGTGCTCTAGCTTTCTTCCATTATCAAATATTTTTCTTTTAAATTGCAAGTTATTTTATTTAAAAGACATTATAGTAAAATTATTACTATTTCAGTGTGGTTTTATAAATAATAATTTCATGGTTGTGTCAGATTTTAGCAAATAGTATTTGCATATTCCAATGCACTGCTCAGGAGAGTTAACCCAACAAACGTATACTCCTAATGGGAGTTAACCCACAGAACCTAAACAGGAAATGGCTGCCATTAAAGGCTGATTGAAGGTCTCAGGTAACTATCTGAAGTTACTATGTAATCACACAAGTTTTTTCAAGATTAAAATTGAAAGAAGAAAAAAATATTAACAAATCCTTTGTTGAATTTTTCCTTTATCTCAATTTGTACAGAACTATGGTACCTTAGTTCATAGTGCATCAAACTTGTAATTCAAGGGTTGTGGGTTAGATTACCAGTCTAGGCCAGCCCAGGTTGGCTGCCTTGGTGTGTCCTTGGAAAAAACACTTAGTTCCCATTTCAGAGGCATGATATAGCCAATAATGTGTTAAAAGTATCGTTAAAACCAACAACAAAAAACCCCAAAGAAACTCAATTTGTAAATTTGTCCAAGACACATTAGAGTGTAAATGGCATAAAACACATAAAAACATGTGTTGTGTATAGGGCCATTACATTTACTCAGATAAATGACATTGATTCATATTTGTTGTGTAAACATGTATAAAATCCATATTCCATTTAAATTAATAAAACATTTGACCTATTACATGAACAAGTTTGAATGCTGACAAAAATAAAATGGCTGAAAAACAAGCAATCTGAAGTTTTTTTTCACAGAGGTAGAAAATAGTGGGAACGTAAAATACAATGGAGTTTGCCTACTCAGATGGTAGTTAAGGCACAATGTCAAAGCATCTAAAGCACAAACATAAATCCCTTCACTGAAACTGGTGCAAAAAGATAATCAGCCTATAACATATTATAACTTTTAAAACTATGTATTTTCCTTCTTGAAGTAAAATGGCAAAAGTGCAATGAAAAACTAGTAATGAATCCGTCACACATGACCGGAAACTTATCAGCATAGTGAAAGATATGGGGTTGTGGGAAGGTTTCAAAAGTTTCTGCTTCGAGTTAAATCCTTCCCATGGTTTCCTTTTAGTTCTTATTTTGAACATTCGTGTTGATAACAGGTAAATTATGATAAGCTTTATATAGTAAATGTCAGCTTTGCCAGTCTTATATATGAGCGATAGTAAATTGTCTTAGCTTTGTGAGCTTTTTTTCTATTGTAACCACCTGATACTGGTAGTGAGTGACTGCCTGATGCAACACTGTTGATGCTGCTCTCAAATTAACCTCCCAGTGTACATGGAATGTCTTTGTGCCATGTGGAATGTATATACATGTCAAACAGAGAAATCAGATTAGTAATTTTAAATCGAGTGTCAATAAGTTTATGACAAAATATAAATTTAGCCTTGTTATTGCATTGATAAGCTACTTATGTTGCAGTTACCTAGATACAATTGAAAACTAGCACCATAATGAACATTCAAACATAAGTCATATGCCACCTATGTCGGTAAAATGTACGAAACTTATAAACACTTTTTCTAAAAACAAGATACTTGTATATTTTAGCAACAGATATAATTATTATGGAACATCAATGACAAAGAGACTGATTATTACTTTGAATATCTTGTTAAAGACTAGTTGTATTCACAATATTTTGTTTATACACTACATCATGTTCCAAGCAGTCATAGCAGTCATATTCAACATTAGATTGGTACCATCTTAATTTAGGACCAACTAGACATCATATGAAGTATTGTAGTGAAAACCCAATGTGGATATGACATCCATTTCAGAACTAGCAATAACAAGATTTTCATGATGGTCAATGTGGTGGTCATACTGAATATCCAAGCAAATCCATTTTCATTAAGGACCAAGCAAGACATCATAAGAAGTCTTCTGTTGAAAATCCCATGTCGATATGACTTTCCATTCAGAAGGAGTAGTTATAATAAGATTTCAAGATGGCTGCCATGGGACTTAGCTCCCATTTCCCTCTGCATGATATAGCCAGTAATGTGTTAAAAATGCTGTTAAAACCAACAAAAATGAAAAACTGAGCAGCACCTTTTTCACTGAGGACCAAGCTGACCATGGATGAATGTGTGTGTAAAGTTTTATCGCAATCCTCCAAGTAGTTTAGATGGAGTAGCAATTGCAAACTTGTGATAACAGATGGACATATGTCCAGCAAGGGACAATAGGTAATCCCAAAAGCTCTTCTGGTCCATGACCAACAAAGCTAAAACGAGCAATAACACTAACAAAACTCTCAGGAGCAAACTGATTTGTCAATATTGGCATCTTTAGATGATGACCATAATATGTAAAAAGCTTAAGTGATCCATCAAAACCTATGGGACAAATCGTACTCACAAGCTTCCATTACACATTGTATTCAGCTGCAAGACAAAAAGGGCAATAACTCTAACATAAATTGCATGAGGACAGTTACTTGCAAATGCTAATTTTAAAATCATGAACCATAACCTGTACAAAGTTTCACAATGATCCACTGGAAAACTGTGATACAAATTGCATTCACATGATTCTGCCATACGCTACATCAGGCTCAAAGTAAACATGGGAATAACTCCAACAAAAACATCGTAGTAGGACACATGATTTGTCGATATATGCATAAATAGATGGAAAACATAAACTGAGCTGCATCCATAAAAAAAGATTCTGTCATACAATACATCCAGCTGCAAGTTAAAAGGGCCATAACTTTAATAAAAACTCGCTGGAGTCTTCAGATGATGACTATAATCTGCACCAAGTACAGTGACCTACTTCAAATCAGACTAATTGTGTTTTCATGATTTTGTCATACTTTGTAAATGCAAGACAAAAAACGGAAACAACTCTAACAAATGTCGGACTGATTTGCAAATTCAAGGGGACTACAGGAACCAAAAATGAGGGAGTTGAGAAATACTGTTAAGCTGTATAGCTTCTATAGGTATATCTATGTTTTCCCAGTCTAAGTAAATCATGAATAAACTTACACTGCATGACACTATGGAGATCTGTCATGATGTGATGTTATAATTGCCAAGTCATACTATGTTACATGAAAAACATGATTTTAAACTGCCAGACAAACTAACAAGATTGTCATTTGCAAAACACGAATTGCTAAATATGCATCCATGCCCAATAAAGACAGGGGTGGTTAAGGGTGGGGAGAGTGGCTAGGCATTATCAAACACTATTAAAATAGTATTTATTGAAGAATATCCAAATTTGGGAAAGTGTTTGGAGCTTAGTAATGCCTTCAGCAAGGTATCAGCAAGTAATTTACTGGTTTTACTGCAAATTATATCCTGTAGAATGCATAGTAGCTGCCATTGAAAGTACATCTGGTTTAGAAATTACATGCAATTTTGCAGGAGAAGTATCCATGTATTATAGTTAGAACACAGTTTGGAATTACTGATCCGGAAACAAGAAATCAGCACAGAAAAAAACCCCAGAATTGATATCTAGAACTAGATATGTGGCATATCTCCTTTAGAAATAAAATAGAATGGACAAGATAACAATACAAATGATGTTAGCATTCACAGAGCCATAGCTTGTTTGTTGTCACATCTGTTATTACCATTTTAAAGGCCATAACAGTTTTATTTTCAATCAATTATCATTGTAACAGGGGCAACTCTTTAAAAACTTATATTTAGGGCTTTCTCTACCCTCAATAAGCAGTAAACATAGGGGTGCTGATGCATGTCAGTAAAGTCAATAGCTTATGGGTGTATGAACAGATGGAGTAAAGCCTTCAGATAATCCAATGTATTTAAGCAATTCTAACCCATGTTTATTTCTATTAAAAATGGTATTTGGCGATCAAATTTAGATATTGGAGAAATATGAGGACAGAGAGTTTAAGGTCTAAAAGTAGAATTAGAAATAGAGAGAAGAAAAAGAAGGATAGCTCATTTCCTTCAACTCAAGTTGCTACCTAATGAAATTAAGAGGCAGAGATTTAATTCAATAAAAATAAGAGGTTTAACTGACGTAAATAATTAGTTAAATAAAAAGTTATAATGAAGGGCCTGGTTTTGATCGGATGGAGACGAAGCTTATGAGGGAAATTATAGAAAACACAAAAAACACCTCACAAACACTGGAAATAAATGAAACCACACTGCATTGCTTACTATCTAGACATCACACAGATCATTATGTCTTCTTGGTTTGTTGAAATGTGATGGTAGCTAAGGAATGTCGAAGTCAGTTGAAGTAGGAGAAAGTTTCTTTAACGAAATGAAGCTAACTAATCATGTCTGTTAACTTTAGTGTGCTTTCCTTCATCTGTTAAAGAAACTTACCCCCATCTTCAACCAACTTTGGCATTCCTCGGCTAACATCACAATTCAACCTAATAGAAATGTGTGTCAATGGAACCTTGGAAAACGCATCCACTTGCTTGTGTCAGGATTTGAATTCCATCAGGTAAAAGACATCAGAGTAAGTATTGTCAGAATAAAGCAAAGCAATTACACTTTAATCTGTGCAACAGTGTCAATATGGGCTGCCAAGTGTGCGAGATACATGTATTCATGAAAATGTGGCCCCCCGGTTCCCTGGTCAGTTAATTGGGGACCATACGACACAACACCGTTTGTGCTGGAAGTAAGATGTCAAATTCCACATTATAAATTACCAGGAGGGTACATTTTACATTGATTTGTAGTAACAGGGGACGATTTTTTCAAAATTATAAAATAAATGAGAATGGAATGTTTTCTGCATAATTTGAGTGTGCAGAATTAAAAAATTAACCCATTTGCATGATATCTTTTGAAATAAATTCACAGAGAAGCACTGAAACACAGGTTCCATCCACCATTTTTTATATTATATGCTGAAATTTGGCATATTTCTTACATATGGTTATATAGAAATCTTTTGTGAACATTCAACTTTAAGAATATGTTAACCTTTTTGTGTGTTCCAGGTACTTCTGAAGCTTTTCTGTGCTTTTTTACAATGCGCCACCCTAATATTTTTGAATGAAAATACTATATTCTTGAGTCATACACAAGCTGAAATTATATGTTACTCTTCAAAACCAATATGCATACTCATTACAATGCCTCTTGCACCATATATATGAACTCTGTGTAGAATAAAGAACTATATAATTTCATTTCAGAGTATGTTCAAGAGGTTGATCATGCAGGAAGGGATGGCCTTCAGGCTGAAGCTATTATTTTTTACAACAGCAGTGACAGGTCTTCAAACATACTTGAGAAGAACATGAAAGGATATCTAACACTAGAAAGTGGCTGCAGATGCCAATTTTTGAATGATTATTATAACTGTCCATATGAGGTTGCTGAATTTGCATGCTGTGACCTTTGCAAAATAAGGCACCTAGTAGTGCAAGTGGTATGAAATTTTTAACCGGACAAAATCAAAACAGATAGATACCTTGTGCACATGGCTTCAAATGAATATGTCAAAGCTGATGTATCTGGTGAAATTGCTTTTCACCTGACTGATGATTTAATTCAACGCATAACAGAAACAATCTGATATTATACCTATGGACATGAATGAAATTATACAATATTACAACATACCCAGGTACATTCCTGATTCACTTCATGCAGTATCTGTTACCTTTAGGAAACAATATTAAGTTATTCAGACCAAGTAAGTAAATCTCTCACCTGCCCCTTTGCATATACAAATCCATTTTTAATTTTCTAGTGACCATAACCTTACCAACTGGGCAGAAGAAAGGTGGGCATCTAGGGAGATAAAAAACACAATTCCAAAAAATTACACCAATACCTAATACCCCCACCCCACCTGCAGACACACAAAAATTTATAGGACTTTAATCCAACAATTATTCAAGATTCTCAAATGACCCTTGAGTTTGCTTCAAGAGCAGAGAAAGGGATAGGGTTGTGTGGAGAGAAAATGGAAATGCTTACTTATCCTCCAGTCCAATATGAAACCAATTGCTTCAGTGTTTGGGAATTGTATCAAAACAGAAAAATCTGTTTAAGCCCCAACCTTAACTGTTGAAGACACTACCACTATATGTGGAACGAGTAGACACTACCACTAGAGGGTGGAATGTGTCTTGCCTCTACCAAAACTGACAAGACAACTAGACAAATGTTGTGCAAGTTGCTTACTAAATAAACCCCAACTTCCCCAACATCTCACTTATGTGCATGTGAGGGAAATTAATCTATAGTTACTGTGCAGTCTCCATTGATTAGTTGCCTGCTGCAAGTACAACAGGGGGGAATAACTATTAAAAATGTGTGTCAGCACAGTGAATAGTCCATGTTCACATCAACATAAGATGACTATAGATATAATACAAACCAAAGAATGACTTATTTCCATCAATAACTGTGAGAACAACTGTAATGGATTCTATTCAGCTTTAATTTAAAATAGGCTGCTATTCCTAAGTATTGACCTCCACCTAACATGCAGTTTCACTATGGCAGATAATGGGTTCTGGGCAATATCAGAAAGTAGGCTTACAAATTTTTAAAAGTTTCTGAATATTGCTTTCCAGATTTAAAATCCAGTCTAAATTTGTGATAGTCAGTCCGGGACTCAAATTCAAGAAAGCCGTTTTCTTAATCTGCTGGTGTCTGAGACACTTCTGTCAGCACTGAAAACCTGCCTGGATGTGGTACAAAAGGTTTGACTTGTCACTGATCATGTATCATTTTCAACTCGCCAGTATGAGAGTTTCTCTGTTTGTAGTTGCCTGCCATCACCTTTACATCAGCTACACTGTTAAAATTATCAGAAATGTTGTATATGACAGCTAATGCTTTAGATCTGACCAGAAGGTTTTTGCCTTTGTTCATTGGGCCCAGTCCCTTGAAGAATCTTTTTTTGTCCTTTGACAAGGTGTTCCATAGAGTAGGTCTGCTGGTAAATGACTATCTTTTTTCCCACCGAAGGTTGAATATAAGGCCATATATACTTTTGATAGTGCAGTGCACAAACAACATGATAGCGTGCTGATGGCATAATAAGTGCAAGATCTCTAGAGCACATTACTTCTGCTGTTATGACTCTTGCCACCCTGAGGTATAGTAGCTTATGATAAAGCCATCTCTCCAGACTGACTGTATGCATCAAGCATGTAAACATATTATCTGCTGAAAACGAAATAAAAATGGTACATGTATTTAAGAAACAGTCTTATATATACCTTATGTCCAAGACAAGTAAGGCAGGGTCTGTTTGTGTAGATAACTGTGCAAGTATAAATATCATCATACTGAGTTGATACTTCTTTTTTGGTTGAGCTGTTGGACACATCACTAATGTGGTGTTTTCATCATTGGCCAAACATGCAGAAGGGAAAAAAGCATTTTCACCCTGGCATGCTGTGATCGGCACCAAGCCTCCTGCACCTATAGAAAAACTCCCATTATATAAAGATCTGTAAAAAACACACACCATACCTATTCTATATAAAAACAGAAAAGGATTACATATCTGCAAGCTATGTGGTTGTACATCTCAGAAGCTAAGAGTCAAATACAAAAACCAAAACAATCCAAACTTAGGCAAAATAGGTCATTGTGATTTTCTCCAAAGAGTTTTTCCTCAAAAATAAATGAACCAAACAAATTTCCAAAGCCAAAAATTGTCATTCAACTAGTAGCCAAGAGCATTCTGGTGGACCTATTGTTTGCTTAGAGGTGATTGACTAGATAGGTGTTGTTTCTATATCATCGACAATAAAATTAGGCATATAAAAAACTTTTGTTAATTACTCAATCATGTTGTGTTTAGCACTGTATACCAACTAAACATATCAACTATGCTATTGATTCGACAAGCCAAGTGTGAATCACTTAGACATTTATCAGGATTGTTACCAATCAATAATTCTGAAACAACAACAAAAAGAACAAATCAAATGGCTAAAGTGATATTAACTTGACAGAGGACTGCATGGAAATGAAACCAGATGCAATTATATGACTTTTGTAGCATGGCCTTGGCTTTAATGGCTTAGCATGCACTAATAAAGTTTAATTACTCAACAATATTAGAGAATTATCCCTAAATGTCAACACTTATAATAATAATACTACTTTATTTATAGAAGGCAACTCAATTAGTATAATACTACTCTCTTGAGGCCTTTTGTTTAAAATGTGGAAAAATTATATACAATATTTAAAACATAATATAAAGTGTCTGTGTATTATGACAATAAGCAGATGTTGTTAAACATGTAAGAAAAATTGAAATTTTCTTTAAACAACTTTAGATTATCACTTTTTTTGATGTTTTGAGGAATACTGTTCCATATGAAAGCACCTGAATATTGCAGAGACTTTTTGAAGGTCTCCAACTTTGGCTTGAGAAGTCAAAGATTCCCATCACAAACAGATCTTAATCCATATTCAGATGAGTTTGTTACAAATAATTCCTGAAGATATTTTGGAGCAATTCCTTGAAGAGACTTGTACACTAAAATGCTTTTTTGGTAATCAATCCTTACAGATAAGTCAAGTTATTTCAGTTCACAGAAGACAGGCTTGCTTGGTGCATCCAATGGTTTTCCAAGTATAATTCATGCTGCTTTTTTTTTGTAGTTTTGAAAGTCTGTCAATATTATGTTTAGAACAATTTCCTTCAATAGTGACACAATAGGTGGAGACAATTTAAGTATTTCAGGTCCAATTCCATCTAATCCTGTAGCCTGGTTTACATTTAGGTTTTCCAATGTTTTGTAAACTTCATGCTCTGTAACATAGTCCAGTTGAAATGGTTCTATATTTTGAAGTTTATCATTTAGGTTCTCATTTAGAACAGTAGGATCAAAGTTCTCACTTTTTCTTTGAAATTCACCAGATACACTAGTAAAATACTTGCTGAATGAATCTACAATATCTTGCACAGAAGTCGCTTTATGACCATTATATTTGATAATACTGGGAGGAACAGGCGACTTTTTGGAATTTAGTTCATTTAGATATGTCCACACATTACTAGATTTTTTATTTTTCTCAATGGCTTGTTTGTAGTATGCCTGTTTGACTATTCCAATCATATCTGTAACTGCATTCCCTCACCATTTCCTGTAGTTTTTCCCCCATCTTTGAATTTTATGAAATTTGTCTCTGATTTCAGGTGAAAGCTAGTTTAAATTTCATTTGCTGTTTTTACGTGCTTTGTTTTTAGTGGTGCATGAATATTCATGATTTTCTTGGAAGAGAATTATAAAAACATTTCCACAGCAACGTTTGCAATTGTAAATATTTTTCTAAACGGGGGGTTCTTGTCACAGGTCATTTAGGAATTTCTTCTTCGATTAAAATCCTTTGAATGTCTCTGTATGTAATTTATGATGGCACATATTCCTTAACTGTTTCAACATTCAGTGACAACAAGATATGAGCTAATAATGCCTGACCTAAGCTTCAAAGACAAGGAAAAAATATTAATATGTGGTTATGTCATCAACACTTTGCTTGAACTATATACATTTTGGACTTGGTAATGATCTGCCAAAGAATCAGACATTTTTTGCCACACAAACCTAAAAAAAAGATGCACCATCCCATTGTATATTAATACACTAAACTATCATGATACACTAATATTACACCCCATTATTAAATACACTAAACTATCATGATACACTAATTATAGTAATTTTACTAACTTGTC
>JAQPZY010000119.1:0-48427 GCA_029931535.1 Margaritifera margaritifera
GCAATTTCTGCAAACTGAGCCAGGTCATTTGCTACATAATGGCTTATAGGTCTTTCATAGCAATACAGCCCCCTTTTAAACTACTGTAACATGCTTGCACATCATTTGGCTGGCTGGAATGAACATCATCAATATGAGATAAATGTTGCTGGGTTTTTGTATCACTTAACATCAATGACAATCAGCATCTCACACTTCAAGTTAACTATCATCTTCCATCTTTAGTGAAAGTTTCTGAAATCTCACATAGTATTCTTCCACGGATGCACCTTGTCTTATGTGAATTTACCAGCCAATCAACTGCAGTTCAGGGACGAAGTTTCCAAACTAGTTGGCACAGGAAAAGACAAGACTATAACAAGGGACAAAGGACAACACAAAAGAAAGACAAGGACAAAGGACAGGACAGAGAGACAAGACAAACACAAATGAACAGGACAAAGAGAGACAAGACAATGGGAACAGGTAAAGATACATAGACAAGTCAATGGACAGGGTCAAGACACTCAAAGACAAGACCATGGGACAGGACAAGAGACAAGACAAAACAATAAACACATGGGATGGACAAGAGACAAGACAAAAACAATACAGGGCAAGACAAGGACACATGACAAGACACGGGACAGGAAAAAGGACAAAACAACACAATTGACAGTACAAAAGGCCAGAGAAGATAATGGACAGGACAAGATACAAGACATTGGTATAAGGACGAAGACAAGACAAGACAAGGGCCAGTACAAGAGACAGAAGACAAAAACAAACACACAGGGCAAGGACAAGGACATGGGGTAAGGACAAGACAAGACAATGGACAGGACAAAATACAAGACAAATATAATGGACAGGACAACTGGGGAGGGACAAAGACAGACAAGACACACTAGACATGTAAAACACTCAACAAATGCATACACACAAGCACAGGACATAGGGTTTATGGCACAGGACGGGACAAGATTCAAGACATGGACACAAAAGACTTTCTAACACACCAACAAATGCATAACACAAGCACAGACAACAGGGGTCTGGCACAGGGACAGCGGACATTGACAAGACACATAAGAACATGTAACACCGACCAACAAATGTATACACACAAGCACAGGAGGACAAGACAAGGACAAGACACACCAAGGACATTTAACTCACCACAAATGATATACACAAAGCACAGTCGACAGGGAACGGCCACAGGACGGGGACAAGACAAGGACAAGACTCACAAGACATCTAACACCACCAACCAATGCATACAAACAAGCACACACAAAAGGGGTAGGGCACCAGGAAGGGACAAGACAAGACACACAAGACATGTAACGCACAAAACATATGTATACACACAAGCCAAAGACAACAGGGTACGGCACAGGACGGGACCAAGACAAGACAAGACACACAAGACATGTAAACACACCAACACATGGTAATACACACTAAGCACAGGATCGGGAGCAAGACAAGACACACAAGACATGTAACACATAACAAATTGCATATACACAAGCACAGGACGACAGAATGGCACAGGACCAGGACAAGACAAGACAAGACCCACAAAGACATCTAACACAACCAACAAATGCATACAAAACAAGCACATAAAAACGAAGGGTAAGGCTCAGGACAGGAACAAGACAAGACAAGACACACAAAGACATTGACCTCACCAAACGTATGCATAAACACAAGCACAGACAACAGGGGACGGATCAGGACAAGACAAGACATGGACAAACAAGACATGTAACGCTACCAACAAATGTTATACAGACAAGCACAGGACAACAGGGTTACAGGCACAGGACGGGACCAAGACACACAGACATTGTAAACACACCAACAAATGCATATACACAAGCAGAGACAACAGGGTATGGCACAGGAAGGGACAAGACAAGACACACAAGACATGTAAATCACCAACAAATGATTACACACAAGCACAGACAACAGGGTTACAGGCAGAGGATGCGAACAAGGACAAGACAAGACTCAAAAGACATGTAACACACCAACATATGCATACACACAAGCACAGACAACAGGGTACGCACAGGACAAGACAAGACAAGACACAAGACATTGAACACACCAACATGCATAATACACAAGCACAGACAACAGGGTACGGCTCACGACAAGACAAGACCAAAACAGACAAGACATGATTACACACCAACAAATGCATACAGACAAGCACAGACAACAGGGTACGGCACAGGACGGGACAAGACACACAAGACATGATGACCCACCTAACAAAATGCATACACACAAGCACAGACAACAGGGTACGGCAAAGGATGGGACAAAGACATGACACAAAAGACATGTAACACACCAACGTATGCATACACACAAAGCAAAGACAACAGGGGTATGGACAGGACCATGGACAAAACAAGACTAGGTCACCCAAGACATGTAACACACCAACAAATGCATACACACGATTGCACAGACAATCAGGGTACAGCCACAGGAGGAGAAGACAAGACAAAGACACACAAAACATGTAACACACCAACAAATGCATACACACAAGCACAGGACGGGACAAGACAAGACATGTAACGCTACCAACCAAATGCAGTACACACAAGCACAGACAACAGGGTAGGGGATGGGACAGGACAAGTAACAAGACACACAAGACATGTTTCACTACTCAACAAATGCATTAACACACAAGCACAGACAACAGGGTATGGCACAGGGCGACAAGGACTAGACAAGACAAGCACAAGACAAGACATCTACCAGCAACAACAAATGCATACACACAAGCACAGACAACAAGGTTCTGGCACAGGTCAGGACAAGACAAGACACAAAAGACATGTAACACACAACAAATGATATACACACAAGCACAGACAACAGGTACGGCACAGGACGGGACAAGACAAGACAAGACCACAATAGACATGTTATCACACCAACAAATGTATATACACAAAGCACAGACAACAAGGTACGGGACACAAGGGACAAGACAAGACACACTAGACATCTAACACACCAACAAATATGCATACAAACAAAGCACAAACAACAGGGTACGGCACAGGACGGGATAAGACAAGACATTTTCACGTGTCTGTCCTGTCCCATATACCATTAAGTCTCATCTTACCCCATCCCTTGCCATGTTGTGGAGACAAGACAAGTTGGCACACAATGGGACAGCACAGGACAATACACAATGGCACAGCACAGGACAAGACAACACAAGACCACAGCATGGCAAAGGATGGATAAGACAAGACACAAGACAACAAGGCAAGACACACAAGACATGTAACACTCCAACAAATGCATACACAAGCACAGACAACAGGACGGGAAAACGGGACAAGACAAGACAACACACACAAGACATTGAACTCACCAAAACGATAGTATTGCATAAACACAAGAACAGGCAAACAGGGTACGGCACAGGACGGGACAGGACAAGACAAGACACAAGAGACATGTAACGCCACCAACAAAATGTACTACACACAAGCACAGACTCAGGGTACTGGCACAGGAAGGGGACAAGACAAGAAAAAGGACAAACAAGACATGTAGCTACACCAACCAAATGCATACACACAAGCACAGGACAACAGGGTCCAGAACAGGATTGGACAAGATAAAACATTTTCATGCGTCTGTCTTCTCCTGTCCTGTCCCATATCATACCTTTAATTCAGGTCTCTTACCCCAATACCTGTGCCATGACTGTGGAGACATAGAAAAGTTGGCAACAAATGGGACAGCACAAGGACAATACAACAGGTATGGCACAAGCACAGGGACAAGACAACCACACAACGGACATGTAACATGGCAACAGATGGGATACAGACAAGCACAGACAACCTGGCATGGGATAGGACAGGACTGGCAAGACACACACAAAACTGATGTAACACACCAACATATGCATACACACGAGCGACCAGGACAACAGGGGATGGGACAAAGACAAGACAAGAACACAAGGACATGTAACACACCAACAAATGCATACACACAAGCACAGACAACAGGAAAAGGCACAGAACGGGACAAGTCAGGAAAGGACACAAAAAGACATCTAAAACACACCAACAAATGCATACACACAAGCCACATACAACAGGGTCTGGCATTTAATCAAGACAAGACATAACAGACATGTAACACCCCCCCCCCCCCCCCCCCCCCCCACCCCCCCCCCCCCCCCCCCCCCCCCCGCCCCCCCCCCCCCCCCCCCCCCCCCCCCCCCCCCCCCCCCCCCCCCCCCCCCCCCCCCCCCCCCCCCCCCCCCCCCCCCCCCCACCCCCCCCCCCCCCCCCCCCCCCCCCCCCCCCCCCCCCCCCCCCCCCCCCCCCCCCCCCCCCCCCCCCCCCCCCCCCCCCCCCCCCCCCCCCCCCCCCCCCCCCCCCCCCCCCCCCCCCCCCCCCCCCCCCCCCCCCCCCCCCCCCCCCCCCCCCCCCCCCCCCCACCCCCCCCCCCCCCCCCCCCCCCCCCCCCCCCCCCCCCCCCCCCCCCACCAACAAATGTATACACACTAGCACAGACAACAGGGGACGGGACAGGACAAGACAAGACAGGGACACACAAGAAATGTAATCACACCAACAAAATGCATATACAACAAGCACAGACGAAGGGTATGGCACAGGACAGGACAAGACAAGACACACAAGACATGTAACACACCAACAAATGCATACACACAAGCACAGAACACAAGGGATCGCACAGGAAGCGACAAGACAAGACAAACAAAGACATATAACACACCAACAAATGCATACACACAAGCACAGACAACAGGGTACAGCACAGGAGGGATAAGACAAGACATTTTTAAGTGTCTGTCTTCTCTGTCATGTCCCCATATACCATTAAGTTCAGTCTTACCCCCATCCCTTGCCATGTTGTGGGAGACAAGACAAGTTGGCACACAGTGGGATAGCACAGGACAATACACAATGGCACCAGCACAGGACAAGACAAGACACAAGACGGCACTGCATGGCAAAGAAATGGGATACAGACAAGCACAGCCGGGCATGGGATGGGTCAGGACTGGACAAGGCAAGACACACAAAACATGATGTAATCACACCAACAAATGCATACACACAAGCACAGACAACAAGGTACAGGGGGATGGGACAAAGACAAGACAAGACACACAAGACATGTAACACACCAAACAAATGACATACACACAAGCACAGAAAACAGGGTTATGGCACAGGACGGGACATGACAACAACAAGACCACAGTAAGACATGATAACCACACCAACAAATGTATACAAACAAGCACAGACAACAAGGTACGGCACTGGACCGGGACCAAGACAAGACAAGGACACACAAGGACATGTAACACACCAACATATGCATATACACAAGCACAGACAACGGACGGAACGGCACAGGACGGGACAGACAAGACATTTTCACGTGTCTGTCTTCTCATCTCCTGTCCTGTCCCCATATACCATTAAGTCTCATCTTACCCCATCCCTTGCCTTGTTGTGAGAGACAAGGCAAGTTGGCAAACAATGGGACAGCACAGGACAATACCACAATGGCACAAGCACAGGACAAGAAACACAAGGACGGCACAGCATGGCAAAGGATGGGATAAGACAAGGACAGCTGGCATGGATGGGACACAGGACAAGGCAAGACACACAAGACTGATGTAACACACCAACAAACGCATACACACAAGCACAGACAACAGGAGGACGGGACAAGACAAGACAAGACAAGAACACAAGGACATGTAACACATGAACAAATGCATACAAACAAGCACAGACAACAAGGTACGGCACAGGACGGACAAGACAAGACAAGTCACAATAGACATGTAACACACAACAAGTATGCATACACACAAGCACAGACAACAGGGTACGGCACAGGCCAGGACATGACAAGACAAGACACACAAGACATCTAACACACCAACAAAATGGCATACACACAAACACATACAACAGGTTCTGGCACAGGACGGGACAAGACAAGACAAGACAAACAAGACATGTAGCACACAAACAATTGCATACACACAAGCACAGAGAACAGGGGTACAGCACAGGATTGGACAGGACAAGACATTCTCATGCGTTTCTGTCTTCTCCTGTCATGTCCCATTTCTACCATTAATTCTGGTCTGTACCCCATTTTTTTCCTGTGCAATGTTGTGGGTGACAAGACAAGTTGGAACACAATGGGACCAGCACAGGACAATACACAAGTGGCACAGCACAGGACAAGACAAACACTAGAACGGCACAGCATGGCAAAGAATGGGGAATAAGACAAGGGACAAGCCTGGCATGTGATGGGACAGGACAGGACAAGGCCAAGACACACAAAGACTGATGTAACACACCAACAAATGCTATACAAACAAGCACAGACAACAGGGGATGGGACGGGACAAGACAAGACAGAAGACACACAAGACTATGTAACACACCAACAAATGCATACACACAAGCACAGACAACAGGGGTATGGCACCAGGACGGGGGACAAGACAAGATCAAGACACAAAAGACAATCTAACACACCAACTAAATGCCATACACACAAGCACAGACAACAGGGTCTGGCACAGGACAGGACAAGACAAGATCACCAACAAGACATGTAAACACACCAAAAAATGTATAAACACAAGCACAGACAACAGGGTACGGGCACAGGACGGGACAAGACAAGACACACAAGACATGTAACACACCAACAAATGCATATACACAAGCACAGACGACAGGGAATGTCCCACAGGACAGGGACAAGACAAGACAAGAACACTCAAGACATCTAACACACCCATCAAATGCATACAAACAAGCACAAACAAACAGGGTATGGCACAGGACGGGACAAGACAAGACAAGACAATACAAGACATGTAGCACACCAACAAATGCATACACACAATGCACAGACAACAGGGTACAGCACAGGATTGGACAAGGACAAGACATTCTCATGGGTCTGTCTTCTCCTGTCCGTGTCCATATCATACCTTTAATTCTGGTCTTAACCATCCTGTGCCATGTTCTGTGGTGATAAAGAACCGAGACAAGACAAGAGAGTAAAAGAAGAAAAGGAGAGGAATAAGAACAAGAAATAGAGGCAAAGACACAGAAAGACAAACGACAAGAAAAGAGAGACGGGAGGAGAGAAGACAAGAGTTAGAGAAAAGAGAGAGAGGAGAAGAGGTGAAAGAAAGAAATGACAAGAGGAAAAAAAAAGCACAGACAGAAGGGAGAAGATGGACAAGACAAAGATGAAGAATGACAGAGAAGAAAGGACTGATGAGAAGAAGAGATGATAAGACAAAGTGAAGACCAAGAGTCAGACACAAAGAAAGACAAGAAGGGAAGAGACAAGACAAGACAAGGGATGACAAAATAGAAAGGGAGAGACAGAAAAAGAAGAGGAAAGGAAAAAGGATAGGACTAGAAGAAGAGAGAAGAGAGACAAGGGTAAGAGAGAGAGAGGAGGAGAAGACTAGAAACAAGAAGAACAGACAAGAAAGATAGAAAAGATGGAGAGCGAGAGAAATAGAAAGAAGAGGAAGGAGAGGACAGGAGAGAGATGAGAACGGAAAAAGGAAAAGACATAATACGGAAGCAGAGAAAGAGAGAAAAGCACAGACTAAGACGAGACAAGAAGAGAAGAAAAAGAGACAGTTGAAAAGAGAGGATATAGAAGACAAAGAAAGTACAGAAAGAGGAAGAAAGACAAGAAGACAATGAAGACAAGACAAGAAAACAAAGAAGACAAGAATAAGGAAGAAAAGACAGAAGAGAGAGGACAAGACAGTGAAGAGGAGAAATAAAAAAAGAAGAGATGAAGTGAGAAGAAGATAAACGGAAAAGAAGAAGAAGAAAGAGTTGAATGGAGACGAAAAGACAAACAAGAGACAAAAACAGTGAGAATACAGACAAGGACAAGAGAAAATAAAGAAAGAAGAGAAAAGACAAGAGGACCAAGCATAAGACATAGAGGAGAAAGAAGACAAGAAAGGACACAAAAGGAAGAAGCAAAAAGAGAAGACAAGAAATAGCAAAGAAGAGAACAACAAAAGGGTAGGAAGAAACAAGCATAGAAGAGACAAGACGGAGAGATAAGAAGAAGAAGAAAGAGACAGAAAGAGACATAGATGTAAAGACAAAGAAGAAAGAGACAAACAAGGACTGAGACAAGACAATAGAAGACAAGAGGAGAGAAGAAAATGACAAGACAACACAGAAGAATGAGAAAGACGGAAGACAAAGACAAGACAGACAAGACAAGACCAAGAAGACAGAGCAGACAGAAGAAGATGCACACAAAAAGGAAAATAGACAGTGGACAGATAAGAGAATGAGACAAGTAAGGGGATAAAAAAGACAGAGAAGAAATGCAGAAAAAGAGACAGACTAGAAGAGAAGGAGACAGAATAGAAAAAGCACAAAGAACAAATACTAGAAAGAGAAAAGACAAGACAAAAGACAAAAAAAAGAAAGAGAAATGACAAAGAGACAGACAAAAGAAAAAGACAAAGACAAGACAGAAGACTGTGAGAGTGGAGAGAAAGAGGCAAAGAAAGAGACATGAAAGTCGAAGGAGAACAGAAGAAGACACAGGAAGGACAGAGTGAAGACTGAAGAAGAAGATGGAAGAACTATGAAGAAGAGACAAAGACAAAAGGAAGAGAAAAGGAAAAAGGACATACGAACAAAGACAGAAAGAGACAGAGTTAGAGGAGAAGAGAGAAAGCAATAGAGACAGAGAAAGGTGACGAGGAGAGAATGAAAGATGAACATGATGGACAGAGATAAGGGACAAAGTAGACAGATGAAGACAGGACAAGACAGAAAGTAGAGCGAAGACAAGAAGAAGACAGGAGAACAGGAAGGTGGCTAGAACAGAAAGGACTAAGGATGGCACAGGATGAGAGAAGAAGACAGAACAGAGAAGACAGAAGGACAGAAGAGTTAGGTAGAGACAAGACAGAAAGAAGAAGACAGAAATAGACAAAGAAAAAGGAAAGAGAGAGAAAAAATGAGAAGACAAGACAAGACAAGGGAAAGGACAAAAGAGGGCGACAAGAGAGAAGGACAGACGTGAGGTACAGTAAAGACAAACAAGAGAAAGAGAAAGGAAAAAGTAGATGAAAATAGAAGACAAAGAAAATGACAGAGACAGGGAAAAAGAGACAAGACAAGAGAAGACAGGAAGAAACAGCACAAGAGAGAAGTATGGCACAGGAGAGTAGATACAAGATGACAAGACAGGAGACAGATAAGATATAGAGATAAGACAAAGCATAGAGACAAGACATGTTGGCAACAAACAATGGGAAAAGCACGGGACAATACCTAATGGTCCGCTATGCACAGGCTCGGACAAGACAACACAGTTGGACGGGGCTACAAGCATGGCAAAATTAATGAGGATAAGCCAAGACATAGCCCTGGCATTGGGATGGGACATGGCACAGGACAAGGCAAGGTATCACACCAAAATGAGATTGTAACACAAAGACAACCAACAAATGCATACACCACATAGCACAGACAAACAGGGGATGAGGACAAAGACAAGACAAGACAACACAAGACATGTAACTAACATCACACAAATATGCTTTCACACAACAAATGCATTCAGACAATCAACAGGGTTATATGGCACAAGGACGGTGACCAAGACAAGACAAGAAAACAAAAGACATCTAACACACCAATCAAATTGCATACACACAAGCACAAGACAACAGGGTCTGGCTCAGGTCAGGACAAGGACCCAAGACATAACAAGACATGTAACACACAACAAATAATGTATTACACACAAGCTACTGGCACGGGACAAGACAAGGACAAGACACACAAGGCACATGTAACACGTCTACCAACAAATGCCATTACACACAAGCACAGACCAACAAGGGAACTGGGCACAGGACGGGACAAGACTACAGACTAAGACACCACAAGACATGTAACACAAGCACTACACCAACGTAATGATGCATACCACATACTAGCACGGAGACAACAGGGTACGGGCACAGGTACGGGACAAAGTACAAGACAAGACACCACAAGACATCTAACAGCACTTCCAATCGTATGCATACATCACAAGCACAGACAACAGGGGTCAGGCGGCACAGAGACAGGACAAGACAAGACAAGACACACAAGACATTAGTAACACAACCAACAAATGCATTCACACCACATAGCACAAGACAACAGGGTACGGCACAGGAAATCGGGGACTAAGACAAGACAAGACACACAAGACATGTAAGCACACCAACAAATGCATACACACAAGCACAGACAACAGGGTATCGGCACAGGACGGTGACAAGACAAGACAAGACCCACACAAGGGACATGTTAACACACCAACCAAATGCATACACACAAGCACAGACATACAGGGTTACGGCACTCAGGATGCCGGGACCCTAGACCAAACGACAAGGCACTAAAGGACATGTAACACTCCACATTATGCATAAACACAAGCACAGACAACAGGGTTTTGGCACAGGGACAAGACAAGACAAGACAGACAAGACATGTAACACACCAACAAAATGCATACATCACAAGCACATTGACCGGTGACAAGACTAGACATGTGGACACATCAACAAATGCATTACACACAAGCACAGACAATACCAAGGGGTTACGGCACAGGACGGGACAAGACACAAAAAAAAGACGGCACATGTAACACACCAACAAATATATACACACAAGCACAGACAACAGGGTACGGCACAGGACAGGACAAGACAAGACAAGACACACAAGACATGTAACACACCAACAAATGCATACACACAAGCACAGACAACAAGGTACGGCACAGGACGGGACAAGACAAGACAAGACACAATAGACATGTAACACACCAATGTATGCATACACAACAGGTACGGCACAGGACGGGGACATGACAAGACAAGACACACAAGACATCTAACACACCAACAAATGCATACACACAAGCACAGACAACAGAGTACTGGCAACAGGACGGGACAAGACAAGTCAAGACCCAAAAGGACATGTAACGCACCAACAAATGCGTACACACAAGCACAGACAACAGGGTACGGCACAGAGGACAGGACAAGACAAGATAAAACACAAGACATGTAACACACCAACAAATGCATACACACAAGCACAGACAACAAGGTACGGCACAGGAAGGGACAAGACAAGACACACAAGACACGTAACACACCAACAAATGCAAACACACAAGCACAGACAACAGGATACAGCACAGGACGGGATAAGACAAGACATTTTCACGTGTCTGTCTTCTCCTGTCCTGTCCCATATACCATTAAGTCTCATCTTACCCCATCCCTTGCCATGTTGTGAGAGACAAGACAAGTTGGCACACAATGGGACAGCACACGACAATACACAATGGCACAGCACAGGACAAGACAACACAAGACAGCACAGCATGGCAAAGGATGGGATAAGACAAGACAGCCTGGCATGGGATGGGACAGGACAAGGCAAGACACACAAGACTGATGTAACACACCAACAAATGCATACACACAAGCACAGACAACAGGGTACGGCACAGGACGGGACAAGACAAGACAAGACACACAAGACATGTAACACACCAACAAATGCATACACACAAGCACAGACAACAAGTTATGGCACAGGAAGGGACAAGACAAGACACACAAGACATATAACACACCAACAAATGCATACACACAAGCACAGACAACAGGGTACAGCACAGGACAGGATAAGACAAGACATTTTAACGTGTCTGTCTTCTCCTGTCCTGTCCCATATACCATTAAGTCTCATCTTACCCCATCCCTTGCCATGTTGTGGGAGACAAGACAAGTTGGCACACAATGGGACAGCACAGGACAATACACAATGGCACAGCACAGGACAAGACAACACAAGACGGCACAGCATGGCAAAGGATGGGATAAGACAAGGCAGCCTGGCATGGGATGGGACAGGACGGGACAAGGCAAGACACACTAGTCTGATGTAACACACCAACAAATGCATACACACAAGCACAGACAACAGGGCACAGCACAGGACAGGACAAGACAAGACAAGACACACAAGACATCTAACACATGAACAAATGCATACACAAACACAGACAACAGGGTACGGCACAGGACGGGACAAGACAAGACAAGACACACAAGACATGTAACACACCAACAAATGCATACACACAAGCACAGACAACAGGGTACGGCACAGGACGGGACAAGACAAGACAAGACACACAAGACATCTAACACACCAACAAATGCATACACACAAGCACAGACAACAAGGTAAGGCACAGGAAGGGACAAGACAAGACACACAAGACACGTAACACACCAACAAATGCATACACACAAGCACAGACAACAGGATACAGCACAGGACGGGATAAGACAAGACATTTTCACGTGTCTGTCTTCTCCTGTCCTGTCCCATATACCATTAAGTCTCATCTTACCCCATCCCTTGCCATGTTGTGAGAGACAAGACAAGTTGGCACACAATGGGACAGCACACGACAATACACAATGGCACAGCACAGGACAAGACAACACAAGACGGCACAGCATGGCAAGGATGGGATAAGACAAGACAGCCTGGCATGGGATGGGACAGGACAAGGCAAGACACACAAGACTGATGTAACACACCAACAAATGCATACACACAAGCACAGACAACAGGGGACGGGACAAGACAAGACAAGACAAGACACACAAGACATGTAACACATGAACAAATGCATACACACAAGCACAGACAACAAGGTATGGCACAGGACGGGACAAGACAAGACAAGACACAATAGACATGTAACACACCAACGTATGCATACACACAAGCACAGACAACAGGGTATGGCACAGGACGGGACAAAACAAGACATAAGACAGGTAACAAGACAAGACAAGACACACAAGACATGTAACACACCAACAAATGCATACACACAAGCACAGACTAACAGGGTACGGCACAGGACAGGGAACAAGACAAGACAAGACACACAAGACATGTAACACACCAACAAATGCATACAAACAAACACAGACAACAGGGTACGGCACAGGACGGGACAAGACAAGACAAGACACAACACATGTAACACATCAACAAAAGCATACACACAAGCACAGACAACAGGGTTTCGCACAGGACAGGACAAAACAAGACAAGACATACAAAGTGGGTCAACCACAGACAAGACAAGACACACAGGGACAGCACAGGACAATACACAATGACACAGCACAGGACAGGACAAGACAACACAAGACTGGCACAGCATGGCAAAGAATGGGCTAAGACAAGACAGCCTGGCAATGGGATGGAGGACAGGACAAGGCAAGACACACCAAACTGATGTAACACACCACAAATGCATTACACACAAGCACAGACAACAGGGGACTTGAGACAAGACAAGACAAGACACACCAAGACATGTAACACACGAACAATGCATACACACAAGCACAGACAACAAGGTATGGCCACAGACGGGACAAGCAAGACAAGACACAAAAGACATGTAACACACCAAACGAATGCATACACACAAGCACAGAACAACAGGGATCGCACAGGACAGGACCGACAAGACAAAGACATGTAACACACCAACAATGAACACACAAAGCCACAATACGACCAATACAAGACCCAGAACACATACATGTCAACACACCCAACAATGCAATACAAGCACAGCGGACAGAATGGCACAGGATGGGACGGGACAAGACAAGACAAGACCCAAAAGACATGTAACACACCAACGTATGCATACACACAAGCACAGACAACAGGGTATGGCACAGGACGGGACAAGACAAGACACACAAGACATTGAACACACCAACAAATGCATACACACAAGCACAGACAACAAGGTACAGCACAGGACGCGACAAGACAAGACAAGACACACAAGACATGTAACACACCAACAAATGCATACACACAAGCACAGACAACAAGGTACGGCACAGGAAGGGACAAGACAAGACACACAAGACATGTAACACAGCAACAAATGCATACACACAAGCACAGACAACAGGGTACAGCACAGGACGGGACATGACAAGACAAGACGCAAAAGACATGTAACGCACCAACAAATGCATACACACAAGCACAGACAACAGGGTACGGCACAGGACGGGACATGACAAGACAAGACACACAAGACATGTAACACACCAACAAATGCATACACACAAGCACAGACAACAGGGTACGGCACAGGACGGGACGACAAGACGCCAAAGACATGTAACGCACCCCAACAATGCATACACACAAGCACAGACCAACAGGGTAACGGCACAGGACCGGGGAACATGACAAGACAAGACAACACAAGACATGTAACACACCAACAAATGCGACACCACAAGCAAAGTCAAGAAGGTACGGCACAGGAAGGGACAAGACAAGGACTCACAAGACAAGTAACACACCAACAAATGCATACACACATGCACAGACAACAGGGTACACGCACAGGACGGGATAAGGACAAGGGACATTTTCACGCTGTCTGTCTTCTCCTGTCCTGATCCACCCATATACCATTAAGTCTCATCTTACCCCATCCCTTGCCATGTTGTGAGAGACAAGACAAGTTGGCACACAATGGGACAGCACACGACAATACACAATGGCACAGCACAGGACAAGACAACACAAGACGGCACAGCATGGCAAAGGATAGGATAAGACAAGACAGCCTGGCATGGGATGGGACAGGACAAGGCAAGACACACAAAACTGATGTAACACACGAACAAATGCATACACACAAGCACAGACAACAGGGGACGGGACAAGACAAGGCAAGACACACAAGACATGTAACACACGAACAAATGCATTCACACAAGCACAGACAACAAGGTACGGCACAGGACGGGACAAGACAAGACAAGACACAATAGACATGTAACACACCAATGTATGCATACACACAACCACAGACAACAGGGTATGGCACAGGACGGGACATGACAAGACAAGACACACAAGACATCTAACACACCAACAAATGCATACACACCAGACAACAGGGTACGGCACAGGACGGGACAAGACAAGACAAGACACACAAGACATGTAGCACACCAACAAATACATACACACAAGCACAGACAACAGGCTATGGCACAGGACGGAACAAGACAAGACACACACAAGACTGATGTAACACACCAACATATGCATACACACAAGCATACACACAGGCACATATCTCCATACAGGCAGACATACATACCCAAAGTCCACAGCCTGGAAGAGAGAGCTTTGATGAGGCACCAGACACACCTCTTCTTCCCCACTGAAATCTCCCTCTACATCAGCAACCATCCCTGACGATGGTCCAACTGTCTGGACTGTGAAGTCCAGATTGGTACCTAAAATCGCTAGGTCAGACAGTTCAAAACCAGCTGATGTTTCGGATGCACTTTCTGCTTCCGGCTCCAGAGTCACAGTAAGTGGATCCTCCAGAATCACTTCTGAGACAGGGGAGGGGTCTGACAGGGGGTAAGGGAGATCCAGCAAAGGGAGGACATCGACTACAGTCTCTGCATCCCTTGCCAATTCTGGAGTCTGCATCTGAAAAACATTGTAAAAGTTTATTAGCACAAGGAGATGTAGAGCCACTCAACTGATGGTTACTAATGATAGCATCAGAGCAAAAAGCAGAGACATGGATCAGAGTTTCTGATGCCATGTTTGCAATGTGAACAAAGTCCTTATGCACAACTGTAAGATCAATGTTGAGTCTTATTCTGATGGGTACAAGTTAGACAGGTGTCTGTTATTTAAAAGGACATTAATAAAAGAATTTTTACTGGGGATTAACAAATGTTCATTTTTAACATGTGTTTGTTATATTGAGCTGCAAAATGAAATGTCACTTTGTGAATGAAAACAAGTTTCTATTTGATCTAATAATCCTGTACTCTTGTAATGTTCATTTCTTTATTCTCTTGACTATTCTCATTTCTTTGTGCATTGATATATTTTGTAATTCCCCTATTTGTCTCTTTTCTTGTACATTCATTTATTATTTTGTTAATTCATTCATTTGTTCACATATTTACTCTCTGACTCTGCTCCTATGTGCATTTGTTTGTACAGTCCTTCCAGTACAGAAAAATCTCACCTATTCACATGAGCTCCCCTTAAGCTGAACGAAACTTGTTAGCAATGCTTGTAAATTGGGTAGATTTTGCAAGCTCATTTGTGCAGTTTGTTAGATCTTGTGAGCCACTGAAAAACTAACCAAATTTTCTCATGTGCAGATTTTGCTCAGGTGAGAATTTGAATGTTCACATCAGAAAGTATAACTTAGAATACATTTTTTCCCCATTACATTGGACTATGTTTAAAATAAGGCAGAGTTCTAATTTCTCATGCCAGTTATCTTTTTTAAAGGATGACCAGCAAAATTGCCAACTGAATTAGATTATTGGAAGTCTAAGTAAAATTAATCAGAAAAAATCAACTGTCCACAAAACCTGAGACTGTAATGACAACACACATTAGACTGGGAGCTGAGGTAGTTTAGTTGGCAGAGCATTGGACTTGAAATCCATAGGTCATGGGTTTGATACCAGCCCAGATCAGCTCTGGTCAGCTGCCTGGTGTCCTTGGGAAAGTCACTTTGCCCCCATTTCCTATGAATATCAAAACCAACAAAGCAACCAACATCAAACTTTCCTCTTAAGTATATTTTTATGAGGAGTTGTATCATTCATCAGATGAATGGTGGAAGATTTTTTCAAACATTCTTTATATTATTGACACAAGATGAAAAACACTCTAAGCTGAGTTCGTGTAGTTTATAAGAAACTCTATAGTTCATGATACTATTTTCTGTGATGCTTAGAGAAGCATGAACATACTCATTTAGCCACCGATTTTTAATCCTTATCTTTTGCTATTAATTTGTTCCCTTCTTTTTTTATTCCTATGATTTAACTATATATATATATTTTTTTCCAATCATGACTAATTTCAGGTTTTAGCAACCAATTACAACTTATCCACCACCCACCACCACCACCCGTTCCATGTAGTTCTACATTATTTACATTGTACCAAGATACCTATTGTACATATAACTAGCTGCTGCTGTTCTGCATTCAAGTTTTTTCCAGTGACCAGCAAACATGGGTTTCACCAACTTTTGCATGTAAAGATTATAGCAACTTTTATTCAAAATATATAGTTAAACAATCAAAGATTCACATTTACTAGTCTTAAATATTTGATGATCAAGAAATTGCTTAATGGTTCCGATAACTTAGGATTGTCAAATTAATTAAACCCCTCAACAACAACTGAAATTTAGGTGTTTCACGCAATATATAGTATAAATAAAGTTCACGCGTCATTGGCATTACACTATTGGTTTTTAAAACTTTATTTGGAAAACTAAAAAAAAGCATCGTCTGTTAATTTATAAGGGCAACAATATAGATAACTTGCTGCTCCAATGTGCTCTGTCAGTAAAAGTAAACCATGCCCATTTAATAGAGACTACCTCAAACATACGGTGATTAGCGGATGCAACTAAACAAGAAAGCATAGTGTGCTGAGCTATTTTATGCATGAAGCTGCAGCAGCTCCATCAGAATGTCTAGAGAGACAGTGGAGAGACTTTTTCATAATCCTCTTTAATCTCTCCAGCCCCACAGCATTGCATTTAGAAATGAAAAGCTTTACTAGCTGTTTTGTTTTCCAGTTATTTTTCTGTTTATCTGCTGTTGGATAAATTTTGGAATGTGCTTTCTTCTGTTTCTACTTCAAAAAAGATTAAAATTGCTAAATTTCATTATTGACACCAAGTCTTTATATCACAAAAATATGCTCTTTGTTACAAAAAGTGTCCCTTCCTTCAACAAAAGTGCCCCTTTTGAAACTTGGACACTTTCTGTTGTTTTAGAAGAAGTTGTTCAAGTTTTGTCCTTTATGCCAGAATGTTTTCTATCAAATCTGGCAAGTTCTGTTGAGTACTGATTGAGAAGTTGTTTTCATGTTGTTTTATTTTAATAACAGCTGCCACATTTGATCACAGATTGGGATCAAATTTAGAAAATGTAAAGTCATCCATGTAAGAATGCTGTCAAATTCTGCTGAGCAATTTGAGAAGAACTTGTTTAATGGTTTTTCTATTTTTAGTAATGGCAGCTATATTTGATGATGGATTAGCATCACTTTAATATATTTGAAAGACCTTCACCCAGGGTGCTTTCCATCAAATTTGGTCAAATTCTGTTCAGCATTTCTTGAGAAGTTGTTGTTTACATATTTTTTATATTTTTAGAAATGGTGGTCATATTTAATGGTAGATCAGTATCATCTGAATAAACTTGAAAGACCCTTATGACTAGATGCTTTCTTTCAAATTTGGTCCAGTTCTGTTGGGCAGCTTTGAGAAGTTGTATATAGCAACTGTAAACAGAAAACACATAATGGACGACACAAAATGGATGAAGGACCATACCATATGGCAAGGTGAGCTAAAAATTATGCATATAACGCCATGCCACTTGCCTTCAAGATAAGACATGTAACTGACCTTCAAGATTAGACCCAATGTGGTACACAAAACACCTAGTAATTATGATATGTACACCAAATTGTATCCCTTAGTCTAGAACAACTTCAAAATAAACTGTGGAAAGAAATGTGTGATGTAAAAATTTAAATATTGAGCCATGACCTTGACCTTAAAGATAGCCCCTACAATATGGTACATGACACACCTTGCAATGATGTACAAGCATACCAAGTTTCATCCCTTAAAATAAAATGGTTAAAAGAAATTCGTGATGAAAATGTAAAATATCTAGCCATAACACTAAAGATAGCACCCACTATGTGGTATATGACATGCCTCCTTGTGATGGTGATGTTAGTTTAATGGCACTATTAACACCCTGGCTATATCATGCTGAGGAAATGGGAGCTGCCTACCTGAACGACACACCAAGGCAGCCAACCCAGGCTAGCCTGGGTGACAACTGAGCCTGTGACCCTTGGATTACAAGTCCAGTGGTTTACCGACTGAGCTACAGTGGCTCCTGCGGTGATGTACAGTATACCAAATTTCATCCATGAATCTCAAATGGTTACAAAAAGCAGAAGAAAATGTGTGATGAAAATGCAAAACACTGAGCTGTACACCATACACCTTCCTTTGATGTGTCATAAGTATACAAAGTTTCATTACTTAATCTCAAATGGCTTAAAGTTATTGAGGATGGAAAAGTGTGATGGAAAACATAAAATGTCATGTTGCAACCTTGATATTGAATATACACCGCTCCCTCAATAACTTGCACCTGGACAACTCGTGAGCCCACTTGCACTGCAGGGTCAGGCATGGATCCCCTTTTTTTTCTCTAGAAAATACCCAAAGAATTGGACCCTATTTAAAGTTGCAGAGCAGACCTCATTGAAAGCATATCAACTATTCCAATTTATAGACAATGTCAAAGATTGCTTTACAAACATCCCCATGATGAATTTATATACCAATTACATAATTCTAGCTCAGAGAAACTGAGCTACATATAAATGTGAAGGTTAATGCAATTAAGTCATTAAGGTGTGAAATCTAGATCAGTGACCAAGTTTTGACTGAAGCATGTAATACATCTCATGAAACATTTATGTATCATCTTGTGCGATTAGAGCCAACAAGAAATAGCATCTTAGAAAATGACAAACATGAACCTTAAGCACAAAGTTTCATCCCAGATGGACTGATGGACAGACCTATACACAGACTTCCTGAAAGATAGACAGCTATCCATAAACTGGAATTGCTTTGCAACACAGCCGAAAATGTGAACACTCGAATCTTTTCAATTTTTGTTTGAAACTGTTCGACTTGGTAATCTACAAATTTCATCTCAAAGTTTGTGCATGACACGACATAAATATGTAATAGGGTTCATACAGTTCTAGAGAGTTGCTTTTCAAGGACTTTTCAATTGGTCTTTTCAAGGACTTTTCAATTAGTGTTTTTCAAGGACTTTTCAATTAGTTTTTTTCAAGGACTTCCAAAAGTTTTCAAGGAGTATTTTTTCTTAGAGAAACTGAACTTTCTCTATGTCACTTTCTTTGTTCCTTCATAAATAGATACAAAAGTAGAAGAAAAAACACACAATTGGTGTACCACTTAGGAGCAAACAAACATTACTCCATCTGGTAACTACCCATGTCATGTGTCATTTGATCCACCCAATTTTTACCCATTTTATGTATTTGGTACAGAATTCTAGGTCATAAAATAATTGTTACCTCTCAAAAAAAAATGACAGTATTTCCTGAAACAGTCAACAAAACTTAAAGCTGGTGCTTACGCCATTTGAAGTAAACAACAGAGAGATAACAGAGATATATCTTTAATTGATCACAAGTAAAATGAATTCAACACTTGAAATTTTCATGTGAAATGTTAAGGACGTTTTCAAGTTTTTGTTGTGTCAGTAGTGAGGGTGTCATAATTAATTGCTGTCACAATACCAGGCTTCTCAAAAAATGACTGGTCATTGACATTAAATTACTTGGAAATCAAAAGAAATACACATCTCAAAAACTCATCAAAACATCCCCATAATGAAAGAAATATCAACTTTAAAATTATTTGTCACCATGTCTCATATGTAACATGGTGTCAGAACTGTTACATTCCAAAATCAGACCAAAGTTGTGCCAATTATTCAGTTCCAGATCATGTTTCATCTTCAGCAGAAATGATGACTGTGTTGTCATTCATGGTAAAAATCGCCAAAAGAAATCAATTTTTCTTAATCTTTTTCACAATTATGTAAATTGGTTTGGTGTTAGAATATTACATATCAGATTCTTATAAAATACAGATAGCAACTGGAAAAAAAGGATGGCTGTATCTTAATCAAGCCTTGTTTATTTTACGACCTGTATAAAGACTCATTTATGAGAGCTTCACATGTACAAAGCACATGGTTTGGAAGAATGGGCACGAGTGAGATGTAGGTGTATTTTTTTACCACTGTTAATCTCTCTAAATAACTGTTTCTAAATATTGCTCAAGACAGATGGAAATTAACATTTTTAGTTATACATTGGTAAAGGATTTAAATTACATGTACTTAGCATTTTGCCTGAAATTCATTTGGAAACAACTCTACTTTTGCAAATGATTTTCAAGAAACTTATTTTTGTCCAGCTGCTATTGATGCTGGATGTTCATGTCCATTCTTATGTATTCATTAAATTTTTAAATGCAGGTAACATTCTTTTGTATTGGTTTGGGGATGATTTTGTACCAGTAATTCTTTAAGGAAAGGGAAAAGATAGTTCTCATGTTAAATCAATATAAGTAAAACTTCATGCTGATTTCAAATTAGATAGTGGGGAGGTCACATGTACTCATTTAAAATCTAATGTTGTATCCATGTTTCATCAATGTCGGATTTTTAAAACTTATAAATAACATTCTTGATCATTGGTTTGGGGATGATTTTGTAACAGTAATTCTTTAAGGAAAAATTAAAGATAGTTGTCACGTTTAATTGATATGAGTAAAACTTCACGCTGATTTCAAATTGGAGATCTGAGATGTTGCACATACCCCATTTAAAATCTCCCAATTTTGTGTCTATGTTTCATCTTTATCTGATTTTTTAAAATTTAAATAACATTCTTTATCATTGGTTCTGGGATCATTTCACACAACTAATTATATTGGGGTGGTGGGGGGTGGCAGATAACTTTCATGTTTACTTGATACGTGTAACATCCCGTTAATATAATATTAGATAGCTGCAGTGTAACATGTACCAAAGTCCACAGTAACCAAGTTTTGTGTCATTTGTTTTGTCTAGTAGTTTGAAATGAGCAAACCTTTTATTAAAAGGTATTAGAGCTCAGATATGAAAAAAAAATCAAATTCACTTATTATAATATAATACAATGTTTTTTGCAAAAACTTGAGATGAAATATGATGTAACTGCTGAACGAATATGTAACAAGGACAACAAAAACTCTCATCTTTCTTGCATCTCACTATATAATTTCTTGTTCATGATCATGTACCCCATAGATCGACTAAATGACACAAATTATGGAAATGATAGGTGGTTAGAACAAGTACACTTACAGTTATGTGCAAAGATGTGGGTCTTTGTGTAGATGGACAAATAAGTTGTGTAATCAGGGTTCTAAATATTGGGATGCACACATGCATTACTTTGATTCTCTCCACAAGGTATGTTCTGCTTAGGTGTTTAAAGTTGTCGAGATGGATTGGAGTCTATACTATGTATGATTTAAAGTAATTTGGACAGGATTAAAGATGTTAATTGATTATGATTGGATTACTCAAGAGCTGAAGTGGCATAAAACTGGGTCAGTTTCACTTCAGTGTTTAAAGTTCGTCAAGATGTCTAAGCGTGCATTATCTCCCAATGCCAAAACACCAAAACTGAAGCAACTGAATTATCACATGAAATTCTGTGATGGATAGAAATGGGAACTTCAGTGGATGGAATCAAGTTCAAAGGGACATGAATATGTATTCTGCTCTTCCTGTAAAGCTGATTTTAAAATCTGTTATGGTGGCAAGAAAGACACGTGTCATGCAGAAACCCCATCAAATAAAAGCATATTAACTGCGACAACAAATATGCCATCACTTTAATCCATGTTCTCAGATTCTGCATCACATCTGGACAAAGTTGCATGTGCTGAGACACTATCTGCCAACTTTATAGCCAAACATAACACTCCCATTTCTGGTAGCAGATCATTTTCAGATCTAGTCAAAATAATGTTCCTGGACTTGGAAATTGCACAAAAGTTCTCATGCAAACAGACAAAGACTACGTGCATTGTGACCCAAGCTTTAGGTCTTCATTGGAATGAGAAAGTCAGACATGTGCTGCAATGAAAAATTCACCATTCTCACTGACAAGTTAAATGATCAAGGGGATAATAAAATGCTGACAGTCTGAGTTCGTGTAAACAGGATATCAACAAGATTCCTTGGAATACCAACATGTAACACTGGATCAGCAGAACTCATCTTTGCATGCTTGGATAAAATATTCTTGCAAGTATTATGCAAGTTTAAAACTTTTCAATTGTTCATAAGAAATCATGATCACAATTGTATTATAATTATAGTAATAATAATACATGTAATATGAATAATATGAATATTATGGATACAGTACAGGAATCCATAATGCCTTGGCTTGAATGAGGATTTTGTCTTCGTTTGTAATGCTGGTTAAGTGATAATTGTTTTCTGGATTTCATTGTTGTTGTTAAAGGATGGTGATGATGATAATGATGACAACAAAGGCATCTGAAAATTAGGCTTAATGTCACAAAGGGTGTGATGGTATAATGCATGCATCAGTACTTCATGTGGACAATCTTACAGACATTACAACATTAGATGCTTGGGAGTGCAATCAATACTCGCTAATTTGATTAGGTAGGTTGTCTTTTCTCCCATGATCAATATTGATAATTATTAGCTATTGATGGGTGAACAATGAAACAATATTATTAGTCTGCACTACTAATTGGAAATTAAAAGCAGTGATGGGTACCTTTGAAGGAAAATTTCACCCCAGTGGTTATTTTTTAAAACTGTTTCAATGAAATTCCAAGAGAATTATATTGATAGAAGTAATTTCTGGATTTAAATCTTATGGATATGTAATATTTCTTAGAAATCTCAACTGCAGCATAAAAAACAAAGTTTATTAGAAAGTTCTTCTTTTCTGCATTTTGTATGTGAAGCTGTCTGAGAAGTTCATGACATTAACCCAGAATGAGAAAACTGCACTAGTCTGGAAAATGAAATTCAGGACTACATTTGGACTCCCAAAGAAGAACTTCCCAAATCGACCCAGACAGTACCAATCTGGAGCAGTTTTGGCAGACAGTCAACAATCTGAAACTACCCACAAGCAGGAAACAATTTAAGCTTCTTGGTGGACTTGGTCGAGTTGTATTGACATTGTCACATTCTAATGCAGACACTGAAAGGACATTTTCCATTCCGAGGAAAATTCAGGTTGACTCTAGAGGAAATCTGGATCCAGCGACCATTTCAAACTGATGATCATTCGTTTGGATAACCATCTGCATACCTGTCAACTTGTACTGGAATCCTGTAATTTGTACGTTTTTTGTGGGGGTTTTGCAGTGTATGGCCGTACAACCACTTTGTACAGTTTTTTTATATTTAAAAAAAATAATCTCAGTAAGTCCTTATTTTTGTGCTTTAATTACTACATCTACCTTTTTTTGGACATTCATGCCCTCTGGGCGTACTGAATATTTGATTCTACCACTCTCCATGTATACATTTATATGCTGTATAACACCTACAGGTGCTCAGTGACAACTATCGCATAGGTGTACATTCAGTTACCGCTTGACTGCATATTGGGCTAAGCGACCAAATTATCTGCAAATCAAAACACCTCAAACAAAACAAAGCTGGTATGATTAATTAGCAGTGTTTTAAGCGGCTTTGTTGCACTGTGTTTACTCAAACCAGATCCTCATGAGTGGCTCACTTTGATTTTAATCCAGCGAGTCAGGTAATTAAATTAATGAAAGGTACTTTACCGACATCAGTGTTGGTTTCCTTTATGAACTGATTAAATGAAAGTAATGATTCTTTCATTTTTAATTGATTATACAGACAATCAACTTTCACGTGCAATATTGCATTTGAAGCAAAACAATTACGCTAATTAATGAGCTCTGTTCATATTTAAAAGAGAAAATGTTTGTTATGATCACTTTAGAAGTAGTTGTCAAGCAAGCTGATATTTACTATGTGGATAAAATGAGTTTTGCTAATTATTTTCACAAGGAAGGTAATAAGGATGATTTGAAGAAGTAAAAATCTTGTGAAAGTGGAGGGATAAAACGTAAGACTGCTACAGAGTGTGAGAATTCCTTAAACCAAGAGTGTAAAAATTCTAATGAATATTTCACCAAATGGACCAGAGCTTGAGGACTTTAACTCAGACATGGCTATCAACCTCTGGCTTAGTGCTGGTGCAGGTGGCAGACATGTACATGGACATTGTGTTTCAAAATCCAACAGCTAAAACATATATACATGTATCTGAAGTAGCCAAGCGTATATCAACAACTGTTTTAGAAAAATTAAATTCTTTTAAGAAATTATTATGTTGTATATTATTTCATTTGTTCTTTCTATGGATTAAGTACATACATCTCATCAAATCTCGGCAAGTAATTACCATTTTGGGACAAGTGAAAAATAAGGTGGGACAAGTGAAAAGTAAGGTGGAACAAGTGAATTTTCTGAAACCAATTGTCCCAAAAAAAATTTGCTCAGCCCTGTCTTTGTCTAAGGTTTTTCTGGTCTTTGTAAGGTTTTTTTTGGTCTGGTGTACAGGTTTTTGTCTCAGGAGGTTGACAGGTATGCATCTGATGTATTTCACAATCATTGTTAAAAAGCAAAAAAATGGTGTGCTGTTACATCTGCAGCATATTAATGGCTACAGTTTCCATATCCTGACCTATATGTTAAATATAAGAACTGAGATTTGTTCTTTGCATCCTCTATTTATTACACAATCACAATATCATTTGGATATTTTTCAATGATAATGTTGAAATTGTTTGAAAATTATCTCATTTGGTGTCTTGTGTTACATCTTTTGTTCAACCCAAAAAAATATTTTGTTTTACACAATACGCATAAGGAACTATATCCTTTCATACAGAAATAAATATCAGGTGTTTTATAATTATGTAACCTGGACAAGTTATAATAACTCTAAAAAAAATTAAAAAGTGAGTCTGAGATGTAACACAAATTTTATGACAAATAAATTCTGTACCATTTATCTATTCATTATATTTCTATTCATTATATTTGAAAAATATGTAAATTTTAAAAAATCTGAATTTAAAAAGTGATATATTTTATTCAGTTCTAATGTTTTGTATTCCCAAAGATAAATTCAAGGAATTTGGGAACAAAACAAGGAGTCTGTGAAAAAATTGAAGGACTTCTCAAAGATAAAACCATTTTTAAAATTCAAGTTCAAGGCAACCCATCAAAATCACAGATTTTTCAAAGTTGTACTAACAATGTTTAACAATGATCAAACCTACCAAAAAAGCATATCTGCACTCATTCCCAGTAACTAGTTTTTAAAGTCATCAAAACCAGCCTGTTGTACTGATTTAAAATGATATATAAATTGGCACAGGACTTGCCTGAAAATATGTACAAATGTTGTTAGGGCCGTTTTTACAATAAACTACCAACACTGGAAATAAAGGCAACATTAATATTAATTTTATGAGGAAACATCAATACAATGAACAAGTTTTTGGCAAGTAATTTTCCATAATGGTTTCAATACTGGACAACAGAACCATAGCAGGGCTGAGCAAATCCATAGCTTGACGTCCCGGACTAGTCATTTTTGAAGTCGGGCTAAGTAAAAATTTTTCCAAGTCGCTAGTCCGGACAAGTGCTTTATAAAAAAGTTGGGCTTAGTCCTTATTTTTGTGCTTTAATCACTGTATCTACCTTTATTTGGCCAATCATGCCCTGCGGGCGTACTGAATACTTGATTATACCCCCCTCTTCGTGTTTAACATTTATATCACTGTTACCGCCCTTGACTGCGTATTTGGGCTAAGCGACCAAATTATCAGAAATCAAAACACGTCAAACAAAAGAAAGCCAGTATGATCAATTAGTAGTTAGTTTGCGTAGTGTTTTTAAGCTGCTATGTTGCATAGAGTTTACTCAAGCCAGATATCCCACGAGCGGGCTCACTATGATTTTAATCCCTGAGGTCCAGTTGTAAATTAAAAAAATTAATGAAAGGGACTTTACCGACACTCATTCAGTGTTGGTTTCTTTTATGAATCTGATAAATGACAGTTATGATTCATTTAATTTTTATGGATTTATACTAGATGATTTAACTTCCACGTGCGATATAGCGTTTGAAAGTGAAACAATTACAGCTATTAAATGAAGCTTGTCTTCTGTTCGTATTAAAAGAGAAAATGTATGTATAGATCACTTTAGAAAGTAGGTGTCAAGCAAGCTGATAGGTTACTCTATGGATAAAATGAGTTTGCTAAAATTATTTTCGCAAGGAATGTAATAACTAACGCGATTCGGAGAGGAAAATTTTTTTGAAAGTGGAGGGATAAAACGTAAGACTGATACTGAGTGTGCGGTTTAGCTATTTCTCCGAAAGAGACATAAGCAACAATCTGTGATAGCAAAAAATGTCAAATATGACACTACTATAAAGACAGGAATTCTTGGAACACTCTAAGTGAATACTCCACCTAGTCTCAGTCAATTATGCAAACTATTAGAAATCATTTTTGTTATAAGACCATCCACTGCTGAGTGTGAACGAGGATTTAGTTCAATGAACTTAATCAAGACTTCTTTAAGGAATTCCTTAAACCAAAAGAGTTTACAAATGCTAATGAACATTTCCGCAAATAGACCAGAGCTTGAGGACTTCAACTCGGACACTGCTATCAACTGCTGGATTAGTGCTGGTGCAGGTGGCAGACATATACATGGACATTTTTACAAATCTATCAGCTAAAACATATATACATGAACCTGAAGAAGCCAAATGTATAACAACCAATGTTTTTGAAAATTAAATTCTTTTAAGAAATAATTATGTTGTATATTATTTCGTTTGTTTTTTCTATGGATTAAGTACATACATCTCATCAAATCTCAGCAAGTGATTACCATTTTGGGACAAGTGAAAAGTAAGGTGGGACAAGTGAAGAGTAAGGTGGGACTAGTGAAGAGTAAGGTGGGATCTAGTGTATTTTCTGAATCCACTTGTCCTGGACTAGTGGCTAAAAAAAAATTTGCTCAGCCCTGCATAGATTATGTTTTTAGATCTTAAGACCTTTGTGCATTACAAGTTCTGACCTTTAAAACAATGACATAAAAGTATTTCATTTTCTCTCTATAACTTGCACCTAGTGGATAAATGCCATGGACAGGATTTTTAAGGCTAAATATTTGCTCAGGACCCTGTTAAGAACAGCATGGTACTGTCCTGACTTTCTTTATATTAAAAATCAGGTGAAATACATACCTCAGCAACTCTCCTCCTTGCCATGGATCTTGTTCACTACCGTACTGCACACACCGCTGTGGCAGCGATAGTAATTCCTCAAGGGAATAACCATTGCTGCAACAACACCAATTTCTATCTTAAATATTCTTAAAGGCTATGGGGGGATTTCAGGCACTGCTCAAATTATTACTGAAAAAGAAAAAAATACAAACTAGTACAGCAAAATTGCATTTAGAACTATTTTAGAAGGAGGAAGAATGAGAAAGAAAAATTATATTATACAATTACAGACTCCTGGCCATACACTCTGGTTACAATCTGATGCACTCCTGCGGCAGCAACAGTAGTTCCTCAAGGGAATAACCATTGCTACCACTACACCTATTCCAATATAAATACTCTCAAAGCACAATATTATATAATTATCGACTTTTATTTAGCTGAATATCAAGGTTTATGAAAAAGTAAACATCATACTGACTGATGTGAAGCACCGAGATTAATATGATAGGTTTACTTGTTCCTAAAACTTCATCTTCATCAAAACAAAGTTCTGCAATAATGTTTTATTACACAATATAGAGAAAAAATATAAAAAATCTGCTTTAGAATTCTAGATATGCCATTTCAACTGCACAACGCTAAGAACATAATATTGTGACATCACATGCAAGCCAATAATATCATGATCATGTGACAAGAATAACTGAGGCCCCGGGTGTCCAAGTGGTCTAAGGCGCTTCGGACTTCTCAGATCACTGACATCTCCCCTCTGTCCACGTGGGTTTTAGAGTCTTCTGCTGGGCCAAAGTGGGTATGTGATATAGCTTGTGTGTAGCTTTCCATTGGTCGCTAGGTTTTTCCCTGGTTTTCCCCAGGTTCTTCCTCCACCAGATATATAATGGCCATGAAATTGTGCTGAAAAAATGGCGTCAAAACCACAAACCCAAACCAAGAATAACTATGCACCATAAGGAAATATCAAATCATGTGATGTTGTGTCATCCAATGAAAAACCATCCCTCACAGGAATCATGAGTTATTGGTCATTGTTTTTGATGTTATTGTCATCATCATCATCATCATCAAAAAACAACACATGGTGCCATTGAACACTCACCTGCAAACTGCAGTATAATGCTTGTGACACATGTATGCACGGACTGCCACAACAACAACAACAAAAAACAAAGAAAACAATTACAAGTCATACAAGTTCAAAACTTTGTAAAAAGCTGAAAATTTGCTTTAGAGGCATCAATTAACCCATCCAGATATACCTTCCTTGTACATGCCATAAGACGTTATCATGCAAAAAAAAATTCTTTACTCCC
This sequence comes from Margaritifera margaritifera, assembly GCA_029931535.1. Taxonomy (NCBI): domain Eukaryota; kingdom Metazoa; phylum Mollusca; class Bivalvia; order Unionida; family Margaritiferidae; genus Margaritifera; species Margaritifera margaritifera. Next base: position 29,603 of record JAQPZY010000119.1, read on the forward strand.
AAACCCCTTAGAAAAAAAAAGATTTTCAGTAATGTTGGCAACAAATAAACAAAGAAAGAGGGGTTTGGTTTGGTTGTGTGAGATTTAACGCCATTTTTCAGCACATGATAGGCTACACCTGGCGGCAAGTATATTTGGTGGCGGAAGAACCTGGGAAGACCCCAGGAACAACAACTGATCCACGGGAAGCTACTGGCAAACATTCGCACATACCCACATTGGTCGAATCGAGACAAACTTGCGTGGACAGAGGTGAGATGTGAGAGTGACATGTAAAGGCCACCAAGGGCCCCAATAAGAGAGAGAGATCGAGACGTATCTTAACCACCATGATATATGCCTGTAACCTGTAGTATGCCTAAATAGTCAACAGCCCTGCTTAGAGCTCAGTAAAACTATCTTCAGCTATTGTCATAGAGGCAATTAAAAATCAAGCGGTCAGAGATGAACAGCCACCATTTCACAAGATTACTTAATTGGTTGATAATAGCTAACGTGATATTGTATTAAGTCCTTTGAACACTGCTGTGGGAGAACTTATTATGATAATTTGCTAATTTGCCTATCTAAAGTACACCAAGTGGAACAACCCAATTTGTTTGAAGTCTGGTAAAATCAAAGCGATGTGTGTTGAATAACAAGTTTTCACACATCATTGCCTTGAATGAGAATGTTTAAACCATCTTTATTAAATATTTTGGCAAGCTCATGATCAAAGGCAACATTTCATTGAAGTCAGAGTTTACTCCATAATATAAAATGCAAAACCTGATTATTTTGGAGGTCAGAATAATGTACAAGACTAGCGATTTCATCTTTTAAGGCAAAAGGTCGAAATGCACCTGTGATTCAGGGAAGGAAAAGCCATTTGTGAAGCAAGAATAGCGCAGCAAAACTAAATTTCAGAACTCCTGGTTGACAAAGTTTGACTTTGTGAAGTGCAGCAGCAAAAGAGCATTTTATTCTTTACACATATTGCAAACACCATATTGGCATTAGCCATTCTGCTTTGCACATACTGCAAACACCATATAGACATTGGTCATTTTGAAATGTACGACATCCGTCCACATAGCAACTACAACTAACATTGGGACAAGGCATGAATGTACAGCTCAATCCCAAAGCAAGTTACAGGTTGAAACAATCATCAGCAGAAGATGTCACAATATTTAGAGCTTAACTACTTTGCTGCAAATTTGTTCCAGAGCACAATCTGTTTTCAGTTGCAAATCATTTTTTCAGACCGGTGTAATGGAAATGTTCCTGGTAGCAATATTGCTAGCAATGCAGTTTGTAAAAAGGACAAAAAGCAATGAATCTATAAATAATTGCAATTGCACCAATGTTGGACAATCAAGTAACTGAGTTATGCCCAAAATAACAAAATACATGTACTCGGTCCTGATTGATGAATCTAATACACATGGATGGTGACAAGGACCATCGCTATTTTTTGACCCGGTGTGTATGACCATGCCTTGAATAAAGTTTTGTCATCTACCTTCAGGAAAACCAAGTTATGATAATCTAACTTGGTGGTGCCCACTGCATGTTTTGACACTGCACCACAACAGTGCAGATGCGGAATGATCATTTTCCATGCTGAGAATAATTCAACAAGATCTTTGGGGAAGTAAGTTTTAACAACATTCCCATAGTCTTTAATGAGATGAACACACAAATGCCACTTGCATTGCCTTCAAACCCACTACTGAACTACCAAGAGCACCAAAGACTGCCTTTATTCCACAATGCAATGGATGTTAAAGACAGAAACTTGGTGTATTTTCTTATTTAACGTCTGTGCGGTTGTGATTATGTGTGTTTGCATACATGCTGGTGGGTGTGTGTGTGGTGATGACAATTGACAATGCGAAGTCTACTATTTTTGTTTGCAAGTATATTAACTGCTTGAAGAAAACAAATGTTATTTTCTTTTATTCAAATTTGAATTTCATTTTATATAGGCTCAGATAAAAAGATAGCTTATTCTCAATGACACTGCATTTTTGGGATCACATGCACTGACTCCCCTTGGGGCATGAAAACACTTTCTGGGACTCTGGCAGGTATGCTTCCTAATCTCATTTGTCCTATGTCGAGTGATTTTTGCACAATCGTGTGCTACGCAACTGGCCTTCACACACCCCACCCAGTCCCAAAATATAAAGTCCAAAAAGCTCAAATATTTGTTTAAAAAATCGTATTTGTCTGTTAACGGTTGTTTGGGATGCACAGACTGACATGGTACAGATGTATGGAATAGGGACAGTGAGAAACTAGATGTGGAGTCTGGTGGAAAGCCCTTGTCAATGTGACTTTTTTTTGAGCCGAAAAAGCTTTAACCAAGATTTTCAACATAGCAGCTATGCTGGCATATTTGGATGCCTGATTGGCACTATTTTTAATTTATGTTCAACTACACATCACAAGAAGTCTTTTGGTGAAACCCATGTCAATATGACAATCCACTGAGGTGTAGCATAACAAGATTTTCAAGATGGCCACCGTGGCAAAATTTTCATTTGGGTTCAACTAAACATCATAAATGTCTAGCAGTGAAAACCCCAAGTTGATATGACTTTCCACTCAAGAGCGGAGTCTGGGTAACAAGATTTTCAATACAAACGCCATGGTTGCCATGTTGAAAATCCAATTGGCCACCATTTTTATTTAGGACCAAATAGACATAATAAGAAGTCTTCTGGTAAAACCCATCCCAATATGAAATTCTGTTCAGGAGGAGTAGCTATAACAAGATTTCAAGATGGCTGTGATGGCTGCCATATTGGAGGTCATTTCAGCACCATTTTCATTTAGGACCTAGAAGGCATCATAAGAAGTCTTTAAGAGTGAAAACCCCATGATGATACAGACATCCACCAACACTGTCTGGAAGGCTTTGGCATGTATGAATATAGGTGCATTGTTCTTTTATCAACTATTTCAACACTTGTAATCTGATTCATGATGATCAGTTTGGCTGTGAACTGAACCACTCTATGATTGATAAATGGCTACAAGCAGTTGATAAAGGCGAAATGGATGGCACTATTGTGGTTGATTTTTCTAAAGCTTTTGATCTTGTAGACCATAAAAATGCACTTTAAAAACAGACATTCTATCAATGTAATGAAAACTCCCTAAAACTGGTTTACTTCTTACTTAACTGATAGAGTGCAAAAAGTATCTTTAAATGGTCCCCTTTCTGAAAGTAAAAATACTGTTGAGTACCATAAGGATCTATCCTTAGACCTTTCTTATTCATTCAATTTATTACACAACTTACCTTTTAAAATATGAAATTCAATTTCTTCCACTGACCTTATGCAAATGATAACACACTATCCCAAGTCAGTAAAATTAAAACTGGACATAAAAATAACTTACAGATGATCTTGACAGGCTTGAAATTTGGTACAAGAAAAACAGTATGAGTTATAAATACAGAAAAAAAACAGGTCCTACTAACTACAACAAAACAACAAGAGCAAGGCTAGATAGTGACAACTCCCACTTTCTGTTTGACAATGTTAACCATAATATGACTTCTCATGACAAAATTCTTGGTGTATTTGAAGACAAACAATCCAACCTGGTCTATTCACATTAAACATGTTTCAAAAAAGGTTAATTCTTATCTTTGGCTACTTAAGATCATCAGAACATTCATTCCTTTTTCAGTATAGGGTCACATTTTATAGAAGTTAAATTCAGTCATATTTGGATTATTGTAATGTAATTTGGGGTACATATAATTCCTCCAATTCAAACATAACAAAACTTTCAAGACTCCAAAATGCCATTTAATTTTAGAGCAATGTATAGACAATTTTGAGGACAATGAATTGTATAAAATTTTTACAAATATATGAAAGAATTATTCTTTAGGAAGGCTAAGTTCATGTATAAAGTGTGCAGAAAAGTCATTCTGGTCTATCTAAGCAATATCTTTCAACAAAGAGATGCTGATGGTAATCCAAATTTAAGGTCTGTTGTAAATAAAAATGACATTATACCAAAGCCAAAGAAGGAATTGTTTAAAAAGAACTTTCAATATACTGATCCACTGGTATGGAACACCATCCCCAGTGACATAAGGCAGCTCCTGGTATTTCTTCTTTTCATAATCAATGTCTTAAATGGATGAGATCTTAAGACGGTCGAACAGTTCTAATATAAATACCTCCTGTTTTTCTTTGCTTATAGATCTTTTTCACGTATTAATTTTTCAATACAATATTTTATATTTTTGTGCTCACCGATACTTGTGCACGTGTTACAGGCTTTAAAACTTTGTTTGATTTTCAGAATAACTCAGTTCTTTAGTGTTAAGCTAAATTTTGTCACATTGTGCTGTATATGCGGTTAATATTGTAAATAACTGAAGGTCTCGTGGCAGATTAGTTCCTGTAACAAAATTACCTTCTCTAAATAAACTCATTATTATTATTATTATTCAATACCATTGGCAGAAATACTCCTACCCCTGTAAATATTAAACTCTAAATCCTATATATATGTTCTAGCCATTTCGGTTCAACATTTGCACACCAAAAGATACATGCTTACTCACCAGCTCAGAACTTGAAATCCAACGAAATCATAAACTGACCAGATTATTATACCCCCCTAAAATCACGTGATCGACTAACCATAGCCTCATGTAGCTGAAACGTCCAACAACGAGAAACAAAAATGTACATTTACTCATGTCCATGCGAAGCACAAGATATATGAGCGGAATTTCTCTTATGCAGGTAAAACGATTGACTAAATAATGAATTGAAATCGTCCATACTAGATCAGACCGGAATCCAGTCTGGTTCCGGATACACCTTAAGGCATAAATTTCTGCAGGTGCTAAAGTACTCCATGCGAAGCTATTTTTAAGGGTGTGGTCATTACGAATGGCTACACCGTGCCAAATTCGTAACCTGCTATTGGACGCCTTCAAAAAATGTATAATAGCCAGTTACAAGGTATATAAATGAAAGAGTATCATTGATTACACTATAGTCGGAGTATAATAATAAAAGGTTGCCAATTGTGGACCCATTATTGGAGACCGCATAAACACACCGCCCTAAAAAGAAAGCCACTTCATGGAATTTTCCACACAGGTGGCGGAATTCCGATGTAAAATAGGTTTTATTTGGTCTATTTCTTAAAGAAAGCTCTTTACCGATTTCTTTTCATTAGTATAGCAAGGGTTGTTATTCTATTTTATTGCGTCTACTGTTATCAATAGCTCTCAATTTGCTTTTGGTTATTTAAAAGTGATATATTCGATACACTAATATATGATATTTAAAATATTTAACATTTCACCATACTTCTATTCCTACGACTGGCTGAAGTAACAGGAAATGGGTGTGCTGGCTGATCAGTATGAGCAAGATACGATACGATGATATTATGATAACAGCGGCATACATTTATGAAGTTTATTTGGTAATGAATACAAAAGAAACTCATCAGGAGATACCAACTTGAACACACACACACACAGAGCAATTGCACAAACTTTAATATTTGTCTTAAGATGTGCACCTCTCAAAAAACTGCTAGCTCCGCCTGGTCATTTTCACTTCCTGGACTTCAAAGATAAAAAAAAAAAAAAAAAAAAAAACCGTTAACTCTTTTTTTTAAATTTTGATTTATTTTGTAATTCATTCATTGTACTTTCAGAGGCTGATGTTGCCTACTCTGGCAACATTTGTTTCCTTATTTTAATAATTGCTGAAAAAAGTGTACTTTTGACTAATTCAGGTTGATTTTTAGAATACGTTGGGGTGGACATTTTTGTCTGTTGTGTGCTTTGATCATGTCCAATTTCCACAAGTACAATATGTAAAAAAAATTCAGCGACAGTACACGAAAGTAGCATAGAGGTATGCCAACATTCTCTCCGTTGTGCATGTTGCAAATGCAAACAACTTCATCTCACACCTGTCACTCTCTCAGAAGCACGTATTATCTGTAGTGCGCCTCCTTAATGGTAAAGCCAGCTATTATTGCGAATAATATCCAGGGATGCTTGTCCGGAAGCTGAATATAACAAAAGCATGCACATGACATTGTATGTATGACCAAAACTGTTATGCTCAGAAGTGGGACTAAACTTAGCTAATCTGTTGGGTTTTAACTTTAACATTATTTATGATAACTGTTCGATACGTAACAACGATGATGATCAAAATGCATTTTAATACTTACTTTAGTAATGTAAATATACATTCTATAAACAGAGATATCCATAGTATACATGATGTCTCCGGAAGGTTTGCACAGCGTATATATATATATATATATATATATATATATATATATATATATTATATATATATATATATATATATATATATATTAGCAGATATGCTACCATTCGGCGGGGGGGGGGGAAAAACCCAAATTTTTACAAGCAACCTTTTAGGCGACCGCTGGTCGGCTGAAGAGGATATATCTAGTGTTCGCCCAAACAAGGTAAAATACAATATTCCTTACTATTTATGGAATGAGGACAGTAATAAGGTTAAACCTTACTTTTTTAAAACCAAGTTTTTTTGAACGGGATTCAGTTAGATTTTTACATTTTACAATTATTATATATATATATATATATATATATATTTAGATATTTATTTTTATATAATTATTATATATATATATTTTATATTATATAGAGAGAGTTGAGAGAGAGAGGACGAGAGAGGAGAGAGAGAGGAGAGAGAGAGAGGGGAGAGTGAGAGGGCATTCGGGGTCTAAACTGAACACCAATAAATTGCAGATTTAAATATAAACCGTCTACATGGATTTGTGGGTGGCCAGGTTGTTAATTATCAACTCATTTATATGTTGCTTACATTGTAAATTTTGTGGTTAAAGTAACGCAAAGGGTTGGGTCTTTTCGCAATGGCATTTGAAGAAAGGATAGTAAAAGTAGGAGTTGACTTCCATGTCTGTTTTTAGGAGAGCGGTCAAAAATAAAATAAAAACTTATAAGGTTATCGCCAAAAAAAGTTATGATTACTAAATTTACCTCATTTATATTGATCTAAATATGACCACTGGGCTCAGCAGGTATGATCCGAAAGGCTTTTTAGAACGTAAATTTATTCCCCACCCCAACATATATAAAAAATATCTGTACACGGCGTTTCCTCGTTTCGTTTTTCTTAAGTACAGGTTTTCTGAGACATTTTGTGCAAAGATAATGGCCCTTTTTCAGTACATGGTTGAGTGAGAGAAAAAAAACATTGCCATAGCTTTTTTTTTTTTTTTTTTGGTGATAATGGAGGACAAAATTTCGAGTACAAAAAAGAACTAATATAAGAACTAATATAGACCCCGACAGAAAGTCATTTTTTTTGCTCTTTGATGTTGATGCATCGTTTACAGATATTTTCTTGAGAGTTTCAATGTATGTCTCAGTTGTCGTACCCACCGACAACATCAACTAGTGAAAATTTGTAAAGTGTCCTTCCTATATGTCAGACGATGACATCATTATAGAAGTAGTGTTATGAATGAGAGAATGTTAATGATCGTCACCCCACCCCCCATTCTCTTTTTGCAGTCTCCCAGTGAAGGCGAGAGCATGAAAACACAGATCATGAAAGAATTTTAACAAAAATAATAATCTTTGGATTTATCTTTTTTGTTAAATTGTAGGGCGTTTGAGGCAGGGCGAGATGGACAGCCATGACAATCTTAAATTTTTCCGCATATGATAGAATTTTGCGCTTCTGGACATTTTGTACCCAATATAATGTTATACCTTTATGATACATAACCTACGTTGTTATCCCCCCACGTTTACCCCCCCCCCCCCCTCCCCCCCCCCGTAAAAAAAAAAAAAAACCCAGACAATAATAGCAAATAAACAAAAGGACCCCCTCCAACAAACAAAACAAATGTCATATAGTGCCACGCCCTTATAAACTGGGGATTACTATGCACCCTTATTTTGATAAGAAAACCACCAACAAATAGAATAAAAATATTTCGATGTCCCTATACTGGTATGATACATACGAACAGAAAGGAGAAAAGTCGACATAAACCAAATTATTTGATTAATTATTTAATAAATTGATCGTTGGTAGCAAATTGTTGTATTAATTGTTTTGTGATTTTTGTGTCATATCTTGTGTGAAATTGCTGTTGTTTTTTTTTTTTTTAGTTGTTGTTGTTTTTTTTTTCAATGGAACTTAATTCTGAAATAAAATCATTTTATTATTAATTATTTATATTATTATTATTATTATTAATATTATTATTTGATACGAGAAGTAACCTGCTTGTTGACTCTTTCGTTGGGTAGTTTACCGCGTGTGATCAAACAAATCCGCTGTTGGAAACATTATCAATAGGTAGGTATTTATAGGGACTAAAACTTTATTATTTTACTTATTTATTTTTTTGCATGAACGCAGAACATAATAGTGTGCTTTTATTGCATTTTTATATGCATTTTTATATTGTTGAAAAATATCTGATTAGACGTTTTAGACGTTTTGACGCAATCAAGAAGTTTTTTATACTGTAAACTTTATTACATAGGCTAACGTAGGAGGTTAGTCGTGGGAACTGGTTGTATATATTACTCAGGGTGATGTCTGTGCCAGTTTTTCAGAGTTATATTCATTCGGCATAAAGAACAAAAATAGGTGTAGTGTCTGGAGGCGGTGGTTTCTAGGATTGTTTATGGATCTAGAGAGTTCTCGTTCGAGCTAATGTTTTACTTATTTTTTGTTGTGTTGGGAAGTTGTGATGGTAGGAATGAGGGGAGGTAGAGGAGGTTTATCGATTTTTATATAGAGATAGTTGGTGTGTTGTGATTTTAGGAGGATATAGGAGTTTGGATTAATTATCTGTATTAATTGTTTATGTGTTAGTTGTTGTTTCTCTTTATGTTTAGGTGTGTTATAAGGAATATTGTTATTGATACAGGCATGTGCATCACTGGTGGTGCGACGTCGTTGTTGGTTCACTTAAAAGTCGAGCTCTCCGTAACATCGTGTGTTCAAACTTTGTCCAGATTTTTCGACGAGGAACTCATTAGAGAGCGGTTGTTTAGCCACTATTGTAACAAGCGAATATAATCAAGCATTATTAAATGTTGAAATAAACAGTTGTCCGTAATTAAAACTGGAAGGGTAGTATCGATGGTGTAGAGAGGACAAGGATATGCAAAGCAGGCGAATGTAAAGACAATCATACCGATGCTGACAGATCTAAATTCCGAGACAATTCACTAAAGTATTCGACTAACCTCCTCGTCAGCTTGTACCGTCCTTACGATTTTGGAAAATACAAAAGCATCAAAATCAAATATTTTTAAAAATGCACAAAAAGTACTCATATCTCATTCATCATTCATTGATTATTCTAACTCAATTGTCACTCAAGTGGTCCCCTAACATTGTCACTTCTTCGCATTTGAAAACTGATTGAACTGAAAGAGACTTCATAACACTTAACCCTGTCTATCATTTGCTTGTGCGAGTGTTTTTCCCCCCAATAGGAGTGCGTGTAGGTTCAATTAGTGTTCTGTAAGCTTCTGGATATCAATTTCCAGTGAAGTTTCGCGTGTAAGGTTCGGTGGTATGATAGATGGCAATATAAATCTTTGGGGATTATTCCCCCTTGATGCGCAGCCTCCTTTTTTTTTTGAAATATTAAAATTAAACATTGCATACATTTGATGCAGATGACACACTGTGTCTTGTCTTGTCTGTCACTGTTCAATCCGAAGTTCTCTGGTCGCTCCTTTCTGTTCTCTCCGTCTGAGCTGTATATTATATAAACCTAGCTATTGAGTTGTGCCAGTGAGTTTTCCCAGAGTTCAGTAGAGTTCAGGTCATTTTTAATGCAAGGATTTAAAAGTTATTGTGTATGTGTGTCTATTCTTGTTGGTGTGTCGACCTTCTTGGTTTTTTTCAGATTAATCTAACACTACCGATCATCTGAAAAGAGAATTTTGGTCAGAAATTAAAAAAACTAAAAAATACAAAAAAAAATAAAAAAAAAATAGCGTAAATTTTTTTTTAAATATTAATGGATCCCAACGGGGGGATCAGAGAAATATATGGAGTCCGCTCCAAGGGGATCAGGTTTTTTCCTGGTATGAAGAATGATATGTGAAGATGAATGTTAATTAAATTATTTTTTTATGATAAATTTCATTCTTTCTAGGTTAATAAGAAATATGGTTGAGAATGAAAAATGATTGCTATGAAACTTTAAAGAGTTCTCTTTTCTCAAGTGAGAAATATCTTTTTGATCTTCTTTCCAGTCGAGATTTTTATGGGAAAGATAAAACGATTCCTCTCTGCTGGGGTGCCGGTTATTTTCCAAATTGAAAAAGGTTTTTATGAAGATAATATCTTCAGTCCATATTGATTTTTTGTCAGATGTTAGACGCTACAAAATAGATTGTTTACAGGAACAAACCAAAGGAGGACCAGATATGTGGTGTGACCCCTTTTATGATTTTTAGTGCTCCATTAGGATAAGGATTGCAAGGGATGCATTGAAAGAAGGAATGAATGCTTGAAATGTGGACCCAATATACAATTCCATAATTTTCATAATTTATTGAGTTTATTTAGTTTATAACTGGTTGTTTTAAGTTATGATATTTTAGTTTGTTGGTATATTATAGTTGAGAATGAGAGTTGAGAGTGTTACAGAGTGTTCTTGTAGTTAAATGTAAGCAAAAAAAAATAAGTCAGCTGTATTCTTATTGAGACAGGAACTTTTTTTCACCTGTCAGGTGATTATTATATCTACACTTGGTACCTGTACTGCATTCCTTACTAAAATTGTATCATTGTCCTGTGAGTTTGGTGGGTGAGCACCTAGACAATTTTTTTTTTCAAGTGCCAACCCCCCAAAAAGAAGTTTTGGCGCCAGAGAATGGAGTATGTTTTTCTTCAGTTTTAAAATTTTTTTTATAAAAATATCAATTGTTAATTCAGATGGGAGATGTTACTAATTTCCAATTAAAATTACAAATTTTGGCTTTTTTAAAAATTAGTCAGGGCACCTGTTCCATTTGTCTGCTAGGGGGGGCAGATTTCACCATTGAAAAGTCTCCTCTCAAACTTCTTGTTGGCCTGTTTATCGAGATTGGCTGTATGTATTCTCTGTATTGCTTGTATTAGGCTTTCTTGTATTAGTCTATATGTTTATAATGTTGTGAGGAGTTGTGTTGTATTTATGTAGTGATGGCGAATGATGGGTGTTTGGGAGCCGATTTAAAAGAGCGAGTTGTATTGGAGAGATTGTGTTATCCTAGATAACATACCAGGGATACGCAGTAAGTACTAATTTTGCAATCAGAAGTTTACTTTGTTTCTCAGAACCTTGTTTTGGCAAATAGGTTTTCGATGTGGATATGTTTTTGTCGATATTTTGAATGAATTGATTTATATGAATTTAAAATACTGTAAAACCAGCATAATTACACACAGCGTGCTTTAATAAAATTATTATTTGGGGAAGGAAAGGAAGGGAAAATTTTGTGGATTGTGCTAAAGCACATCATATCAAGGCACACTAACATATGTCAAGAATCAATCTTTTCTTTTGTATCACATTACGGTAAAATCAACATAATCGGTAATAGCATTATAGAAATAGTGATTTGTCGTTCAGCAACAGCACACCAAACTAATATAGTTTTTTAAGGCGAGAAAACAATATTCATCAAAATATATTTTGGCGAAAACCTTAAATTCTTGACCGATGATATTCATTAACTTATTACGTTTGAAAAAATTTAATAATTACACTTGAAGAAATATTACAGATTGCAGAACTAGAAGAAGTTAGTTAGAGGTTCCCTCGTTATTCTGTCAAATTATTGGGGCAGGAGGTAAATCAGGAAGGGAAGAAGGGAAATCAGTTTTAGTTTTGGACTAGAGACTGGGACTGCTTGCTTTTTCTCTCTGCACTCATTAAGGTTCACTAAAAAATCATTAAGACACATTAGATCCATTGTTATGATGATTTAACTGATTATGAGACTAAGGACAGAAGACGAAAGAAAGCAAGAAAGAAATCCTAATTCTTTGTAAGGTCATAAACTTCAAAAGTAAAAAGGGACAAAGTTGTTAAGGAGTCAACAGGAAAAGGAACTGGGAAAAGTAATATGAAACCAATGATTTCCACAAAATTACTTTACAGCTACTTGGATTGACAATAGAGACAAGGAAGGGACCACCCTAAGGGGACACTCCTATTGAACTTTTTCGGTGGATTAAAAGCGTCATAGAGTCAACTAAGACTGAAAAGATGAGAAAATCTGCTCTTTGTAAAAATTAACACTTGAAGCTCTCTGTGTCAATTTACCTTAACCACTATTTTGTGGATTGGGATAGTGTTGGTATTTGATGGAAAAAAAAAAAGAAAAAAAAAAAAAAAAGAGCACACTTTATTGATTTTCAACATTTCGCAGGAAACGGTTTATCTCAAAAGGCCTATGGTTCACAAATTGAGCCCAAAAGAGAGTGACTTCTATGCTATATAGTGATTCGTCATAACGAGAGCATGTTAGGTTGGCTGTTTCTAGTCCAGGAGTCAGAGCCAGGTAAATTTAGCAGCACATTGGCATTTTTTGGGGCAGCCCTGTTTGGCTAATCATTGCATATGATGGCAAAAGTTGATGTACGGATATTAATAAACGAGCACTACAATCTCTTTTAATACTCTGAGTATCTGACCAGTGTAACAAAGATATTTTGATGTAACATGCAAAGTGTAATAATACTATATTATGATATGACTATGTTATGCACATTGAATATGCCCCGCATTATCATAATTTTCCATATATTAGTAATGCAAGAGAAACGTAACACCATAAAACATTCTGACAAATGATATGATGGTTCCCATAATGGTCATGCTAAAGAAAGGTGTAATGATTCAAGCATCTGCATGTCTTGAATGTCATTTAATAAAGTCATTTCATTAGCAATGTTCTGCAGTTTTCTTGGTCAAATAAAATCAGTATTTTTTCATCTCATATTGGATACAATTAGAATCTCACATTTATGCTCATAATTTTCAAATGAAATTTATGAAAAACTCATCGAATCGAAAAAAAATTTCTTTGCCAAAGGTTTTTGCAAATTAGCATATAAAATTTATTGGAATGTGTTTGTTTGCATACATTGACATTTTCACGTCATTATCAAAGCTGAGCTTTCATGTCAAGATCATCTATTTAGAATGGTTAATAGGGGTTTATACAAATTTACCATTTTCTACCAGTTATTCTTTGTTAAAGGTGATATTTTACGTATTGTCTGTTATTCAAATATCGTTTTTTGTAATAATAGTTTTAATGCTTCAACATTTCTTGCTACTATGCAAATCATTCCTTTAAGACCAAACAGGTTGAAGGTACAGTACGAGCATCAGCAGTGTATATGAGCCTTTGTTCTATCCAAAATTTCAGTAAATCCTAACTAGCCCATCATGTCCTTCCGATACATATATATATGGGTTTGTCTTTTTGCTTGCTAACTTTGAATTGCCCATAAAAATAATAAAACCGTCGTGTCGAAAACAATTTACAGGACCAAAGCTTTTCATGAGTTGATATATTACAGTACAGACACCGGACATGTGCGAGATTGTAAATTTTTACAAATTTTTTTATTTTGTTGATCAATCATTTTAATATGCATCAAACTATTTTAAGGATTTTACATGTTCTACACCTTTTATCTTTTTATATTTTAGATATCTTTTACAGAATCTTTTTAACATCTGATACATTTTATAATTTTTTATATTTGTTATCCTTCATGTTTTGCATTTTTTGTTTAGAAGGGTTTATCTTCCTAAAGTTGTTGTGATGTAATTCTTCATTTTTACAACATTTGTCGAACTTCACATTTTAGGTTGGCACCTTATAAATCATAGTCTCTTGCTGCTGATGTTGCTCACCACAAACAACGCAAACTACATACATACAAATTAATGTGCATCTAATACAAGCTGGCCTGTCCATATAGAAGAAACAGTCATTAGGACGGAAAAATAACCAAGTCTTCATAAATTATTACCAGTGGCCTTGTGCTTTGTGGTATGTTTGTTTGGTGAAAATAGTGCAGTGGCTAGGGCCAGTACCGCAGTATAAGTATGGATTAAAGGTGGGAGTCCCAGTGAACTCTCGTGACTGGGGACTAAACCTGGGGGTTGTGCAGTCAATTTTAACCTCATGTCAACGGCCTCTGTACTGCTGAAATCTACTGAGCAACACTGTGGAAATCCCTCCAAAGTGCTATCTGTTTGTTAAATTATTGAAGTAATGGGGGACATAAAATTTAATAGGCACCTTAAAGAAGAATCTGGCAAAACTAACAATATACAAGTTGTGATGTCCAAAGAACGGGAATTATTTTATAAAATGTAGTGCACACGATCGTGGATTCATTAAATTGCCTGGATGGTCACAAAATTTATGAGAAAATTTGAATTTTTTTTTACGCCCCCCATCCTCAAGATACAGCAAATGGGACTATATCGCCATTTAAACTTCTCAATGATCCAAAATCATTCTTGTGTTCCCCATTTAGTTTGGAAACATGGTGTGGTAGTTTTTATTAAATACTATGTACTTCATAAAGCACTATTTGGACTGTGTATGGGCTATTGATTTAGATTAGCTGTCTTTTCTTGTTACAGAAATGGTTCACCAGTGCGTGAACCAAAACAGTTGGAAGTGGAACAGCCTGAATTCCACAGGGAAAGGAGTAAAGACAGTTGAGGAGATTGGAAGGGAGTCTCCGTATTTGTCACCTTTTTGAGAGGGATTGTTGTGGAGGAGAGACAGAACAGACTACAAGGTGAAATGTGCAACAGTTTGCAACACTCATCTAGTCAATAAGGCCAGCTCGAGCTGATTATGGAAGGGATGGAACACATGCATATGTAACACTCTGCCAGAGGTGTTTTTTATACCCACACTTTTTGAAAAGGCAGGGATTATGTTAATTCTGCTTATGTCTGGAATGTCGTGCTGCTTATGTGTTTGTTGTTGTTGGTAGTGTTCAGTGTTTGTATGCTGCGGAAGTATAAAGTTGTGCATACTCCTACACCCTTTCTAAGATAGAAAACTTTCATATCATTGGGATATCCATTGGGTGGTAGAATTAGGTAGTGAGTTTTGGGGTTCTGTTAGATGTGATGACAGAACAGTTGGAATTTTGAAAGAAGCAGCCACTGGGGATTTGTGGCACTACATTTAGATGACCCAGAAAGAAGAAGAAGAAAAGTTAAAGTCAGGAGATTTAACGAACTTTGATCAGGTGATTTCACTTCAAATCCTGAAGATTTTTTCTTCATTTATCTCAAAAATTTGTTAGTATGTAAAAAGGTTCCAAAAACAGGCAAATCATTGAAATAAATTTCACCATAGAAGATATAATATTATGATTTCGGTAAGCATACAATATATATATATAGCATGCAACCAAACATTGAACATAAGTTCAGGGGAGCTAAATAAACAAAAAAATCATCACAGTTTATCTGTTACACAGCAAAACATGTAACAACTGTTTTGCACTTTTATATGGGACTTGGGAGACGTTTCAGGTCTACAAGTCTTACAATAAAACCTGTTCAGCATCACTATGTATTCACAGGAGAAGACACATATCAGCTCTCCAGTCCACTAGAAGTTTACAGCACATGAATCAGCTCTCCAGTCCACTAGAAGATATACATGTATCACTGCAAAAACTTTTAAAACTGACAGGACACTAAAAGACATCAACTTAATGTCCACCACCACAAGTATTCAAAGTGAGCTTTTGATGTTGTATTACTTATTTACCTTGCTTCCATATTAGATTTGGGAGGGCCCGCCAGGTTGACACAGTATTGTTTTTTTTAAATTATATTTTTAGAAAATAAAGTTTTGTGTGTTGGGTGTGGAAAACTTAGCCTCTTAGAACTGAAGATAGATTTTAGATTTTAGTGTTGAAAAACTCCCCAGCATTTTTTACTACCTTGGGAGAACAATGATAATTGAAAAATTCTGATTAAATGATTAGTTTTGTTTTTATTCTGCTCTGCCAGTTCTTTTGACACAGCATGCTAAAAATGTAGCTAGTAGAAACTGACACTTTATTAACAACAATTGCAACACGACAGGAGAAACAGACTGAAGTACGCAGTAATATACTATATTCTGAATGTTTTTTTTTTTAACTCTGTTTTGTCTTTGGACCACCAAAAATTGATTCACCAAAAATTATATTTTAATCTCATATAAGTTTTGGACACAATTGTTTATCAATATCTTATTTCCAGAACTTTTGTTGTCTGACACAGTCTAAGGAGACATGGAAGTCTTGTTTTCAAGCACATAGTCTCAGTGTGTTTTGCCAGTAGTAAGCAGGGAGGGCTTGTAATCATTGCCATATTTAGCAATAAACATACTTTGTAACTAGATAATATCATAATTAACCTACATATATGGTCCCTCCAAAATTTTCTCGAACACCATGTTATCAGAAATTGGTTAAATTTCAGATCGTTAAAAATGTTCTGCACAAGGTGACATTTTTTTTTTTGCGGACAGAAAAGGTAATACATTCAAAATTTGAACTTTAAACTAAGGATTGTTTTTTACTCGTACTCTATAAATTATGTTTGGATAGGCAAACTGTCAGACAAAGAAAACCACTTTGATTAATCCACATTATCTTTGTGCATTAACAGAAGGTGTTGGCCACATATAGGCAGTTCCAAGTTAGTTGAAATAGCTTCCATGGCTCCACAACTCATGATTACTAATTGTGAATATACCTGAAAATATGATGTAGACAGGTCACATTCTCAGTTAAGTTGAATTAAATTGTACGTTTTAAAGTTTTTATAAAAAACTATGTATGCAGGTTATCATTTTTATTCTTTCTTTTCCAGTAAGCTAAACTGGGTTGTTGACATTTATTTGTGATTATAAAATGGTTCAAACATCTTCCACCAACAGGTGTTTCAGAAGTTCTGTGTATCAATCTCACTTTTATTCGAGTGGCAGATTTCCCCATGATAAACATTGTTGTGGGATTGTAGTTGATTTGGTCTTTGTACCTAGTGTATCATTACTAAATAATGGTGTTCCATAATTAAATTTTTGAACCGAGGTCTAAGTGATTTGGCTCATTTACATATTTAGGGCAATTATCGCCCATTTTTGGAGTCTGGTAGTGTGAGTGCTTGACGATCACTTCAAACATTTTTTAAGGAAACTATCGATTTACTTTAGTTTTCAGATGTAAGATACTTATGAAATAGGATAATGAATGTCATTTATTTTATTCATTCTGTTGTCAAAGATAATTTTTTCACATCATGCGACTATCGATATTAGAAACTGGCTTCAATTAGCGATTTGCATAGTTTGATTATAAAATGGAGTCTGGTTTGTAAATAAGTTTCTAGCCATGGTTTGAGACTTCTTAGGACTTTTTTTAATCAAGTGATTTTGGTTAATACTTTACTCAAACGGATTATTTTAAGCATCATGATATTTTCCACAGCTCATAAAATGATGCCCAGAGTTGAGTTGTTTGAAAGAAATTAAATTACTGTAATATATATCATTTATTGCCATTTCACATCTTATCACCATCGCAGTTAGTGTGTTATGAACTTCAAAGACAACAAATCTAGGCAAAGTAATGTCAGGCTTTTCATTCATTACCCAACAGTTAAAAGATAAACAGAGGTTTGCCTTTTTTTTATTTCATAGGTCAACACATAATAGTAGTTAGTAATTTTATTGCTTGGTGCAATTTTTTCTTTCTCTTCCTGTTTTGCTTTCAGAACCACCAAATTAAGTAATTTAATATGTTTTTGGACAGCAAAGAAAATCAATTTTTTCAATATAAAAAACATGCAGAAAATATTGGTTTTGAAGGACTGATATGGTACAAGACACTTCATTGATCATTGCAGTGTTGTTGACAAGTTTATGTTGAAATCTCACTGTCATATTGTTTGAGCAATTTGTAAATCCAGTAGTATGTGGCTTTTTCTCACATATCATTGGGGGGCTATTTGGGATTTCAGTCTTCTAGATTAGGCAAGTTTTGAACTGTTCTTGAGGGGATTTTTGTCACAATGCAGTTGCAAGTCTTACACCTCACCATTTTTCAGAATGCCTGTCTGATTATTAAGGCGCTTTTGAAAACAATTGTCTGATAATGCTACACAGGGGAGGATTGCGCTTTCCTGTCGCATCGCCAATTGTCGCAAATGTGCGATTTTTTTTTTCCTGATTGGCGACAAAATATATACATCTGGAAATTTTTTTGGCGACAAATTGTTTTTTGGCTCTCTTAAAACTTGTCATATACAATCTTGGGTATTTGGAGTGGAGGAATTTCAAAGGCACCACGAAAGGAAGCCGCAAAAAACGTGGGTATACAATGCACTGGAATCTCTCTATTGTTACATAAACAAATCATTTGTTCATTATCGAACGCTTATGCTGACATCTGGCCTGAGTAGTACTTGTATGCGGTTTGATACACTCCCAATAGTCATGCTACATGGACTTTAGTATGGGCCGTTTCCATTCAGAATCGTACACCACCTTCGGGTCTTCGAAAAAAATTTACCTGGGCCATGTTACTATCTAACTGAGGATTAATTAATCTCTTCATACCCTTACAAAAATTTCAAAAACAAACCTTTGTTCCGTCATACGCCACATTTTTTTTTAATTTGCAAAAATAAAAGTTGTTAACGGCTCGCGTTGGAGTGCAATGTTAAAAGAAAATGCTATTT
>JAQPZY010000726.1:0-2500 GCA_029931535.1 Margaritifera margaritifera
TATCTGTTCTTAGCCAAGAGCCACCAAATTGAGTGTTCTATATTTCTCAGTTTTGAGAAATTTTTCATAGTTTTCTTTGTTGCTTTTTTGAAAAAAAAAGCAATATGTTTCGTAAATTTAATGTGGATATAGCTCCATACGTAGACCCTGAGATTTATCTCCGTACTTTACGGATTGAAGGAAAAGGCACCAGAGAGGAAGTCCTAATACGCCTAGCGCAAGCTGGTGTTTCACTACCGGATATAGAGGGCCTCTACAGAGAGGGTGATAGCTCCCCATGGCATGCCGTACTCCACCGAAAAAGCCAAGCTGAAAATATCTCTGCCGATGGAATAAAATATCTGGCGAAGCTTGTCATTGACATCAGAGTGCATTGGCTGCCACTCTACATCACAAATGAAATTGTTGAACAGGTTCTGGCCCCCTTTGGCGAAGTTCTAGTTATATCATATGACAGCACCATCATCTCGAAAGATCACATGGTCTTTAACGGAACCAGAACAGTCAAACTCCAAACGACAGACTTGAAGTCAAGAGAAATCCCGCACATCGTAGAACTAGGATCATGCACCATGCTCCTCACCATGAAGGGTCGTCCTCCGGTTTGTCTAAAGTGCCGTGAACTGGGTCACCTTAGAAAAGACTGCTCAAAGAAACCTGCCACATATGCATCCAAAGCAAAAGGACCAGCAGTAATACAACATCAGTCAAAAACAGAAACGCCAACAGCAACACCGGAAACAGCCACACCAGCAGCAATCCAGGTACCCCCCACTCCAACGGAAAACCCTGAACCTGAAAAAGAAGTTCCCACCAGCAAGGAGAATGAACAAGCTACAGCAGAAAATACATCTGAGCTGAAAATAAATTCCTCCCCAGAAAAGAGGGAATTGTTCGACGCAGATTCCCTTACTTGGACCGCGGTCCAGAATAAAAGGAAAAGACAGACAGCGGGAAAAACAATAACAATGGAAACAGATGAAATAGAGACAATCTGAAATATCTTATTCAAACACATAAACAGAGCAAGGAATGACCACGGACAATGAACATATAACAAATGGACCCAATACAAATACGGAAATGCCCAATGGATGTGAGACTGACAAATGGACAAAGTTTTTCAGGATTAATCCTGATCATAGATCAAATTCTAGTATACAAAGATATCTGGTATGTTTTTATTTATTATTATAACTCATTGTGTCATACCCTGTTTCGTTGCAATTGCTATATTATTCTACTTTTACGTCACCAATTTATTTCACCCATGATATATTACCCTTTAACAAAACACCCTCCCCTAAATTCTCACTCTATAAGTCAGTTCTGTACAATTCCATATACATGTATATTGCATATCGCTCACCTCGACTCAAGAGCGGATCGCTTCGTGCAACTAGTTTGCACGAAGTTCCCAACCTTAGCGAAAGATCGATTTCTTAATTGCTTTTGCATAACATTCCAACAATAACTAATACATGTCTCAGTTAAATATCCTTACATTAAACAGCAATGGCCTTCGAGCCTACACAAATCAAAAACTCTTTGAAATAAAAAACTTGGTTCATTCTCACCACATTGATCTTTTATTTCTACAGGAAACTCATGTAGAAAATAGAACCCTTGCGTCTAAAATACAAGAAAACCTGCAATGCTTTAGTGCAGTATGGAGTTTTGGCTCGAGTCGTTCTTCTGGTGTATCAATTTTAAACTTTAATAACAATATCACTTTCTCCAAATTTGATAATGATTTTGACGGCAGGATAGTTTATGTAGACTTCCTCTTTAATAAAATACCTTACCGTGGAATAAATATTTATGCCCCTACACCTGATTCGGAAAAAACTGAATTTTTTAATTCGTTGTACCCATACTTAACGGGACAACATAATCTTATTTTATCTGGTGATTTTAACTGTGTTTTAAATCACAAATTAGACAGAATAGGAGAATTAAATAACTATTATGAAAACTCAATACAAAATTTAAGATCATTAATATCAAACTTCAATCTAATTGATTCTTTCCGAAAACTTAACCCTACTCTCAAATTATATACATGGTACAGGAACACACAAGATCCTTCCGTACCAATATCAGCCAGTAGAATTGATAGATTTTACATCTCTAATAACATAGTGGACTTTCTAATCAACACCCAGATTGTCCACTACACTCAATCCGATCATGATGCGGTCATCTTAACCATAATAGGCAACTCTTCTATAGCGTATGGTAAAGGTTACTGGAAATGTAATAACTCACATTTAAACCATACCATATTAAAAACAATGGTCACAGATCTTATAAATAGAGATTTAAAGTATCACGATTTTTCTCTAGAATTTTGGGATACTTTAAAAACCAAAATTAAAGACGAAATTATCAACTACTCAAGACAACTCTCAAGAATCAAGTTTTCTGAAATTAGATTATTGAAAAAGAACTATCATATGTTACGACAGAGATATGACACCACTAATGAAGAGGAACTACT